>OX467713.1:635000-1002500 GCA_950111635.1 Agelastica alni
CTGAATAAAAACGTCTCAGTTTTAAATTCCAAACGTTACAGAGAGCGCTATTTTCGTCTCCGAATAGAAAATATTTTTATCTGTCCGTCCCAAATCAAGAATCAACATATTTCTATCCGCAGTCACTCTATTATTAACTTTTAGACAAACATCTATAGCCAGAAATGACAGAAGTTCGGCCCGAGGATCTGTAAATCGGTACAAATGTGATACATATATACATTCTAGTAAATTTTTCCGGCCGGGCCATATTTCTGAGAAAACGGTATAATTTGACATGTTTTGAGAACCTGCTAACGGATGTTTTTTAAACTTAGATGTGTTCTTTGGAATTCGAACCACTGTAGGATTCGGCAACGTTATTTTTTTTAAATTATGTGCCTCTGACGTCTTCCTCGACCAGCGTTTCAACAGTCATCATGTTCAAATTAATTTAAACGACTGAACATTTTGTCACGACAAATTAGTCTACATTTTTTTTAATTTTTTTCTCATTTACTCATTATTACGCAAGCTCTTAGCTTGTCATTTATATTTAAATATTTATGCTTTATTATAAACAGTATTTAGGTACTACAAAAAAAATTCTCTTCCACAAGAGAATGGAGCCTAACATGGAAGAAGCATACTGCAATGCTACTTTTCTACGACCTCTGTCATCTTGTTATACTAAGTTCTCATTGGCCAATAGAAAAGAGGAATTCTACGAGGTCAATAAAGGCGATGAACATAAGAAAGGTCGGTTTTTTCAAAAAAAAACGACAGCGTGTACAAAATCAGAGAAATCGTCAGAAGTTTGAACAACATAATGATAGCAGCTATGGACAACATTAACAGAGTTATAGTTAGAACGATTTTACGCAATGATTTGAACACAGGTTGGTACGAAGAGGTTTCATCTCAGGGTCAAAAGACATTTTGAAAAGTTAAAAACTCATCTGAATTTACTGAAAAATATAATCGCTTCCGATGAAACTAGTGTGATCTAGAAACCACCAAAAAGTGATCCATGCATTGGAAGCTATCACCATCATCGCCCAGAATGAAAAGCCAGGATGAGCAAATCGAAAATAAAGGCGATTGCCCATTTATTTTTTTTTACGTGAGGATTGACATAATTTACTTGAAATGGGTGCGTGAGCGGAAAAACGTAAATCAAATTTATGAGGATAGTTAACATATTGTTGTCCCTAACATAAAAGCAAGCACATGAGAAGAATGAAACTACATAGTCACCTGCAACGTTTATACACTTGGTACATCGATGTTGAAGTGTTCCAAACACTTTTGAAAAAAAAATCAGAACTTTTAGCCATTCATCTACCGCCGACATCACTTCGATATCATCATCAAAGCGGATTCCACGAAGATGTTCTTTTAATTTTGGGAAAAGGTGGTAGTCGCTAAGTACCAAATTGACTTAATTTTCATCTTTTCCGTTCTCTGATCGCTTCGCGTACTTTTGGTTTTAAATTCGCATAATATTCACCTGTAATGGTGCGCCCAGGCGGTAAATAATCCACGAAAATAACACCTGCAATATCCCAAAAAACTGTAGCCATGATCTTACCAGCTAATGGGACAACACGAAATTTTCGAGGGGGAGGGGAACCTTTATGCCGCCATTCCATGCTTTGTTTTTTGGATTCTGGATCAAAGTGATGAACCTATGTTTCATCGACCGTAAGACGTGCAGAGAGTTTTTTGAGACCCAATTCCTAGACCCTCTACTATAGCCTTGGTAGTAATACCATGTCATGGATTAAATTAACTTTTTCTTTGGTCACCACAGTTTTGGGGGCTTCTGCACCTGGTACATATTGACAGTACTCTCTTTCCAGTTTGAAATCTCGTAACCAGTTCTTGATTACCTGGTACGAAGCGGCAGATTTACCCAATACTTCTACCATGTCCTTATACTTTACCGCACCTTTTATCTCCATTTTGTCCATTTTTTTAAAATCACGCACACCTCGATGAAAAATCATTAATATTTAACATCCACGAACTGATGCGCTGATGCTAATTGGCACACACTAATGTGAAACAATAAGGTTTTGCCTGACGCTTTATTTGCATTTGTCATTCAACGCCAACTATGTTAGCGACAACAATTCGTGAACTATCCTCGTACTACCTTTAAGGAAATTTTGAAAAGCCTGTGAGAGAGTGTGACCCGATTTGTAATACGAGAAAACTTTATTTTTATTAGGATAATGCACCCACTCGATAACCCCAACATTTACCTGATTTAGTTCTTTGTGTGATTTCTTTTTGTTAACAAAATAAAGGAATTTTTTAAAGAGATCCATTTTTAGTTGGTTCTTAAAAAGTTTGGGATAAAATGACGAAAGATTTTCTACAGTATGTTATGAAAAATGAAAGCAACGCACACAACACGAAATATTGTATATTAAAGACAAATCTAGTTAGGTATTGTTTTGAAAGTAAAAGGGATTTATCCTACCAGTTCTCGTATCTATTTTGTGGTGAAATCTCGTACAATAGACGAGGAAAGTCAAGACGTCACAAATGTCATTCTTGTCAAAAAGTGATTCCGAACAAACCTCTGTCAAATTTAAATCAGCTTGTCAGACATTGATTCCGTCAAGGTGCTTGGTAGAAGATTGTGTTTAACGTGTTATCTTTAATTTTATAACTTTATTAAATACTAATACTGTGTTGAAGGTATAAAAAAACGTTGTCTGCAAAGCATCAACAGAGAATGTAAGCTCAAATTCTTTGTTTGGAATCACTTTATGACAAGAATGACATTTGTGACGACACATTTTCTTCGTCTATTACAATTTTTGAAAGTTACCTATTAAAAAGCTGATAAAATTAAATAAATTTTTTATTATTTTCAATCGACAATTTAGGAAAAATTTTCCGGCGATGGTTTGTAAAAAATTTTACTTGCTTTAGTTTTTTTTTAAGTAAACTTAAAGTGTAGAAAAAAAATTTAGTTATTTTTTACCGTTTACGTGCCTCCAAATAGGCGAATCGTAAAACTAATTAGTTAACAAACAGTTCTTCTTAATTATAAAATTTATTTAGTATTTTATGGTACCCATCATAAAAGTCAACGTTTTTATGGGTAAAGCTGCCACTGAAATGTTTAAACGCAGAGACCTGCAATTATTATGAAGTAGAAGCCATAATTAGTATTTATTTTACAGTGTTAAAGTAAAAAAAAGATGATTCTGCTTTTGAAAACCAGTGGCTTCCTAACAGGATTAATATTATTAAAACCCCTTTGATTTCGACAACTTCGGTCTACTGGAGATTTGCTGGCTTATGTCACTCAGCTCTGGACAAACTCTATTGAAAAGTTTGGTGAATCCCGTGCAATAGCCTTGGATATATCTAAAGCCTTTGACCGCGTTTGGCACCAGGCATTGTTAAGTAAATTATCTGCCTACGGTCTTCCAACCAAACTTCGCCAATGGCTCTTGAGCTTCATGCAAGATCGCTCCTTACATGTGGCAGTTGACGGTATTTCTTCTGATGCGTTTAAAACTATTGCCAAGGTCCCCCAGGGTTCCATCCTGTCCCCCACCTTATTTCTTTTACACATCAACGACCTCTTGAAAATCACCACGAACCCCATTTACAGTTTCGCAGACGATAGCACACTTGTCTCAACTTTCACATCCTATCGATCACTTTCGGTGAATGATACAAATGGACTCAGACAGGAACAGGTTGCTTCCATCAATAGAGATCTTAAAGCAATCGTCGAGTGGGGAACCAACAATCTTGTTCAGTTCAACGCCCAAAAAACACAAAGTGCCACGTTTTCCAAGAAAGTGAATTTCTCAAATCATCCCATCACAATGTCCGGAAATACCCTTGAACCAAGTCCCTCCATCTCGATTTTGGGAGTCACGGTGTCCAATAATATGTCTTGGAATGACCATGTTGCTAACATCGCAAAGTCGGCAAGCCAGAGGTTAGGTTTTCTGTAGAAAGCCAGAAAGTTTTTTACTCCTGATCAACTGTTGACGACGTACAAGGCTCAAATCCAACCTCTACTGGAGTATTGCTCGCACATTTGGGGTTCAGCACCAAGGCATTCTCTTCGTCTTCTAGATTCCATTCAGAAAAGAGCCATTCGCTTGATAAACAGCTCAACTCTCACAGATACCCTTCACCCTCTAGAACATAGAAGAAGAGTTGTAGACCAGTCATTGCTCTACAGATAATTCCATGTCAGATGCTCCAGAGAAATAAGAATTCTTGTACCACCATTGGCCACATTCGGCCGAAGAACTCGGCACGCAGATCAGTCTCACACATTTACTCTCAAGATTGACACTACAAGGACCAATCTTCATCAAGAATCCTTCTTTTACAGGGCTGCTACGGAATGGAACAAGCTTCCAAAATCAGTTTTTCCAGAGAACTATGACCTGCAAGTTTTTAAAAAGCGTGTCCACAATCATTTCCTTTCTATAATCCCTTCCCCTTCTAATAGTCGCAGTGCGGGCCGTCCGCGGCCCACACGATAGGTCTATCCTTTTTGCGATTATTTTCATAAAAAAAAAGCGCGACACGCCAACATAGTCTTCTTAAAAAAATTTAGAGAACTGATAAATAAACAGAGTTCGATAAAATCCTTTACACTGACGCCTCCAAAGAAGTTAATGGTACCACCGAATGTGCTGTTACTATACTAGATACAACAATAGTAACTCACAAACTTTCCGACTTATGTAGCATATACGCAGCCGAACTATATGGAATACTACAAGATAGGAGGACTCCAGTACAGCATAACAGTAAACTTACCATATGTACAGACTTTCTTTCATCAATACCCTCCATCAAAACAACTACTCACAACATGCTTTAGTTCAAGATATCCTCGACACCTGCCACCACCATTGCACTAGAGGTATCTACGTGAATATCATCTGGATCCCTTCCCATATAAGAATTACGGGCAACGAATGACAAGAAAGGACAAAAGTGTTACAAGAGGACTCAGAATAGATCACTCCCGGCTCACCCATGGTTACCTGATGTCCTCACAGAATCCCCGTAACTGTGAATTCTGTGAGAACGAGAATTTTTTTGTAAAATTGAATGCTTTTTTTTATTTTATTTATAGTCAGCCGAAAAAAAAATTGTTTTGATATAGTAAACACATCCAATTGTAACTAGCGCCCTCTATTAGCGATGCTAAATTAGAATCCAAATTGGCAATGCTCATGCCATCCTTTGTGAGAATCAAGAAACTGCTCTGTAGTCGCGATCTGAGCCTGGACCTTAGAACTCGGATGCTCAAATGTTATGTGTTTCCAGTCCTTCTGTATGGTGTGGAAGCTTGGACCCTCAACGTATATTGCGAGCGAAAACTTGAAGCCTTCGAGATGTGGGCATACCGTAGGATATTGAGAATATCATGGACGGAACATATAACCAATTTGGAGGTTATGAGAAGAATGAAGAAGGACATAGAGATCCTACACGAAGTGAAAAGAAGAAAACTGCAATATCTCGGCCACGTCATGAGAGGCCCAAAATATGAGATTCTGCACCTCATAATACAAGGGAAAATTGTGGGAAGAAGATCTATTGGAAGCAGAAGAATATCCTGGCTTAGAAATCTGCGAAAATGGTTTAATGTCACGTCATCCGACTTGTTTAAGGCCGCAGCCTCCAAAGTCAGAATAGCAATGATGATAGCCAACCTCCGTAATGGAGACGGTACATGAAGAAGAAGAAGATGCCAAAAAACGTAAAATTGATAATTTTCAAATAGAAATTGCGAAAACATAAAAAATTATTGCGAAAATCAAAATCCATATTTAAACTTTAAACACGCGGTATCTCGGAAAGTAGCAATATTATTTGTATAAGGCATGTTGGGCAGAATCATTATATTTTGAGGTCCAGAATTTACAATTTATGGGACTTTTATCTACTAATATTTATTATCTAATATTATATTATATAACTAATAAATAAAATAATCCAGACCTCTGCGAAGATACCTTACTAGACGTAATTATAATGTGTGGTTCGCGTTTGCTCGTCTCTTGTATGTAGAGATACTATTTTCTCCCAAAAATTCTCGTTTGAATGTTCCCAGAACAACAAGGGTATATTTTATCCAAAGCTTTACACGGAACCCGCTGACATAAAACAAAAACCTTTTGTTCATTTTCTATCTAATGGAAAATCTTATTCTCCACGGTGCGAGCAATGGAGACCAGAAAACGGGAGAGAGAAAGAGAAAGAGTATCGCCGTTGCTAGAGCAAACAAAACCAAACAAAATAATGCTTTAAAACGCTGTTAGCTGCTGTTATCAATGCACGTAGAAAGAGTTGGCTAATAGCGGATCGATCACACCCCTTTTCAACCCACCCCCAACCACTCGGGGTGTATAGTTGCCGAGAGCAGTCCCCCCTTTTGTTCCCCAATGCTCTCCTTCGCTCCCTCCACTCTCATTCCGGCCGTTGCATTACTTCATTACGCTCTCCATTCTTAGCATTGTTCTTGGAGAGACTATAGTCAGCTGGGGGGATAAAAAAAACGAAGAATTCTATCCTACAATATTCTATCAAAGTAAGTTACCGTGTTTCATTATAATTACGATTGTCAGGCGAACAACAACACCCGTAGGAATATAAAAGATGCTTTATTTTGCAAAATTCAATTGAGTATTCATGTAAAAAGGTATTATTTTATGTAAAGCCGAATTAATTTATACTAATATAAATAAAAAAAATTGAATGGTAAGTAACCAATTATGAGGATAATTGGTAAGAACTATAGTCCGAACATCGATCCTTGAGGCACAACAACACTCCAAATTGTCTCTTTTCGCTATCACAAAATCTATCAATGCCTCCGTTCGGTGTGAAAGCAATTAAAAATAAATTATGTAACAAATAGGTCTTTAGATTACATGGTATTTTTATTATTATGTAAATTAAATTTACATTTGTGATTAAAAACTTTTAGTTAAGTACAGGATCGTATTTGGCGAGTTTATAAGAATTTTCATTATTATTTCTACTCTTTTTTTTCCTACAAACTAAATTATATCAGCAACGTTTTTAATTTATAGGGAGTAGAACAACACCCGGTCTATTTGTTATTTAATTTAAAAAAAAATATTTCTGCAGGTTTCGCTTCTTTAAATAATCCATTATTTGACGTGCTGCTTAAGAGCTTTCTTTCATCGACACGAAGGGTGATTTATGACAAATAAATTGTAGATGCACTGCAATAATTATCTTCTAGGAAGTGCTTCGTGAACTTTCGTTGTATTCTCTACAACTCGGAACACCCAAGCAGTCGTTTGTTACTTTGTTCATGAAATTCTGCTTATCAAACTGTAAACATCTGATGGTACTTCATTATCATCCAGGAATCTTTGAAGATATTTTTTAATTATCTAGCTATTAGAAAACTTGACTTTAGATTATGCGTTGACATTGTCGTGCTCCACATCAAAACACTGCTGAGTTCTTCACTGTTAACTTGAGGATTTTATACTTTCAACAAAGTAGTTTTCTGTAGCGATAATTTCGGCAATGTTTAACGATAACTGTAATGAACAATGTGATTAAATCAATGTTTTGTCGCGACCCGAATGTGAGCAGTCAAAATTACCATAGTTTTGTGACAGGGACAAGAGCATACCCAACAAAATAATACACTCTCTCTTACAACTTACACACACACAGTCTTTTTCCCCTATCACCGAGTTTTTGGATTCGTTATGCCTGACAATTGTATTCCCCTTGTTCAAAATTCATTTCTTCGCTATGACAAATAGCGATCAGGACTCGAAAGGGACGAAGGACGAACACATAGACGTATCAAGAAGTGCGTGAAAACATTGTAAACGATATGAGGCGTCCACTTTTTTTTATTTTATTTTATTCAAAATTGGTCTTGTTAAAATTAACCCAAACGAGTACCTTATCTTATTTTTCTTTAATAGTTTTAGTCTTTACCTAAAGAAATTATAAATTAAAACAAATTTCCACTCTATTAAATCAAATACCAACATAATTATTTTATCAATCAGAAACTTGAGCCTCTTGCAGAAGAGCGCTGGGCATTCGCAAAGCAAATGTTCTGCAGTTTCAGCGAAGTTCTCGCAGTAGCGACAACTATCACTCTCTGTTTTGCCCATCTCGAGAAGCTGTTTAGCTTTCTTTGGCGAAAGGCTTACTAGCCTCTTCGCTTGTCTTTGTCCTGGCACTTTATGCCAGTGAGATTTCATTTCATATGTTTCCCAGCGTCGAACTTCTTTTCAAGTGGGCTTTGGAGAGTCCACAGAAGGGTTCTGGGCTGGAAAATTGTGTATTTGCCCCTTCTTTGGCAAGGCAGTCTGCTTCTTCGTTGCCTTTAACTCCCTCGTGACCTGGAACCCACATCAGAGTGACTTGGTTGTTGCCAGTTGTCTCAGGGATTGTTTAAAATCCCAAGTCAGCTTAGACTCACAAGTGTATGACTTGAGAGCTTTTAGTGCTGCTTGGATATCTGATAAAATATAGATATCTGCCCTTCGGGAGTTCCTTTCGATGCTCTCCTGGGCACATATCTCTATGGCATGTAATTCTGCTTGAAAGATGGTTGGGGTGTTACCAAGGAGGTTTGGGAGTCTAAAATTCTGCCTTGTAACGCCCACTTCAATCCTTTCATTCCATTTCAGTGTACCACACTAAAGCATCCCTTCCTAGTTGAGGTCCGTTTTCTGTGCAAACTTGGTGGTTGTTTATGACCACTTCAAACTGCATTTCGAAGTCGTAGCCAACTGGCATAATATCTGTCGGCTTAGACATAGATTCTAGGGAAATATTTTCCAAAATTTTTAAATGTCCAATCCGATTTTCTGCTTTAAAAATTATTATCTGACTCAGTCTGAAAGCACCGATTGCTGCTTCTTTCATTACACATAAGTGCAATGGTTGAAGGTTCAGCATTACCTCTACGGCTGCAGTAGGGCACGTGAATGTTACCCCTGTGATTCCCAGACAAGCTAACCGCTGCACTTTCTGCAGCTTGACTTGTGTCGAAATTTGTTGCATTTCTGGCTACCATCTTATCTGTATTGTAGCAACATCTATTAGTACTTTTCCTAAAAAATCAATGTAGGTTACATAGCAACGATGAGCAAACTTTAAAATATAATTCCTTGAAATTTTCTTTTTTACTAATTTTCTTTCATTTTTATTTCGAGTTTTTAATTTTTTTTTTTAAATTGTTACAGGTATATATGATATAGTTTTCCTCCATACACCACGTCCCTTTTAGTGTCCTCTGTACGATGAAGGACTCCCTTTATTATTACATTGCAACCGTTCATGATATTTTGTTTATTGCAGCTATCTTGCAATATGATTATTATGTTACGCCTATGAAATAAGGAAAAAGACTGAAAGGGCGCAAGGACAAGGTCCCTATGTATAATGTATGCAATGCTCTCATGAATAATGCTCCTCCAAAACAGTGACAAATGGAAAAATTTATTTTTATACAATTTTCTCGATGTCTTTTTTATATTTGGTACATATGGAGAATGTATTTTTCATCGGAAATGTTAAGTTAGTTTTCAATTCCGACTAAATTTCCTTCAGACGTTTATAATTTTAATAATACCCACTAATAAATAGTTTTTTATTTATTTTTATTAGTCTTCACAGATTTGACAAGACATTTGAAAGATCAACTTGTAGATAGTCTTTAGAATAAACTTGCACTAATTTTTTATTCGCTCAGCTAGAAATAATTACCTAAATGATATTAATTAATAATTAAATATTATTGAGTCGGTTCATAAAATAAATTGTATTTTTAACCCACTTTGTGTATGAACAAAATAACAAAAAATACTCGTATTTGCTAAAAAGTTTCCATAGGTATAACGAGGTATTGTTGGAAAAATACGCGGTATCGTTGGAAATTGTGAGGCATTTTTCCGAATAACAAAATGAGAAAAACAGTTGAATGGAAGCGCACTGACGAGTATCTGTCACTCTTTTCGAGCATCACAATGGGCTGGGTATTGACGAACAAAGAAAACCATCGTCGGTGTAGACGGCCGGAAAATGCCTGATGCCTGATGGCTGCCTGAATAGTGCCTGAAACGTTGCTCTCGCCGCGCTGATACACACCGATGTATGTGTGTGTATTCGCTTTCATATTTGCATTAGAAACGATTAAACCGTTGTTGCGGAATCATTACGTTTCTTCTAAACGCTTTCATTTTAAATGTGATAAAAAGCTTTTGATTTCGTTTTGCTCCATAAGTATAAACACCGGCTCGAAAGTAGGTAAGTCAAGTTAAATGTATAGTTAAAACTATTTTTCACTTGCATTGTTATCTATTTTAACTGTTGATACGAAAAAATGTTTTTTTTTGTTTTACAAGAGGAAAATCTTTTATAGTCACTCAGCGCTTCGACTGCTCTGAAAAGAGCGCGTTTCCGCGCTGAGTAGTGTGGGACTCATCGAACGCGGTCAACGTTACCCACTAAAAAACTCTTGAGTGTAATTTTGTGGGCTATTGTCTCTTGGTAGGAGACAATCTTAGCCCTTGTGTAGTGTAGAATGTTGTGTGTGTAGTGTTTTTAGTTTGAAAAACTGGAGGGGGTTTTATTTGGAAGGGGGGGTGCGAACAATAAAAAATTCTACTTCTTAGATTTTTATGTCTGCCACTTTGACGACCTGGTATATAGTCGAAATTAGATTTTATTGGTGCGTTTGAAGATACGAATAAATGATGCACGGGTTAAGATTAAACAAACAATTCAACTTGATGTTAAAAAATTCTCACTGATTATCCGCCATCGCACTATCAGGAAAATCCTACGAAATCTTGACTCTAATAAGGCAGTAGGACCAGATGGAATTCCGACAATTGTCCTGAAGACCTGTGCTCAAGAGCTCACTCCAGTTCTCTGTAGACTCTTCAAGTTATCATACAGCAAAGAAGTATTTCCGTCCATGTGGAAAAACGCTAAAGTCAAACCGATTCCGAAAAAAGGAAAGAAGACTATTCCTGCAAATTATCGCCCTATTGCATTGCTCTCAGTCATATCCAAAGTTATGGAAAAAGCGATTAACACAGAACTCATCAAATATCTGGAGAAATTTGAGATAATCCATGACAGACAATATGGATTTCGACAACTTCGGTCTACTGGAGATTGGCTGGCTTATGTCACTCAGCTCTGGACAAACACTATTGAAAAGTTTGATGAATCCCGTGCAATAGCCTTGGATATATCTAAAGCCTTTGACCGCGTTTGGCACCAGGCATTGTTAAGTAAATTATCTGCCTACGGTCTTCCAACCAAACTTCACCAATGGCTCTTGAGCTTCATGCAAGATCGCTCCTTACATGTGGCAGTTGACGGTATTTCTTCTTATGCGTTTAAAACCAATGCCGGGGTCCTCCAGGGTTCCATCCTGTCCCCCACCTTATTTCTTTTACACATCAACGACCTCTTGAAAACCACCACGAACCCCATTTACAGTTTCGCAGACGATAGCACACTTGTCTCAACTTTCACATCATATCGATCACTTTCGGTGAATGATACAAATAGACTCAGGCAGGAACAGGTTGATTCCATCAATAGAGATCTTAAAGCAATCGTCGAGTGGGGAACCAACAATCTTGTTCAGTTCAACGCCCAAAAAACACAAAGTGCCACGTTTTCCAAGAAAGTGAATTTCTCAAATCATCCCATCACAATGTCCGGAAATACCCTTGAACCAAGTCCCTCCATCTCAATTTTGGTAGTCACGGTGTCCAATAATATGTCTTGGCATGACCATGTTGCTAACATCGCAAAGTCGGCAAGTCAGAGGCTCGGTTTTCTGTGGAAAGCCAGAAAGTTTTTTACTCCTGATCAAATGTTGACGACGTACAAGTCTCAAATCCAACCTCTACTGGAGTATTGCTCGCACATTTGGGGTTCAGCACGAAGGCATTCTCTTCGTCTTCTAGATTCCATTCAGAAAAGAGCCATTCGCTTGATAAACAGCTCAACTCTCACAGATACCCTTCACCCTCTAGAACATAGAAGAAGAGTTGCAGACCAGTCATTGCTCTACAGATATTTCCATGGCAGATGCTGCAGAGAAATAAGAACTCTTGTACCACCATTGGCCACATTCGGCCGAAGAACTCGGCACGCTGATCAGTCTCACACATTTACTCTCAAGATTGACACTACAAGGACCAATCTTCATCAAGAATCCTTCTTTTACAGGGCTGCTACGGAATGGAACAAGCTTCCAAAATCAGTTTTTCCAGAGAACTATGACCTGCAACTTTTTAAAAAGCGTGTCCACGATCATTTTCTTTTTATAATCCCTTCCCCTTCTAATAGTCGCAGTGCGGGCCGTCCGCGGCCCACACAATAGGTCTACCCTTTTTGCGACTATTTTCATAAAAAAAAAAAAGGTATAATAATTTGACTATTCTTCGGTTGTAGAGTTGGATAATTTTCACGATTTACTGAGCGTATAAAAATCCGCACTTATAATGAAACGGTACCTCGCATTACTTTACAAATTACACAAAATTATCCTTCAGATCCGCCATATTAGTTTGTTAGCGTAAATAAAATGACCATTGTTTATTGAGTGTTGCGTGGGGCATGCAACAAAATGAAATGAAATCAGTCACCATGACAAACGGAGATTCGATGAAAATCATTGTGTTGCATGTAAATCACGATAATTGCACATAATTAACGAAATTTGCGAAATTATTATTGGTCCGTGAATCATATTCCCTCGCTATAGTCCAAGCAATAGGAAAAAGTGCGTGCAAAAATAAATTTAAAAAAAAAATATGAGCGTATAGAAAATTAAAATTTCGAGTTATATTGGAAAAACCGTGAAAAATCGGGTTTTCTATAACTCGTAACGTATTCAAACTTGTTACTTACTGTTAAGTGTAGCCTATGGCAAGCCAAAAAAGTGTTTTTTTAAAAAATTGATAAATATTGATTATTTTTTAAGATATATGAAGTTTTCTCCAAAAAGATGCTCTCTTAATTTAGCTAGTTCTGCTCTGGGGATTATGCTACAGTAACGATTTAGGGCTTATTTTTTTCTGTAAATGTTGTACTTTTATATTATTAAAAAAGTATGTTGATTTCTTAATTTTAAGGGTCAAAAAATTACTTTGAAATAATTGCACTATTTTTTTACATGTTTTTTTAAAATAAATTTCTTAATTTTGTTTTTATAGAACTGACTTTCATGAAAATAGATTACTGGCATCATTTTACGCATTTTAAAAAAAAATTGAATTCTTACGATCACAAGGAACCGAGATAATTTTTGTATTTCAAAAAAATCTGGAAGGTGCAATAATAATCGTACAGCAGTCACCTTCATGGATATTAAGGTTGAATACCTATATTTTCAATAAAAAAATACTAGGATACGTCTAGTTTATTTGCAGTTATTAATTGATGAATAAAGTGAGGCGTGCAGGCGCGCGGCAGCTGTAGCGGATGGCGGAGTGGCGAGCGTTGAGCGCTCAAACTGAAAATTCATTTCGTGCGTTCAAAGTTGCTTGCGCTTAAAAAATTTTGAGTGTCTTGGCTTCTGGACTATGCACAAAAATCCTTTTGTATTAATTTGGGGTAGCTCGTCGAGATAAACACGAATATCATATTCACCAAATGATAAAATAACTTTATTACGTAGAAAACATTTATTAAATAATTACAGAAAAAATACTGGTATATTATATTGAGAAAAATTTACATTAAAAAATAATTTTCCTTTTCTTTATTGGAGGATTGTATGCTGAATCAATTGGCTCTTCTTCTATTTCTTCTTCTTTAATATTGTCTGTAAGCAGATCGTCCATGAAGTTTGGCAATTCTTCATCTATTTCGATGGTACGATGATTATTGCGCCTTCCAGATTTTTTTGTAATAAAAAAATTATCTCGGCTTCCAATGATCGTAAGAACTCATTTTTTTTTAAATGCGTGAAATGAATACATACAATACATGAATCTAATTAATTATTTAAAAAAAAACTATGCTGACTTCAACGCAGAAAATATAAAAAAGCTAAGTATCGTTTTTATTGCAAAAATTGTATTTACGAAATATTTATATCATGGGAAAAAACATGAAGTAAAAATTGTTGAAATGATAAACTAAAATAACCCGTAGACATTGCGGGTGTGTAGGTTTTATTCAATTAAACCTCGAAATTTTGTTTTAAGCTTATCGAATTTTTCTGAAAAAAAACCACGTGAGAAAATCGTAGATAGTATTTTAACATTTAAGGAGACAGCCAAGTTATGCGGCCAATTAACAAGTCATAAATAAAAGTATTATATCTTTAATAGTTGACGTCTACCGCTTTATAAAATAAAATGTTTTTTTTAACATATCCCAACAAATAACGAAGCATCACTTTTCCCTATTCGAATCTACGGGAATTGTTTGCATTGATATTCTATTGAGTATAGTCGGTTTGGCCTCATGGCATCGAGAATACTAAGACTACTCAATAGCTGCCTCTTTTGTGCTGTTACGATTTATGGCGTGACACTTTCGAATATATACGAACAAAAAGTGGATTCTTGGTCTTTTCTTTAAGGACCGTATGGCATAAATCACTTAGACTCTTAGGCTCTTAGATGAACATGGACATCTAATACTTCATGGACGTACCGCTGACTTTTTACTTTTATTAAAATCCCTAATATGTCTACACTTTAAAATCTAAGCAAAACAAATGTAATGGTTTTTGAAAAAGAAGAAAGCATGACAAACTATTCTGATTAAGGGAGAAAGAGTAAAACAAGTAAATGAATTTGTGTACTTGGGTTCAAAGTTTACGAGAGATGGAAAGTATGACAGTGACATTGAGCGAAAACAAATTGGCAGGAAAACAAATGATTGGGGCACTGCATAGCTTTATAAAAGTGTCAAAAAAGGCACGTCTGGCTGTGCATAGAGGAGTGTTGGTTCCTACACTTATCAGTATGGTAGTAAATGTTGGGTTTGGCAGAAGAAGCATTAAAATAGGATTAATGTTGCGGAGATGAGTAGTTTGAGAAGTATAGCTGGAGTAACTCGGTTGGATAAAGTTAAGAATAGTGAGATAAGAGAACGCAGTAGTGTAAAAGAAGATGTGGTTACAAAGATGGATAAAGGAATGCTTAGATGGTTTGGACACGTAGAAAGGATAGATGAAGAAAGATTGACGAAACAAATTTATAAGGCGAGTGTAAATGGACAAGTCGGTAGAGGTCGACCTCGGCGAACATATCTCGATTAAATCAACATTGTTTTAAAGAAAGGCCGGGTCAAGAGTACCAACAATCGACGAGCATGTATGAGAGCACTGATGAAAGTAGAAGAAGCAAAATATGTGTGTAAGAACAGTAGCAAGTGAAAGGAAGTGGTCTCTGCCTACCCCTATGGAAAAAAGGCGTGACTATATGTTTAAAATATTTGAGATATTAAACAACCATTATATCTACAAGTTAGTGAGTTAATCTGCAATTATGAATGTTTTGACCCTCCGCCTCCATACATGTTTTTCTGTTGTTTTCCCTCTAGCATCGTCCAAAATATTTTTTGAAATGGTGGCACGTTTCAGCAATAAGTGGTATAAAAAACGGATCTTCTTCAGTTTTTTTAAAGGTTCGGATGTTTGGGAATGCAACCGATACCAAGTTTCTGGTTAAAGGACCCAAACTGCAAGTAAACTCCTACCATCGAGCTTTGAATGGTTAATTTTTTAACAAAATTCGAGGAATTTTCTGCAGTAACATTCAAGATTGGCAGTAGTCACGTAAACCACAATTTTTTGTTGGTACTATTGAATGTATTTGAGGATCAAGATAGTGTGCTTCAAGAGTCATAAAATAAACCTATTGTTTAAATTGATAGTACAAACATACTTTTTCTTTATTCGATACTGTTTTTCAATAAATTCTAAATACCGCATGAATTGATTTTTTTTATTTTTTAATTATTAGTACCACTGTGTCTTTAGTTAATTTGGACCAAGCTCTAAATTTCTATTCGCTTCATTTCAAAAAATGATTCTTTTACAATTTAAAATTTCTTAGAGCCTTTAAAAACAATTCTTGATCAAAAAGTTCTAAAAACTCTTCGTCGTCTGTTAAATTTAATTCCTGTAGGTAGATTAATATACTCATTTTTTTTAACTATTTTCTTTACAATGTTCGCATATTTTTAAGTGAGCTTATATAGGTACTTGTGTAGCAAAATTGGCAAATGTCTCAGATCAGAATTTTTTATAGATTTATGGTCCAGAAAAGGTTAAACAGTCAAAATGGAATGGTAAGAAGATCGACAGTTCACCAGTTAGATAACTTAAATAATTTAATCGGACAACGACCCAAACAACGATTACCAATAATCAAAGACAACCAGAGGTTAAAATATTGTACAACTCGTTTTAAGAGATGTATCTGTGAGTTTCTGATTACTTTACTGCAAACTTTAAGTTTCTTAGCCCTGAAAAACTTATTGCAATGGTATAAGTGATGTTCTCCGGTCATACCTTTTACAATCTTTTAAGTTAAGTATAATAAGTACATATATACATAAAGTAACGCCTCTTCCCATAGGGGTAAGCAGAGACCACTTCCTTCCACTTCCGCTACGGTTCTTACACACATCTTTTGCTTCCTCTACTTTCATCAGTGCTCTCATACATGCTCGTCGGTTGTTGGTACTCTTGACAGCTGGCCTTTCTTCAAAACAATGTTGATCACTGATCGAGATCGATGTTCTCCGAGGTTTCATACCTTTTAAGCATTAATGTTAGTGTTCTTGCGGTCAAAATGTGATTTTTCCTGAAAATAATGATAATTTTAAAAGGTGCGTAAGTTTATACGCCACTGTTTCCATATCTCTCCGTCTCTTTCCATCTTCGAGAAAGGTTATTTGTGTCACTCATACGGCCCCATTGTTATTTCGGTTTGTTTTGCGATTCTCGTCCGAGCACAGATTTATAGTTCACCATTCACTTTTCGGCTGTGCGAATACTTTGCGAAAACAAAGCATTAATTGAAGCTGAAAGTGTAACGTGAATCCACACTTTTTTTTTGTGGTCAACTCACGATTTACGCATCAAAAATATTTGACTTTAGCTGAATAGCTGCGATGTGTTGGATAAGATCCATAATTATATTCACTGCGTCAAATGCTCTTTATAAATCACTTTTTATCCTTCACCTTCACTTTTAACATCGTTATTGGCCACAGACTATAAGGTAACTCCAACATTTTTTCCTCTTGATATAAAAATAGAGTGGGCTTTTATTTTGGTTTTCACTTTGTTTTCGACAGCGTGATAATTTGTCTGAGTGGGTATTTGGTAGTCGGATGGTATGAATGCATGTGTAAACTGTCACGATGCCAAAATTTTTGTCTTTTTGTTTTTCCATTCTACTAGGAAGAAAAGTTTATTTCGGGAATTACAAGATTTTATTTAAAAAAATGATGTATTATTTACAGTTCCAATCGATGCTGGTCCGCGTCGCGATGAAAATCTCGAGTAAGAGAGACAGGTCCGGCGTTCATTACGTAACAATAGGAATAATTGCTGGTGTTTTACCATTTTCTTCTTCTTACAGTGCCTGTTCGTTACCGGACGTTGTCGATCATTTTGGCAATAATTATTTTATCAACTGCGGCCCTAAATAGACCCGTGGTGGAGGTTGCAAATCAAGTTCTCAGGTTTTTAAGCCATGAGATCCTTCTTCTGCCTGGTCCCCTCTTTCCAAGCACCTTTCCTGTAGGATAAGCTGCAACAGATCGTATCTTTCGCTGTTTCTTATGATGTGTCCAAAGTATTCCAATTTCCGACTTTTGACTGTACTCATGATCTCCATTTCCTTGTTTAAAATGTCGAGTACTCTTTTGTTTGTAACATGGGCTGCTGTCCAAGGGATTCTTAGTATACGTCGATACAGCCGTATTTCAAATGCGTCCAACCTTTTACTGGCTGCATCTAAGTCCAAGACTCAACTCCATATAGGAGCAGAGGAAACACATAGCATCGGAAAAGTCGTATTTTAGTTGCTAAGTTCAGAAAGTGGCATTTAAACAATTTCGACAATTTAAGGAAAGCAGCACGAGCCCTCTCTCTATTCGACAACGTATTTCGAGAGAATGATCCCAACTCTCGTTGATTGTAGTTCCCAAATATGTTGTAGTCTCGACCTTTTCAATAACTGTATTAATTATAATAAGCTGCCTGGGTGGTGGTGGATTTTTGCTCATCACTATGTATTTGGTGTTATTTATATTTATATCTATTCCATATGCCCGTTTGTGCTTTGAAAGCTGGCTCATCATATTTTGCAGGTCCTCTAGTTTGTCGGAAAATATTACTGTATCATCCTGCGGGAGAAAAAGTGGTAATTTCCTTCCCAGTAATACAAATAGCTAATTTTACTGTGATATTTAAATGGAAAATGGAAATACCCGGTACCCGGTTTTCACAGCCTTCTTTTTTTACCACCTTGAAGATATTTCAGTGCGAATTTTAAGAAAAAACAATAGTCAATTTTTTTAAACCAGCCTAATATGTATGTACATATTGTAACGATTTTGCGATACGCCACTGGAATGTACGTAAGCATGCTTGGCAGTATAGTGACGTCACAGCCAATGAGGAGGATGTTCCAGTACCTTCTGGACCAATCTCGAATTTTCGATAGAACAGTTTGGAGCTTTTCCTCTTTTCTCGATTTAACGTTAAATATGTAGCGGCCATACAGAGAATTTATGCACAGGCGACGAAACAAAATTTTTTAAATTTTTGAATCCTTAAAATTCCGACAACTAATTTTACTGAAGACCTTTTTGAACCCAAGTCTTGTCCTCCTCAGCAAAGCACGTACACTACCCTAACCTTTACGACCATAAGCTCCTTTCCTTTTCCTCTACTCACGTTCACTCGCCATACCGATATAAATCTTTATGACTCTAAATTCCTTTCCACCAATATACGCATCCTCTACGAACCGTTGACCTGACCGGACGGAGGTACACACAGCCTATCAACACTGGACCTTAGGCACCTGGGGGGACGAAGATTAAAAGGACGGACAGACGTTACACACAAGTATCGCAAAAATATATAAATTGGCCTTCGTTCGCGAGAATTAATGATTGTGTCCGATAGTTGACATAAATTGTATCGTAAAGTTCACGAATAAATGTGCGTATAAATTCGAACTCCGAGTGTGAATTAAAGTAAAACGTTGCAGTATGTACATATTTTGTTGGGCCACCCCTTTTTTTCCGAATGGGCCAAAAAATCATCGAAATGCATCCGCCAAATTTTCAGTTCGTTCGCGGGAGGGATGACGACAGACGAATAACGCTGCAATTGGACACGGTTTCGGCGTGCAGGACCGTTTTTCATTTTAACAGAATTTTAATTGCACTCCAAACGACGAGATAGTATAATTCATTCCGACGAACATCGCCTACTAACGTAAACACTAATATTAGAATGTCAACTGTTCGTTTACGCGTCCTTTATAATAGCCGTTTAATTAGTTTAATGACGCTGGAAAATCCACTGCAATAATATTTTTATTTTGGTGTGATATTTTGTTATTTCCACTAATAATGTGAGTGACCTGCAAATATTATATCACTCAAATCAGTCTGTAATTAAATGATTGTACGAAATACGAGGTCTAACTAGAAAGTTCCATGACTCGTTCCTTAGATATTATTTCACTTATATGTTATGGCTTATTATTAAAAAAAAAGTTACTTTTGAATAAGATTCGTCTCGTTTTGCTATGCCACGTCTTTTTCGTTCTCTATAGAGTACTCTGCCAGCGGTCTCTCTACTGGCAAATTATGCACGAGCTCAGCCGTAGAGGGTAGAAGAAAAAAAAGAAAATGTTTTTACCAAATACATAAAGATTTACACTGTTAAAACAATCGAGTTTATTTAAAAATATTTTTTTACAATGGTTGTCCTTTAAAATATCAAAATTGTAGGATATTTACAAATAAGTATGGAGAAAACATTTTTACTTGGACACAAAGAACTATTGAGAAAATTACTTTAATCAAAGTTCAGCCTTGGCATATTATCCAATGCAATAAATAGTTTTCGACAGTGTACCATATTAATAAATTAAAACAAAACTTAATCGTGGTGTCAAAAACAAATCACGTCGTTTAAATATTCTAAAATAAATCACTTGTAACCTTTGGGTATACGAATTCACTACTCCTGTGGCCGGTTTGATTATGGAACGGCACCTGCTAATTAACGATGGCTTCCCTCAATCAAATCCCGCATGCGGTTATTTTAACTCGACACCAAAATCCAAAATATTAACAACAAAGGTAAGATAGAATGGTCAAGTTAAAAATTAAATGGTTTTTCTTCAAAATCCAATTAAGATGGCCCAAATACAGCCAGATATGAAAGAAAAACCGTAGAGGTTCTGCACACGTGTTAATATCAAATCGCCCCAAAAACTCTCACCACACCATTCCCAAGACTGTCACCAAACGACTGCCACTAAACGACTGACCTACTTCCCAGGCCGGATATCAAGAAAAATGACACGGAACCCACGTCAACCAACAATATTCGCAAATCTATATTCCACACTCAGAATCGCGCTCGTCCGTGTTGATAGCCAGCCCCATCCACACAGAAATGCAAACCAAACAATAATATAACCGACAACACACAACAATCGAGGCCAAAAACCAAAGCAAAATCTAATAACGAAACACCACAGCCATTAACAATCGAATCCTATCACTACAAGATATGCAACACTATTTACAACGAATGATATTTTTAAATTACAATAAAATACGGTACCTGAGGAATACAAAACTATCAGAGACACAATTATAATGAACTGTAGAAGGGAAAAAATAGGCACGTGACAGCTAAATTTAAAGTGTATCTAGTAATAAAAAGAACTTGTACAAATGTCGCATCGTAAAATTCCGATGTTACCATTAACATCCGTTAACACCCGTGCGTCGATGTATGTCGTAATTATTTATCTTGTTTCTCAGACTAATGGCTAGCATTGCGCGTTCTATAGCCCTCATTCCCAAGTTTGATTTTGTGCCCCAAATAGACGTACTCGTCTACCTTTTCTATTTCTTGGCCTTCGTAAATAATACCCGCCTCCACTGCTGCAAAAGCCAACTACTGTGTTCTCGCGCCCACTGGATATGTCTGCGGGCATATTGCACCAAATAACGATCCTCTCTTTAGCTAGACAAGGAAACGAAAAAGCCGACACCCTTGCAAAACAGGGGGCCGAATCTGCGTTCACTGGACCAGAACCGGTTTTTGGAGTCCCCACAAGTGCCGCCAAAACAATTATTTCGGACTGGGCGGAGAGGAAAATACTCACGTACTGGTCCGACATACCAGGGCTAACCCACTCGAAGGCGTTTTTACCGTTACAACCCTCGAGAAACACAACTAAGCAGATCCTAGAATGGAGCAGAAATGACCTGCGTATTCTAACAGGACTGCTTACGGGACACTGTCGTCTAAGATACCTCCTCAGAAAGATAGATCTGAACCAACAAACGGACTGTCGGTTCTGCTGCGTGGAAGACGAAACTGCTGAACATATACTATGTTCATGCCCCGGCCTGGGAAGAATAAGGTTCAACATATTTGGTTACACTAACCTAGAACCAACCGATTATAAAAAAATCTCACCCTATACAACCATGATCTTCGTAAGAAGGGCTGGATTGTACGGTGAACTGTAGCCTCTAGGGGTGAGCCACAATAGACCTACTAAGGGTCGCGGTGGAGGGGCGTCCACGCCCCACTCACATGAAACCTAACCTAACCTAGCTAGAAACTCGAGGACATCCACTACGTTGTCTGTTTTCCACTGTATAAAATTCTTGATATATGTGTACCATTCGCAAAACAGATGATCTAGGAATGCCCAAGATTTCCGATATCTGATAATTAGAGTTTCCTGCATCGTGCAAAGCAGTTATTCTTGCTCGATTAAACGCAGAAATTTCACGACCTCGCATTATAATCACAAAAATGAAAAGAAAAAATACACTAGTCACTTGGCTGAATATGCTATCACTGCCAAAAAAAAATTAGAAGCGAGCATCGGCAGAACTCGGTTTGGATTTCGATCAGGATTGGAAAAGCGAGAAGCGCTATTTGGAGTTCAAGTACTAATTCAGCGCTGCCGAGACGTTGACTCTGACGTGTTCGTGTGCCTGGTGGATTTTGAAAAAGCCTTTGACAAAGTGCGACATGACAAACTTATGGAGATACTCACAGCAACTGGTATTGATGACAAAGATATCCGCTTGATAGGTAATTTATATCGGCACCAGTCTGCCAAAGTCAGAATTAACGGTCACCTGACGGAAGAGGTTGAAGTGAAGAAAGGTGTGGACAAATTCTCAACAACATAAGATACGCGGATAACACCGTAACACTCGCGCAGTCCATCGATGACCTACAGAGACTCATTAATAGAGTGACAGAAGCTAGCGCAGTATTTGGTTTGAAAATAAACACGGCAAAAACCAAATACATGCTAATAAGCAAAGGAGTTCATAATCAAGTTGCTAGTGTCTACGTCAACAGAACTCAATTAGACAGAGTCTCAAGTGCGAGCTACCTTGGTTGCAGGATAAACGAGGACTGGGTTCCATCAGTTGAAATCTAAATACGTATATTGAGTGTGTCCGGGCAACATTTATTCACATAAAAAAACTTTTTAAAAGTCACGATCCATCGATTTCCCTGCGAATGAGAATGATTAGAGCTTATGTGTTTCCAGTTCTTTTGTATGGAGTCGAGAGCTGGACACTAACAGAAGCCACGCTCAAACGTCTACAAGCTTTTGAAATGTGGTTGTACAGGAGGTACAGAGTAAGTTGGGTGGAAAAGATCACAAACGAAGAGGTGCTTAAAAGAATGCTTAAAGATACAGAAGTGGTCGATATTGTAAAACAACGAAAACTTGAATATTTCGGACATATCATAAGACACCCAGAAAAATATGACATTCTACATCTTATAATACAGGGTAAGATTAATAGTAAGAGACGCACCGGCAGACGAAGAACTTCCTGGCTCAAAAATTTTAGACAATGGTTTGGTCTCACCTCTATACAACTTTTCTGAGCGGCTACAAACAAAATAATGATTGCAAAAATGATAGTCAGAATGATCGCCAACGATCGTTAAACGGTCATGGCCCTTATAGGAAGAAGAAGCCAATATTTTGTAAAAACATTGATAATAAAGCAAGGACTCGTTATCGACATTTTTTTATTGTCTTTTTTGTTTCCTAAATACATGTAATTTTTACCACAGTAAGAAAAATAACTTGGTTTAACCGAATCATTTGATATATAGGGGGTCCAAGACTTTTGACGTTGTATGTAGTTCGAAATTTAAAGTGTTAATTCATCCAAGAAATATGGAGAAAATTCGAAGAAAAGTGTCTAAAAATAATGAGCAACATATTAAAGAATAGTATAAAGTCACGTAACAATTTTTAAATTTTTCAAAAGTTTCGTCTTATTGTGTTAATTACACTTTAATGCTTTTGGAAATAATTCGTCGTTAATTTTCTTTCGCGGTACCTACTTTGGAGAATTTGATGTTTTATCCGACGAGATTATAGCGGGTCAATTTCCATACGTGACAGTTAAAAGCTTTATTAGGGAGAATAATATACGGTCACTCAATGTGGGAGATTAGCAAAATCCATTGCTATAAGTCAATTTCTTAATCTGCCTTTGTGGATCTAAGCTCACTAGGTGTCTAATAATGATTCACGTCACGAACGAAGGGTTTTGAAGGCTCGCAAGCCAGTGGCGCTACTCGCCTTTTTCATTCGATTAAATTTATTAATTTTAGGCCATTTTTATTTGTTTTTATGGATTACTCGTTTTTCAATCAGTTTTAATAAATTTGTGAAAGGTCAGTTAATATATTGACTAAAATAAATTCTATTTAAGAATTGATAAATTTTTACAAAATGTGTGTTTAATTAAATTTAAAAAATTATTAATTACAGTTTTAAACTAAATTACCTATTAAGAAATAACAAAGTTACTTAAGAACGAGCGAGTCCGCCGAGGCTTCTTATGCATTCAAAACTCTTAAAAGTATGCTTGAAATAAAATAATTTATGATATCCTCAGGAAAGTCATTCTACTCTATAGTAGGATACCACAAATGTATAGAGTTCAACGTAGAAGGAAATCGACGAGTCATAGGCGTGCGACAATAATAGCACAGCCTCCTCCTCCTTCTTCGTAGCTCTATAACCCTATGTGAGTCCTAGCTGACTGCACAATGCGTCTCCACCCCTGTCGGTCCATCAACAATTGAGGGTCGTAGTCCAATCCCATGGTACGTAGTTCTCACATGCCAATTTTGCCGTTCGTTCGTTCGGTAATCTTTGGACATGTCCCGCCCATCTCAATCTCATCCCTTTAATCTCATTTAAAATATCGGGTTCCTTGTACAGCTCAGTGGATTCCCTATTTTTTCTAGTTTTGTGGACAAAATGGACTGGATTCAGTATCGGCCCAAACCCTTTGTGCAATTTAAATATAGGCTTGCACCTCAGAGTCAGAGTTCTTAGATGCTACGTTTTCTCAATACTAACATATGAGGTGGAAGCTTGGACTCTGACCGACGCTGCATGTAAACGTCTGGAAGCATTTGAGATGTGGTGCTACAGACGCATGCTTAAAATATCAGGATTTACCACGTAACCAACGAAGCTAGGTTTTCTGTGGAAAGCCAGAAAGTTTTTTACTCCTGATCAACTGTTGACGACGTACAAGGCTCAAATCCGACCTCTACTGGAGTATTGCTCGCATATTTGGGGTTCAGCACCGAGGCATTCTCTTTGTCTTCTAGATTCCATTCAGAAAAGAGCCATTCGCTTGATAAACAGCTCAACTCTCACAGATACCCTTTACTCTCTAGAACATAGAAGAAGAGTTGCAGACCAGTCATTGCTCTACAGATATTTCCATGGCAGATGCTCCAAAGAAATAAAAACTCTTGTATCACCATTGGCCACATTAGGCCGAAGAACTCGGCACGCTGATCAGTCTCACCCATTTACTCTCAAGATTGACACTACAAGGACCAATCTTCATCAAGAATCCTTTTTTTACAGGGCTGCTACGGAATGGAATAAGCTTCCAAAATCAGTTTTTCCAGACAACTATGACCTGCAACTTTTTAAAAAGCGTGTCCACGATCATTTTCTTTCTATAATCCCTTCCCCTTCTAATAGTCGCAGTGCGGGCCGTCCGCGGCCCACACGATAGTTCTACCCTTTTTGCGACTATTTTCATAAAAAAAAAGCTGTCCTACAGCGTATGAGAAAACCAAAAGAGGTTTTAAACGTAATCAAAGAACGCAAACTTCATACTTCGGACATGTTATGCGAAACCAGAAATATAGCCTACTTTAGCTTGTTATGCAGGGCAAGCTTAACGGCAAAAGAGATCCTGGAAGACGACGAATATCGTGGCTGCGAAATCTAATACAATGGACAGGAATGACATCTATGGATCTATTTCGGGCTGCAGCAAATAAAATCAGATGGGCCATAGTAATCGCCAACGTTCACTAAGGATAAGGCACAAGAAGAAGAAGAAGAAGAATCAGTTGTAGAGATACTTAAAGACTGAAGAACTCAATATTGTATATTGATCTCCTTTGAATTGTCCCTCTACCGAATGACGGTGTAAGTTATGTAATCCCCAATCCCGGCAATGTTAGATATAAGCCGTGAATTTTTCTTCCTTCAGGACCGTATTCAAACAAAGTGTCATGTCAGTGGGGTGGCGCCGTTGGATAAACAGAAAGGCGGAAATTCCGATGACATTAATATTTATGAGCGCGGCCAGAGCCTGAGCTCGAATAAATTGTTCATGTTTTCATAAAATATTTGCCAAATTAATATCGAATCAATGTGGATAGTGCCGCCGTGCATAATATTTGGAAAACGGGCTGCTAACAGCGATACTGCGTGTCAACCGGGGGCGACAGGGGGCGGTTTTCAGGGAATTGGGACCGGGATTCGTGTTGTTGATACGTTAAACACGGGAAGCTTCATATTGTCATCGTTTAATAAAACATATACGAGATGTTAAAATTTATAAAAGGCTCTATACCAAAATTTTTTTAAATATCCATGGAGCCCATACATTCATCGATGTTATCGAAACGGCGAAGAAACATCGATGTTTTAACACCGATTGATAGATATAAAGTTCTCTAAAATATCAATGCATCGATAATGTGAACAAAAATATCGAAAATCGATGTTTTCACATTTGCTTTTTGTAAAAATCAATTTAACCTTATGTAGTTTTAAGTTTTCATGCTAGATGTCAATAATATCTAATGTATTTTTGATTTCATGGTTGTACCCAAAAGAAAACAAACTTGCTACCGTTATATTTGTAGTCTCTATAAATAAAACTTTCAATGCTTGTTTTTAATGAATTAAAATATTAATATAAATAAATCGTACTATAAATAAAAATCTTAATATAACATTTTGAAAATGTTTGATATCGATGTTTTTCTAATATCGCTTATGGTTAGCGCACACTCAACAAACATGGACCTCAACCTTTTAATCAGCGTCAATTTAAAATGTCATCCAAATTCATTTTTCACAGAAAATTGTCGAAAACAGTCGAAAAACCGCAATATGCGAGACAGCATTTATCCTAGTTATCCTTTCTCATTTAAAATTAAAAAAAAAAGATAAAAAAAATTGGATATTTTCATTTCATTTAGCGAGTTAGTGGGCTAAATGTTAAATCAAAAACGTGTTTATTTGTAAATAAATCAAGTGACAGCTGTGCATTTCATTTGTTTACGTTACCGCTTATGTTTTGTTTGTTTAGATGGTTTGGCTTAGAACAACTATGATGGTATAACATTAAGGACTAATATAGGAGTTCGAAAATTAAATAAACACCATGAAAAAGAACATTTTGTACTTGTTGCATTAAAATTTATTATGATTTGATTAGGTTTATGCCTTAAGCTTTTATTTTTTAAAATACATTAACAATTATATACAGAGTTGTATACGAAAGAGTCTTTTACAAGCAAACGAAAATATGCTCTTTTTAAATCCCTTTAATTAAATAGTTTTGGCTCATTTAAACACCCTCAGTATTCTTCTTCTTATCACGTCATCTCCTCACGAAGGTTGGCGATCCATATGGCTAACATTGTTCTGGATACAGCAGCTCTAAATATCTCAGTCGAAGTGCACCTGAACCATCTTCTAAGGTCCTTCAACTAGGAGTTCTGACGTCTACCAACAGATCTTCTTCCTTGTCTTTCCTTCAATTATCAACCTCAGTAATTCGTATTTTTCGTCTCCCATGATATGGCCTATGTATCTAGTTTTTCTCTCTTTAAAGATGGTTAATAACTCTTTTGAATTTTTCATTCGTCTTAATACCTTCTTCTTTAGGTGTCCTGCCCTTCTCTCACGTTGGCAATCATCAGCACTATCTGAACCTTGTCTACAGTTCGGCGGAACAATGTGGTAGTGCTCACTCCATACCATTGTCTTAAGTTTTTTAGCCAGGATATCTTTCTTCTACACGGGCCTCTTCGTCCTTCGATCTTCCCTTTTATAATAAGCTTTAAAAGTCGATACTTGTCATTTCTTAAGATGTGACCAAAATACTAAAGTTTGCGCTTTTTTAGTATAAATAGAACTTCCAGCTGCTTGTCGAGGCGTTGAAGTAACTCGGTGTTACGCACTCTTTCTACCCAGGAGATTCTTAATAGCCTTCTGTACGTCCACATTTCAAAGGCGATATACATTCTGGTAAAAATTTTACTGGCTTGCTCCATTTTAGAACGCATTAATATTATACGTATATAAATAGTTTTAATCATTTAAAATTATATTCAAAAATATAGTCATTTTCCAAAATTGTAGAAATTAAATGTTTTCTTTCTAAAAAAATGAGAGTTAATAAAAAATAAGGTAGAAACATAATATTTACGGTTCCTTAAAGTGTTTTTGATAAATTACTTCAAGGACCTTCCAGCCACTTGACTATAATGATTTTTCAGATTAATCGTTTGTATACGAATCAGTATTTATTCTTTTGACCAGCCTATAAAAAACGTTGAACAACATAAGTTAACATTGAGAGCATCAGAAATGTTTCCCTAAATATCCTGGGACGTTATCGTCACTAGCCACTTGTGAAATGTAAACAAAAATTTTCTTAAAAGCTCGCTTTTACCATTATATACGTGTCTGGCAGACACTAGTTCTTTTTTAAACAGCTCGGTTGTTCTTTTTGGAATTTAAAAAAAATATATATATATATATATATATATATATATATATATATATATATATATATATATATATATTAGGTACACTATTCATACACGTAACAGATGTTTGTCGTTGAAGATGTTCTTTGTTTCTTATCGGGTTGTCGTCTACCGTGGAAAAAAACTAACTTTAAGAGTAACTATTTTTTATTACTAATTATCTCACAATAAGTAAAAAAGACGTGGCTAAAATATCTACTGCTCTGTATTGTTTTACGGCAATAAAAACAATCCCGTAAATTTGCTTCATTTTCAATTTTAACCTAATAATTAATTTATAAATTAATTGCCCCTCCAGAAACCTTGGGTTGAAACTAGTTAACTCCATTTAGAATGCATGGAGTTGCGGTTGAGGTTAGTTCCAATATTTATGAAAGCTGTATACTTAATTCCATGCAATTTTAAAATTAAATACTTTTTATAAGAGTCGTTTTATATATTTTTTGAATTTTTACTTTTCAAGTTTTTTAATGTGCATTTTTTGTTTAGTTTTCTAGCAATTTTTGTTGGGATACAGTGCAGGAATTAAGAAGGAACAGTGTTACTTTGGCTTCATTAGCAGTTTCATCAATAATTTCTTTTATATTTAATGCTAAATACTATGTTATGTATAGTAGGTACAAAATGTTGCATATTTTAATAGAAATATTGAGGCCACCTTTGCTCCAGCCATCGCACTTCTTCTTTCGGTGCCATATCAGGTCCCCCAACGTTGGCAATTACATTGGCGAGTTGTTCGCGGTTTTCGGCTAATCTGAATAGTTGTTCGGCACTGCGTATTCCTGTCCAATCGCGAATGTTCTTTAGCCATGACATCTGTTTTCTTCCGCTTCCTCGGCTGCCTTCGATTTTGCCCTTCATTATAAGTTGAAGCACCCTGTATCGGTCTTCTCTGAGAACATGCCCCAGGTATGATATCTTTCTGATCTTTATAGTGACAAATAACTCACGAAACGCATTTGCTTTATTGTACACTGCTTCGTTGGTCTGCCTAGCTGCCCAGGGTATTCGGAGCATTCTTCTATGTGACCACATCTCAAACGCTTTCAGGCGATTGATTGTAGCAGCCTTTAGAGTCCAGGTCTCAGCTCCATATAACAACACTGACCAAATATAACATTTTATTATTCTTTGGCGTAATTTTAGGTTTAGGTTGTCGTTAGAGAAGAATGCTTTCATTTTCAGAAAAGTCGTGCGAGCGGTCTCAATTCTGCACTTAATTTCTTTATCTGGGTCTAGTTGTTCCGTGATATAGCCATCGCACTAGCCACGTTCATTTATTGCTAGACAACAAATTCAATATGAATCAGTCACAGGTCCGTTATAAAAACATATTGTATGGTTAGGTTAGGTATCATGTGAGTGGGGCATAGGTCGCCCCTCCACTGCGACCTTTAGTAGGTCTATTGTGGCTCACCCCTAGAGGTTACAGTTCACAGCACAATACAGCCCTTCTCACGAAGTTCATGGTTTTATGGGGTGAGATTTTCTTGAAATCGGTAGGTTCTAGGTTGGTGTAACCAAATATGTTGAACCTTATTCTTCGCAGGCCGGGGCATGAACATAGTATATGTTCAGCAGTTTCGTCTTTCACGCAGCAAAACCGACAGTCCGTTTGTTGATTCAGACCTATCCTTCCGAGGTGGTATCTTAGACGACAGTGTTTGTTTTGGTGGCAATTGTAGTGACTCCAAAGACCTATTCTGATCTAGTAAACGCAGATTCAGCCTCCTGTTTTGCAAGGGTGTCGGCTTTTTCATTTCCCTCCACCCCCTGGTGCCCAGGTACTCACAGCAGGGTCACTCCGTTGTTCGCACCAAGGTACTCCAGGGTTTCGATGCAATTCCATAAAAGTTTAGAATTTATCTTGGTGGAGCTCAGTGCTTTTAATGCAGCCTGTCCGTCTGATATTATACTAATGTTTTTGTTTGCTAGAGGTCTGTTAATCAGCTCTCTCGCACACAATTCGATAGCCAAGACATCAGCCTAAAAGATTGTAGCATACTTGCCAAGACTGGTACATATTTCAATCTTTGTATATTGTATACAAAGAATTAATTATTTATTATTGAATTTACGATCATTTAGTGGACAAAGAGGAATAATGCGTTTTTGAAGGATGTCTCTATTTTTGACCGAGTTTATGATTTGTTGAAGGTAATAATTATTTTCTATTTTGACACGGATTATTGGATAAAGTTCTTTTAATAATAACGATGTAATTAACTTTATATATAACCGAGAATTCGGGCAAACATAACAAAAAAGAGTAGAAGAATAAAAAGGAAAGGCCGTAAAAGTTTACAGCCGGCCTTAAAGACCCTTTATGGACCCTTATTCTAACAGAGGAGTGCCTCCAATATCAGTGTCATATCGTTTATTGGTGCTTGTAAATCTCCACTTAATGAAGTACGGAGTGTCACCGGCACCTGTCAAATATTTATTAATGATACAGCCTTGAGTGACTTTATTTTTATATTAAAAGGATTATCGTATGTACGTTTATTACTTATATAATATACTAGCTATTGACTGCTGCTTCGTCCCCATGAATACAAGTCTTTGATTGTCAAAAAATGTGCTTAAATTTGAGGTACTGCATAAAAAAATTAAAATGAAAAATTCATATTACCTACATACTTATTCACTTTACCAATTACTATAATAAAATATTAGTGGTGCGTCTTCAATACTGACACAAAGTTTAAATTCTTTGTTTTCTAAAATCATCTCTTGTTATGAAATATTGTCATCATATTTTTCATACAAATATTCCTAATATGCAATAATCATATTATTCAAAAGTTCTTAAAATTCTGTATTAAAAATAGCATAATTTATAAATTGCAAAATTCAGGTACTTTACCATTTTTTTTTCAGTTTTTTGTTTCTCCATAAAAAACATCTCGATCGATTTTGCTGAAAATCTAATCAGTTCTAAAATGCGTAATTATGCGTTGAATTCAATTGGTTCCACGTCGAAATCATTTTTTTCTCGAGATAATCGAGACGAAAAATAATTCCGAAAGTTTACCATTTTTTTCAGTTTTTTGTTTCTCCATAAAAAACAGCTCGACCGATTTTGATGAAAATTCCACACCTGCAATTTTGAACCAATCAAAATACGTTATTTTGATAGATCAGCACGGCATCGGAGGTATTTTAGTGGAAATTTTTTTCTCGTGGGATACCCAACAGCGAATTATACTGGAAATTTTTTGACGTTTACAATAACAGACCATTTTTGACAGACTGGTTTTTATTTGTTCACATAATATTTAGTTTTGATACATTTTAATTACAAAGCTAAGATGTTTATTCTTCGGACACCTCCTCTCTTTTTAATGGCGAAAATGCAGGACTTTGAATGTTTTCAATTGTCTATGTCTAATAAGGTATATCCGCTCTATTGAATTTATACGATTTTTCTGCGCAAAAGTTTGTAAACTGCCTTCATACGCTTGACTTCTATTTCCTGATGGTATTTGCGGGTATCAACTGCTCAATCTTCTGGCGAATATTTTCTCTGCTTTCTTGACCGAAGCGAAACATTGTTTTACTTCGTGTCACTTGACAGCTTCAAAAGTAAAATAATAATTTCGAGGTTAGGGCCTCACTCGGTTACCATGGCAACTCGACAATCAAGTCGACCACACATTTTATGTTTCGCTGGTGACTTGATGAAGAAAATAATTTGCATTGTTGAGAATCGAAAAATAAATTTTAAAAATATTTGATTTTCCACCACAATTCGGAGTGGAATTTTCTTACCGAATACCACTAGAGGTCAAATTAATAATTTGACCTCTAGTGGTATTACTAGTAAAAATCCAATCAGTTCTAAGTTGCGTAATTATGCGTCGAATGCAATTAGTCCCACGTCGATATCATTTTTTGTTCTCGAGATAATCGAGACGACAAATAAACGTCTTATTATTTGGGTACCGCTTATGGTCATGGTCCATGTTTCGCACGCATATGTCACCACAGGCCTGACTATGGTCTTATACAAGATGATCTTTGAAACTCTAGAGAGGTGTTTGGACTTGAAGAGCGGTTGTAGTGCGAAGTAACATTTATTTCCTTGGGTGATGCGGTGCTTGATTTCTTCATGTATGTTTTTATCCGCTGTTATCATTGCCCCAAGGTATTGGAAGGTTTGTACATGCTCGAAATTAAATTCGTCCATTGTCACGTGTAGGATTTTGCTTTTCTTCGATTTTCTTTCGCGTTAATTGTACTAACCACCAAGAAATAAACACACAGACAAAAAATTCAAAAAAATTAAAAAAATTATTTAGGGAGTTAGGACACCCGAACACCCCCTACCTGTAACCTTTCTTTTGTAAATATCTTCAATGTACAGACGTGCTACTGATACAAGGATACGATAATAAAATAAAATTTAATTTTTGACAAATTCAAATCGTTTTTAAAATTTATTAACTAATTAAATCAATGAACCAGAAAATAAAGACGATAAATATCGCGTTTTTTTTTAGACAGAGAATCAAACAAGTTGAAAAATACCTTTCCACAAACTTCCTGGGTGGCATTTGAATAAAACAAATGAATACATTTAACGAGCTTTTTTTTATCAATGAAATCAAACACTACTTTGATGGCCCGAGAAGGTAACTTTAAGATGATGATCAATTAAAAAAAATATATATATTTATGGGAGGATTGCGTTTCATAAAAAAGTCTCGACTTGTTTAAACGTTATAAAAAAAGTATTGTTTTCAATCACATTCGTACATTTAATGTCCTTTTTATTAATGCAGTTAAAAATGAATTTTGTTGTCGTTTCAATTGTTTTCTTTTAACACGTTTTCAAAATTTCAATTAATAAAAATAGAAGGGATTTTATTCCCCGTAATTTTCCCACTTTATAAGTCAATAAGTCTACCAACAGTTAAACATCCCTTAACCACTTTCTATCGCCGTATTTGTTTTTTTTCTACCCCCTTGTCACCCGTATCACCCGCCATTTACAATTCAAAACATGTTTTTGCATAGACCGTATGTTTATAATGAAAACAATTGAATTGGATTTTATCGAGGGGGCTACTGCGATGTTTAGGCATCGATCAGAGTTGGCGATGCTTGGCATCGCAATTATTTTATCTCTGAATTTTTGAGTTATCGAAGGTAACGCAATCGTGAACATTTTTATCGTAAATAATGTTATAGATAATCACCGACATTTTTATTTCTTTCTCTATTTTGCTCATGAATTATTAGTACTTACTGTGATTAATAAATATGCGTATAGGTTTTAGAAAAACAAAATTATAGTCCAGACAAAAGACTGTGAAATCGGGTTTTTGGCAGATATGGCTGAAATTATATGGAAATAATCAGAAAAATGCGTACACGACTGTGGTTAAAGTAAAAAAGTTATCAACCCCGGGAAGGGGGTGAAAAAAATTAAAAACTACCCCGAACTACGATTTTTGGGTTAAAATTTGAAAATATCAAAAAAGTTTGAAATAAAAGTTGTATAGCATAAAATTTTAGGCCTACCTCTCTTCAGAGTAATAAAAAAAAATGCAATAAAAAATATAAAAATTGGGCTTTTTTTAATTTTTCTAAAAAATTTACAAACAACAATCGTTTTTTTCATCTAATACATGAAATGTATAAATTACCTGTCTTTAGAAAAGATTATTTCCTACAGGTAAATATCTATATAAATCTAACGTCAAAATTTAAAAAAAAAATTAAAAATTCACATGAAATTTTTTTTTAAATAACCCGTTTTAAGTGAAAAATCGAGCAAAAACCGTTTTCACCCCTTGACTTTTAATAGAAGGAATGAAAAAAAAAATTTCTCTTCGATGGTTGTTTGTAACTTTTTTAAGAAAATAAAAAAGCTCAATTTTTATATTTTTTATTGAATTTTCTTTCTTTATTACTCTGTCGTAGGGGTGAAAGGGTGCGTTTTATGGGAAAAATGGTCAGAAAGAGGTAGGCCTTAAATTTTATGCTCTACCCACAGCTCTGTATGAATTTTTTTGATTATTTCCATATAGTTTCAGCCATATCTGCCAAAAAACCGATTTCACAGTCTTTTTGACTGGACTAATTAGGAAATGCAACGTGGGCGCTGCCTTTTTCGATAGAGATCCCACCCCATCAATACGGATATCGCTGTAATTTGTTTCCATTTCAAAATCAATCGCACTCATAAAGAATTCAACCGAAATATCAACACGTGCTGTGGTTTTATGTCAGTTTGACGTAACACGCATCTTCGTTAAATATTTAAAGTTAAAACTAGTAGGAATTGGATGGAAGAGTAGTCTCTGTTAGGACTAGGGGTAGGGGGGTGTTCTATTATTTAAAAAACCGTTTGCCGATTGTAAAATAAGGAATTGTTAATACGTAAAATAAAAAAAAAACGTTCTGAAAAATAACATCCGCTTATTATAATTTATATCCATTAGAATTTATCAATTTTAAAATGAGAAACCTTCATAAACTGTAATTGTACGAGGACTGACAATAAAGTATTAGGAATAGTACGATAATAGTATACAGGGTGGCCAACCGAAAACGAAACAGAACCATTTGCAGAAACCTCGTCAAAATTTTAGAAAAACGCTCAGACCAGTCGATTTTTGATTAAAGAGAGACTCTTTTCCGGTATTTTTGACTCCACTACTTTCAACCCCAAGCGAGGGTAAGAATTACCTACCCCAAAATTATTAAATGGCATTGGGGGTCGAATAAGATGTCTTTTGAAAGCTCTGACAATTCTCTTTACAATAGTCTTTAAATTTTACATTTCCTCCAAATACTTTGAAAAAATTACATGTCAAAATTCCAATTATTTTAGTTGCTCACTTGCTACTTAATAGATTAAATGTTTAAACTGATGACCATACTTCCATACAATAATAAAGATTTTGTTCAAAACGTTCACGTACATTCCGAAAAACTTCAGGAGTAATTCGACGGCACTCATCGTCAACGATTCTTTGACGCAAATCTTCCAACGACGCTGGTTGTGTTTTATAGATTTTACTTTTCAGATGTCCCACAAAAAGAAATCTGGGGGCGATAAATCTGGCGATTTTGGAGGCCATTCGATGCTTCTCCCAATCCAATGCCGTGGAAAACGATGGTCTAAATACTGACGAACAAGCGCCGCATAATGCGGAGGAGCACCGTCCTGATGAAAATAAAAATGATCTTTTTCATACTGCGGATTATTTTCAAATAAAGTTTCACATTTAAAATGTTATTTCTTAATAAGTAATGTGCGGTAGCGTGTCAAGAATGGCCAGCGGTACCGTGTGTAATATTACACGAACCATTTGGAGCCATTTTTGACCCCCTCATAACTCAAAAACTATTTCACATAAACATGTCAAATTTGGCTCATACATTGAGACTTGCGAGATACATATGTGCTCCAAATTTCATAAACAAACCCTATAACACTTATTTAGATATTAACGTCCAAAAATCGTTATTTTATCACTGACTGACCTATAGATCAAAACTCTAACCCAGTTCCAGATGACCTAGAAACTTCAAATTTGGCATCCAGATAGGTGGTTGGGTAATACAAAGGAATAAATCAGAAACTAGTGAATTTTTATCATTTTATTAAAATTTCTCAATTTATTGATTCTATTAGGAACACTTACTTATAGTGCCTGTAATGTAAGAATCAGCAATCAAAATTGATGACAGCCGGTCTTTACGTGGATTTTAAGGTCTTTACGTGAATATATCTAACAGTAAAATACCACCCTTAATTTTTTTTTAATCCAAACAGTTTTAGTACTTATTACTATTTTCATAAAAAAAAAAAAAAAAAACTAAGAGTATAGTCGAACTTTCGAATTTATTACGATATAAACTGGGATTTAGTATTAATTATTGTTTTAATATTTAGCGCACATCAATAGTGTAAGATCATTACTGATAAATAATTAAATAAAATAGGTATTTGGGACCACAGTGTACGGTGCGTCGGCCGTGGAGCAGCAGGGTGGGGAGCGGTGCAATATTTATTAAATTACAGGCTTACGTTGGACTCTCCAGAGTAAAAACCTTAGATGTAGTACATCTTATTAATTTAGATCCAAGTCAAATCAAAGCACAAGAGAACTCTATTGTAGAGTACAAGCGCCTACGAACGTTGTACCGCCCCGACTTGGCCAAATTAAGTATAAACATAAAACGCGTAAAAAAATTCCGGATGCTGGATGGGCAATTCACTCGAACATTTCAAAGGTACAAGAAAATATAGAAAATAACACAAAAAAAAGACAATTATACCCCATAAATGTAGAAAAATACAGTAGGATAAGAAAAACTATTTGGTATTAATTTTATTGTAAAAAAATACCTACTAATAATTTCTGAACAAAAAATAATGATATCTCATCGAAAAACATAAATGTGAAATAAGAGCCAAGTTTAATATTATGATATACGCCTTGGTTGTTGTCTTCAACGACAAAAGAAGTGAGATCTAAATGGGTGCCAAGTTCAATGGTCAGTCCTAAAATTTATCTAAAACATGAAAATATTTTATAAAAACTTGAAATATCATTTCTTCTAATAATATATTGAAGCCTAAGGTCTTTCTTGGCTAGTTCTTATTTTATTGTTCCGAAAATTTGGCTTGCTGGTAGAAACTAGCCATCGAACATAGGGCTCTTTCATGATTGTTTTAGTAGTTACTTAATAATAATTCGTATATTCGAACTAGCCAAGTCAGACCTTAGGATTCAATATATTATCCCAAGTTATTAAAAGAAATAATACTTTTAAGTAGTTATAAAATATTTTATGTTGTTATAAATAAATGTCACGACTGATTGAACTTGGCACCCATTTGGATCTCACTTATTTTGTCGTTGAAGTCAACAACCAAGGCATTTATCATAATATCACATTTATGTTTTTGATGGGATAAAAAAATACACTAAATATGATCACTATAAATAAGGACGCGTGTACCTAGTTGTATAAAATAGCGTTCCATGTTAACTATCTTCAATCTGTCTCTAGTCAAATCGTGACATTTAAAACGGCGAGCTATTTAAATCATGCACTTTTCGTAGATACTAAAAACTTGAAATGTGGATGATTTTTTTTAAAAAAGTATACTTAATATTCAATAGATACCTAATTACCATTGAAATATATTTTATACGTCGTATTTTTAATAATCGCGCGACAGAACCCAACCTCAGTTGTTTTTGTATTGCCAGCGCATGTCTTTCTCGTATTGCTTTTAATTTTTTTTTTATTACCGTATTCGCGCAGCAAAACATGAACAAGCCATTTTATGATAATGAGCCGTAAAAGGCATCCAGAGTGATGTTCTCTGTTGCAACAAACCAGTTTCCTCCGATTGTTATATCGCGTTTAAGATGGGTACTTTCAGCGAACAAGATGGCTTTCCTTCAATGTTACATATTAGGTATGTATACGCAAAAATTACAACAACTTTACTCGAGATCTCTGTGGCGTATTCTTACTGCATTTTATTAACACTAAGTAACTAATCCGTAGCAAAAGTAACAAATTAGATATATTTTTTTTTCTCTGCATTGAAACTGCAACTGGTCAAGTATGACCAACCAGCAATTTTGCTTTAAAGTACTTAAAAACCAAGAAAGTAATCAAAGAGAGAAAGTACCAGTACCTCCGCATATTTCGGTAAGTAATATCGACAATTGTAATATTCTTAAACAAATTTTAACAACAAATAAAATAGAATTCAAAGCAACTGCGCTCAACAATGGGGTCAAATAAAAGTCAATACGATTAATGAAGACCCCATTACAGACAGACAACTGCAGCATTAAATCAAGAAGAAATTAGATGGCATAGCTACGAAAATAAACAAACGAGATCAATTAAAATTATGGCCAGAAAATTACATCCTTCATGCGAACCAGACGAGATAAAGAAAGAACTCGAAGACGAAAACTTCAAAACATTAGTTAGTAGTAGTAAACATAATTAAAAAAGAGAAGGTAGAAAATAGTAAAACAGGTGCTTATACAAAAAAACCACTGCCGTTTATATTAACGTTTCATTATTCGGAAGATATTAATAGAGTTTTTGGTATCAAATACCTTCAAAATTTAAGAGTATCTATTGAATCAATCAAAAAACCAAAGCTGGTACCTCAGTGTAAGCGATCCCAGTCATACACAGAAATATTGTCAAAGATCTCCTAAATGTATAAATTGTGGTGAACAACATCCAGCCGGTTATAGAGGGTGCGAAGTAGCAAAAAAAATTCAATTAACATACATACACATATAGTCACGCCTTTTTAACCCTTAGGGGTAGGCAGAAACTACTTCCTTCCACTTCCGCTATGGTTCTTACACACATCTTTTGTTTCCTCTACATTCATTAGTGCTCTCATGCATGCTCGTCGGTTGTTGGTACTCTTGACAGCTGGCCTTTCTTCAAAACAATGTTGATCTGATCAAGATCGATGTTCGCCGAGTGGTCGACCTCTACCGACTTCCGTCCATTCACACTCGCCTTATAAATTTGTTTCGTCAATCTTCCTTCATCCATCCTTTCTACATGTCTAAACCATCTAAGCATTCTTTTATCTATCTTTGTAACCGCATCTTCTTTTACACCACAGCGTTTTCTTATCTCACTATTTTTTTTTCAATTAATTCAATTAATAAGAGAGAGAAAACTACGAAACGTAAAGAGGAAGCTAAAACCACTAGAAAAATTAACATTAAAAATTCAAAAATCACAGAAGCGAAAACATTCGCACAAATAACCAGCAGTAAACTTAATGAAGCCAATCCCAAAGTTGAAAAACAAACCACAAATCAAATTATCTCTATATTAATGGAGAAACTCGAAAACCAAGAAAAAATGATGCAAACTATATCAGATCGTTTAATAATATTAGAAAATGTTATTAATGACTAGAAAAGAATTAAGAATATTATCTTGGAATGCGAATGGTATAATTAATAATCAAAAAGAGATATAACTGTTCTTAGATCTACAAAAAATAGATATAGCGTTAATATCAGAAACCCATCTCACCAATCAAATGTGTATTGGATTTAAAGGATACGAGAAATAAGATGCAGAGAATAGGTCAGGCTAGAGCTGCGTTTACAAACATGAGGAAAATATTCTGCACTAGAGACCTGAGTGTCAAAGTGTCAGACTAGCCAAATGTTATGTTTTTTCAATACTTCGCTATGGAATGGAGTCGTGGACAAACAACAAAGATGACTTAAATAGATTTCAAGCTTTCGAAATGAGGGTCTACAGACGGATACTCGGGGTTTCTTGAACAGAACGGGTAACAAACGCAGAGATATTGAGGCGAGTAGGTAAAGAGGCAGAAATATTGAACATAAGAAAAATAGGAAAACTTGCTTATCTGGATCATGTTATGCGCGGAGGAAGATACCGCATGTTACAGCTAATAATACAACGAAAAATTCAGGGTAAACGAAGTGTGGGAAGAAGACGCACTTCATGGCTGAAGAACTTGAGAGAGTGGTATCACTGTACTTCAATAGAATTGTTCCGAGCAGCCGCATCCAAAGCAAGAATCATGGCCATGATGATAGCCAACTTTCTAAGAGGAGACGGCACGTGAAAAAGAAATATATCACACCACCCATCCGAGAAACATAGCAAATTCGATCAACATCAATTAAATTGAAACCAAAAACTATAACTTAGTCGTTGCATCAATCTATTGCCCACCAAAGTATGGACTCAGAAAAGAAGAATAAATTAGATATATAGGACAAACTTTTGGAGCGTTATAAATTGGAACAAAGAAGCATAACTGTTATATTTAGATTCAGGATGTGATAACAGTCGCTAGAAAATTAGAAAGTGCTTCGATACGCACTTTATATTCAAATGAAGTGACTCGAATGCGAGTTCGGGGGAGGACATTTAAACGACAATTTTGGCGAATTAAACGGGAGCTGACCAGCCGGGATTAAAAGATTAAAAAGTTAAAATTTATAGGATACAACCCTCGCGTAAACCCTTTAAATTCGTACCGAAGGGATAATTAAGCTCGCGAAGATGTTAAAATGCAGATCAAATGCGTTGGACGCGCTTGCGAAAACTTTAAAATGAAAATTCGAAAGTAGCCGAAGCATAAAAGATAGGTACGTACGCTACGTACCTACCCTCTATGTTTTGATCCCTTATTGTGTATTTCAACGTCTGATTGTCAGTGTCAATATTTAATTTTATGTTATAGCGGAAAATTTTTCGGTTTTCGGGGTAAAATTCGGGATAATTCTAGGATTTTTTCATAAAAATGGAAGAAAGAAAACCTCACTTTGGTAAAAAAATTCGTAAACCCCGAAACGAACATCAATATACTCCCAGATTTGACTTTGAGTTTTACAGAGTAAGTCAAAAAGAAAATAACACCGTTTACACATTTTATTTATATTTAAATCACTGTGTACTTAACACACGAAATACCTACTTTTTATTAACAATAATTTAATTATTACTTTATAAAATGCAAATCTTTGAAAAGACTGTAGCGAGTAAAGACAGAAAAGAGTCATCTGAATATTTGGGTTTTTTACCCACCTTGCATTTTCTTTTATTTGCAGGACTACAAAGTCCTCAAAACTAGTTAAAATAAAAAATTACGTGTAAAGTTTTCGGTTAAAAATGTTCTATAAAAAATCCCCGGCGTATTTTTTTAATAACTGTTACCTAAAAAGAGTTTCTTTATAAAAAAAAATTAAGGAGAAAAGAATATAATATACAAAAAAGGCTTTTAAAATATTTTTTTGTCAGACCTCTACGGTTTCGAACATTTAACAAAAAAAAACCTCCTACACGAAATATGATTAAAACAAAATCGTACCCAAAATATTCATAATCGACGTTTTATCAACAAATATCTTTTTTTTAGAGAAAACCAAAATATGATGGTAGGGTACTAATAGGTAATTGGTACGAAGACACGTTGGGAGGTCAAAGTTACCAGTGCCATCACGAAACGGAATATCAAAGAGAATTCGCCGTCAAGACTCTCCCACCTCTCAAAAGATCCAGGACCTCGAACGAGATGTTAAAAACCATTCAGTATGACGTTACTCAAGAAAATCCCTATGTGACGACGTATGATTTGTCGTACAAGTATATACCGTCTGTACAAGAAATTTACCACAGGTGTATACCTAGGGATTGTCGAGTAGGGAACACTGTCGAGGCGATGGAAGAGAATCCTGAAAAGGTCGAACCTTATGAAGGTTGGTATATGTTCAAATCGGTCCTAGAAAATGTTTTGTAGCAACCTTGTAGTACCTGCACTCAGTCCAAAAAGTCTTCATACACTGCGCCGTGTTCCCTGGAAATAATTACTCGTGACACAGCTGCTCTGAAGATTTCGGATGATCTTTTACTCGTAGGTCTTTGAGCCAGGAATTCTGCCTTCTCCCTATTGACCTTTTCCCCTGAATCTTTTTCTCGATGATCAACCGAAGTATAATATCATATCTATCTTCTCTCATTATATGTCCAATATACCTTAGTTCTTTACCTTTACCTTAGTCACGCCTTTTTCCCGAAGAGGTAGGCAGAGACCACTTTCTTCCACTTCCACTAGAAAAGCTTTATAATTATTATAAATGATCAATTTATTGTTGGGATATTTAATCTATGGTTCGATGAATTTAAACACTTGGTATAATAATTAAACAAATTATCCTATTATTTTTAAACAATCAATTCTTACTTGACAAATCACTTAGATATTCACAAACTCTATACAATCTTTTTACATCAATTTATAGTTACTTTCTTAATTTACTTCAAACTAAACTTAACTTAAAAGCTTCCGCGACCGCTGTCTATTTATATACCTACAAATTATTACGTGAAAGAGCGAGAATTCTCTTTCGTTATTTCCGACATTGTCTCGAATTTGATTGATCTTTCTAGATGCCTTCAATCACGCCGCGGCCATAAATCATTCGCTAAATGGGGGCGTTTTGGTGCCGCAAAATAACTTTTATTCGTCTTTGTGTGGACGATTCACCGCCTAGGACAGGGACGTATTTATCGTAACATAATTCTCTACAGCGATATTTTTAATTTTATTTATTCCTACTTTCTTTCGATGGGATGATATATACGTAGAGCACACTTATTTTACAACAGGCCTTTTTCGGAGGTTTACTACGTTTACTAGGCTAACCATATTATTATTTTTTTTTAGGAACGGCAGACGAGATGTCTCTTTGCGAATACGATGAATCAAATTTATCAAGTATAGATTAATAAAATGAAAAAATAAAAATGGTTGTATCAAAATTTTGATGCGAATAATAAAATTATTCGTACGGATATTTATTTTTTATTAAATTTTATGGCCCCTACATAATATTTTATTATCATTTTAACGACAAGGTAAGAATACGCGGAGTCCGCCCGCACAAGGCACCTTCTATAAAATTGTAATTCGCTAAAAAGATATTCTGTTAAATCCCAGAGATCAAGCTACCCCACATTTCTCAAGACGCTGAATGTTAAATGGGACGAAACTGCAAGGTGTTGATTGATGGCACACCACATATACTTCGTCTATGAGGGACACAATAAAAGTTCCACTCGAAATATTTTAAGACGTTTACATCATCACTAAATAATTTCAGTTGCAAAGCTGTAGATAGAACGTACCAACACATTTTGTGTTTTCATTATTTTAAGTTTTTGGAGGTAATTTTCTACTGCATACCTTATTGGTTTTCCGGGGTTAATTTAAGAAATACATTTATTTTTTAATCAATTTTATTCACTGGGTTGGTCTTAGTACCTAGTTACTCTGGTAGCCCCACAATGATTTAATTACAGTATTTTTGAGATGCTCATTGCCATAAGCTTTTTTTAAAGGTTGAATCCAGGATACGATCGATATGTTTTTTGTCCTGCGAAAAAAATTATGCCAGTGTTCGATTTGGAATGTCCCCCGTAAGCGATTCCCGCGGCCTTTTCGGAACGACCGAAGTCTCCACATCTGCATAAACATTTGCACGGCTGTCAGCGTTGAAGAAGAATGGCACGCCAGCTATAGCAGGATATTTCAGCCCTCTTGGTATTCGCGCGGTCGTGTCTCCGTATATCGCAGTTCACCAGCCCTTAGAGTCCCTTTCTCAGCGGCCATATTACCCTCGGGGGCATCAAAACTTACTTTCTCTCCAACCGTTCGCTTACCTGCGATTGGTATCTCTTCTAATGTTCAACCAAACTGTCACACAACGTGGCAAAGGGTAACAATCGCAAAAAATTGAAAACTTACATAACGAGAGCATTTCTTTACGTGTCTCTACACCCACTAATTTTTTATCTTCGTATATTGTAGTTAATCAACGGGGTTATGGTGTGTCCATCATATTGTCATAAATAAATCTGATTTAGAATCGAAATCGTAACAAGTTGTGACACGACGCGTAAGCCACATTAGAGATACGGGTACACAGATATAACTTTTTGTAGTTAGCTTGACACTTATCTCATACTAGACCATCCGAACTTCAGTGGCGCAACAAACAATACATTAAAATGTCACTTTTACGAGAAAGTTGGCTTTGAAAAACTCTTCTCCATTCTGCGCAGTACAGCATCCCGTTGTAAATTATAAAATTTGTTTTTAAAATCCTATTTGCAATCTTCTTCTTCTCATTGCGCCGGATGGCGATCCAACTGGCAATAATGATTCGTGTCACAGCTGCTCTGAAGTTTTCTGAGGATGTTTTACTGAGCCATAGTCGTAGGTCCTTGAGCCAGGAATTCTGCCTTCTCCTTATTGACTCTTTCGATCCAGGCTATGCGTAATATTCTCCTATAAAGATACATTTCGAAAGCTTCAATGCATTTTTTTCTAGCGAGGGGTTGAGGGTCCAGCTTTCGCAGCCGTACAGGAGGATAGAGAATACGTAGCAGCGTAGCATTCGGATTCTAAGACCTAAGTGTAGGAAGATTTACAACGGATACTGGATGCAGTTATCGAAAAATGCGCAATGGCCGGATTCAGATTAAATGCAGAAAAGACCAAAGTTTTAGTAATTAGCAAGCAGCTTAATATCATAGCTAACATAACAGTTGGGGGTGAACTATTGAAGCAAGTAAACCAAATAAAATATCTAAGCAGCATAATAACTAACAGCGCGGATAGTCAAACTGAAGTAAAATCAAGGATTCAGCAGGCTCGAGCAGCATTTAAAAAAATGAGTAGGGTCTTGAGCTATAGAGATCTGAAGTTAACTCTAAGAATCCGACTTCTCAGATGTTATGTCTTCTCCACCCTGCTGTACGGTATGAAAGCAAGTACGAAGAAAGAAGCCTTTGAGATGTGAGCTAACAGGAAAATATTAAAAATTTTATGGACGGAAAAAGTATCCAACTTGGTAATACTCCAACGTCTGAATACATCCACCGTAATTCTTACCACCATCAAAAGAAGGAAACTGCAATAATTCTGGCATGTTATGAGAGGCAAAAAATACCGATTACTGCAGAACATCATGCAAGGAAAAATTTATGGTAAAAGAAAGCCGGACCGCAGAAAAGCATCATGGCTCAAGAATCTACGTGACTGGTATAAACTCAACTCAAGCTCTCTGTTCAGACTTGTCGTCGACAGAGTAAGGATAGCCTTGTTGGTGACCAACGTTCTAGAAGAACATGGTACTTAAAAAGAATAGTAGATCACGCCTAAAAAAGAAGTTATTTTTGTCGATAAACGTCTATCTGGCCTATTCAATTCGTGATAGTACATCTTTCGTCGAATCACAACTATTACACACTAGTGCCCCTAGATATCTGAAGAATGATACCTGCTCAACGATTTTGTTAAGTATATGGAGGGCAGTTTGTGTTTGCACCTTCGAGAAAACCCTAATTTTCGTTTTGGGGATGTTTATATGTAGTCCATAATGCTCGCTGTATTCAACAATAAAATCTACAAGTTGCTGGAGTTCAGGAATGCTGCTAGCAACAACGATTGTATCGTCTGCATATCTTATATTGCTAATATTTTTGCCATTAATTTTGATTCCAGCGCAATCACAGCTCAATAAATGTACAATTTGGCAGCATATCGATCTAAATCCATGATATTTTGGAATAATGAAATGTCTAACCCAGATGATGAAACCGTAGCCACTAACGTAAAGCATACATACATAGAGTCACGCCTTTTGCCCGTAGGGGTAGGCAGAGACCACTTCCGCTACGGTTCGTACACACATCTTTTGCTTCTTCTACTTTCATCAGTGCTCTCATACATGCTCTTCGATTGTTGGTACTCTTGACCTGGCCTTTCTTCAAAACAATGTTGATCTGATCGAGATCGATGTTCTCCGAGGTCGACCTCTACCGATTTGTCCATTCACACTCGCCTTATAAATTTGTTCCTTTCTACGTGTCCAAACCATCCAAGCATTCCTTTATCTATCTTTGTGACCACATCTTCTTTTACACCACAGCGTTTTCTTATCTCACTATTCTTAACTTTATCCAACCGAGTGACTCCGGCTATACTTCTCAGATTACTCATCTCCGCAGCATTAATCCTATTTTCATGCTTCTTCTGCCAAACCCAACATTCACTACCACACATAAGTGTAGGAATCAATACACCTCTATGCACCGCCAGACGTTCCTTTTTTGACACTTTCTGGCTATTCATAAAGCTATGCAGTGTCCCATTCATTTGTTTTCCTGCCAACACCCTTCACTCAATGTCACTGTCATACTTTCCATCTCTAGTAAATTTTGAACCCAAGTACACAAATTCATTAACTTGTTCCACTCTTTCTCCCTTAATCGAAACCCCACAGTTTGTCACGCTTTCTTCTCTTTCAAAAACCATTACTTTCGTTTTGCTCACATTTATTTTCATCCCTTTGATTTTCAGGGAATCCTGCATAACATTAACTATCGCCTGCAACTCCTCTTCAGATGACGCTAATATGACTTAATCATCGGCGTAAAGAAGGAATTTGACGATTAAATCATTCATTTTTAATCCATACGCACCCTCTTTCATATCTTTTAAACAATTCTCTATGTATAAGTTAAACAGCCATGGCGAAGCCACACATTCCTGTCTCACACCTTTTTCGATGTTAAACCAATCCGTGCAAGCTCCGTTTATCCTGACACAAGCAGTGGAATCCTCGGAAAGTGATTTCAGTGATCGTATTAAACTACCACTCACCCCATACATAGACAATGTAGACCACAATTCACTCCTCACCACTCGGTCATAGACCTTTTCCAAGTGTATAAAAGCGCAATAGACCTTCTGACTTCTAGCCACGTAAAGCAATGGATTCATAGCCAGCATCATTGATAATGCCAACGTCAATTGTGTTGGAGAGATTTCGATGATCATTGTACACTAAATCGGGAAAATAAAAAGTACAATGATCACTGCTCATTATCTAGCATTTTGTTAAGTTGGAACATGTATTCATCTAAATAAATTTACAAAAAAATTATAATGTACAGTTCGCTTATTGATCTGACATAAAAGTGTACGAGATTTTAAAAATATTAATAGAAAGGGATGTATTTTGGTAAAACCCTACAAAAAATTTAATGATGAGATACGCCACTGAAAAAGTTTGATTAGAAAACACTATATATCATGTCACAATCAAGCAATACAGGCCCAAGCATCGTAGGTCACATACACACACACACATATACAAGTGAGTATGATGGACGACTTTACACAAATGTGGGAGTGATGTAGCACTAAGTCCATGACACTTCCTAGGGATATGCTAAATTTTGTACTAACTTAATAAAATCAACAAAAAAAAGCAGTACTTAAGATAGTAAAAACGTTGAAAGCAAAAGTTTATTAAAAATTAATAATTTTATATTTGCTGGAAATTTAAAGTAATAATTATACGTTGAACATAAAAAAATGAAGCGAGTTGACGTTTTATGTGTTTAAATACAATAATCACCGGAAAGATTAAAATCGAATATTTGAAACGCGAACGAAATATACCCATTAATTAATTTAAATTTTTAAAATATTATGCAAGTCGATTCGCGTAACTATATACCTACATTCGCAATTAAAAATTAAAACGGGCCATAAAATTCGACCGTAAAATTTCACAGTGACAGTTCGATCGTCGTCTGCCACTTACAGGGATTAATTTATGATCAATTATTATTTATTATTCAAAAATGCATCATCCACAAATGAACGTATATATTTGTTGTAAGAAATTATCGACAACCACTCGTAATTTTGTAATTTTTCAACGATAATCCTTATTTTATATCTTTAATGGTCACGTGACAAAAAGTCGTGGACACTATAAATTTACCTCAATTATCCACAATGTTATAAAAACACAACAGATTATCATTTTCGTACCTTCTTGGTGGTATTTAAATGACAAAAGTAATCAAAAATTAAACTACTAAGAAAATCCAGGATCAAACTTTACAATACAAATATTCCTATTTGACATTTTATTAAAAAAAGTCAATTTACTTTTTAATTATGTAACTAAATGTGCCATCTCCGAATTTTGCTGTACTACTTCGTTGTCGTACAACGGCGGACATTCTTTTAATAAATTCATTTCTATCTTATATATACACATACAGTATGTCTCCGTAAGTTGGAACCATATTTAAAACGGTAACACTGTATCGAGTTTTACCTTCTTCTTCTCTAGGTGCGTCTCCGCTTCGAAGGTTGGCATTCATCAAAGCAATTCTTATTTTTGAGACCGCAGCTCTAAATGGTTCATTATTACTGCATCCAAACCAATCCCCAAGGTTCTTCAGCCATGAGTTTCGTCTTCTATCTATAGATCTCTTGCCTTGGATTTTTCCCTGCATAATTCACTTCGTCTCATCACTTCCACGTTGGTTATTCTCTCTACCCATTATATCCTCAATATTCTTCGGTATATCCACATCACAAATGCCTCCAGTTTTCTCATGTCGGTTACTTTTAGTGTCCAGGCCTCCATCCCATAGTATAGTATAGACAGCACATAGCATCTCATTAGTCGTATTTTTAAATCAAGGTTTTAATCTCTGCAGCAGAAAAGCCTCTTCATTCTTGTAAAGGTTCTTCTCGCCGAGTTTCAACAAGAGTACCTTTTTAGTGTAAAATTGAATGATGTTTAAGTTTACTTGAAATTTTGATTAATAAATCTAACCTTAAAAAAGTTATGTTCAATACTACTTGGTACGAACCGTGTAACTAGCGCCCTCTATGAGAGTAAGATATAAAAACAAATTCATGGGATGTATCAGCTTCTAAAACATATTCGTATAAAATTTCGTTACAATGTTTTTAGTAGTTTCGGCAAAATAAATGTGTATAAATATTTGTTCTTTAACGCCCTTTATCTTGAATACGGATGGCGTTACGTTACGCGTTACATTAGTGTTATGACTGAAAATTAAATTTCTATTTATTTCCCGTATTAATATTATGTTATTTACACAATTTATTATTTGTATGAATTTTCTTACTTGCAAAATAAATGCATATGCATTCATTACGTGATTAAATTACAAAATTGTTAGACAAAATAAAGAAACGAAGAGGTTATTATGTTTTTAATAATCTCTAGAGATAAATGTTCATTCATAATTTATGATGTGGAAAAATAGTAAAAAATAACCAAACCCAATTGTTCATTGTAAATGGATGTAATTGCATATTTAAACGTGGTTTTTAGTTCTAATCAACTTTTTTTGTAACAATTTTCGATATTGTCAAAAATGAAGGTACTTTACAATTGGGCAAAATTCATATTTTTTGACAAACCTCGTATACGAATGAAAATTTTTAATATCTGATGATTGTATTTTAGATTTTAGAGGATCCCTAACTTTTTATGAAAAATATTATTTTTTCCTAATATTAATAATTAAAAAAGTTTTTCGTATGGTTCCAATTTACGAAGACATTTTTATAAATAATATTTATTGATTTAAACATGTTTAAATCAATAGAAATTGTGTCGTTTGCCCTATCTGCCTCTCTCGCGTCTTGTACATACAAGCTGCGATGTCCGAGTGGTTAAGGAGTTTGACTCGAAATCAAATGGGCTCTGCCCGCACAGGTTCGAATCCTGTTCGCAGCGAAAATTTTTTCTTTCTTTTTTTTTTAATTTTGGTTTTTATTACCGATCTCAAATTTGAATTACAAAAGAAAAAGTTTAATAAATCGTACGCGGCATCAGCACAAATATGATAACCTTCAATTGAGCAGCAAAAACCGCAGCTAATACAGAAGAAAAATCTTTGTGTAATTAATAACATTGTCGTAAACGCAAACTAACTTTTAATTTATTACTCTCGACTAGTACGCGAATTAAGATATTCTTCACTTAACGAGGTACGAGATAAAACTAGACGTGAGCTGTATAACTAGCGTAGTTACCTGGTAATGTTTTTTTTTAATTATTTTTATTTTCAGGAATTTTAACGGCGCTATCAAGTTATTTAATTACATCATTGTCAGACATATAGACAGATACATTGGCGGGGGAATTAGAGGAGGTTTCATATTATAAATTAAAATAGTAAAAAGAAATAGATTAACCTGAATATTATCTGACATCCATTACCACCAGATAGTTGATAAAGACGTGCATGTTAACGGTGATGCTCCCATGGTAAATACATTAGATAAACGAGGATGAAATATCCATTGCCATGCATCAAATAAATGCATTTTTCCTAATTAAAATATACTTTTCACCATTAATAATAATATATTTTTAACTATTCTAATACTGATTTTTATCTTTCCTAATAGTTTTGGTTTTGTTTTAAAAAATGTTCATTAATTTTTAAAAAAGGTATTAAGTATGGCAGCGTCGTAGACTTTTGCTATAAATCTAATAAAAAAAAGCACTAATAATAATCATTTTTTGTGGAAACATGGTTAATGAAAGTAGAAATATTTGCTAAGTACACAGTATTGTAAAAAATAAACACTGTAATAATTAATAACACAGGTCTACAAGATTCTGTTGCTGGGCAGCTGGGGGTCATTTCCAAAGTATTTTTCTACGTGGAATTCGAAATTGAGATCATAATTGGGACATTACGTCATAATTTTAAGATATTAGAGGTTATGTATTCATAAAATGGGTTACATTTTGGGTTACTTTAGAGGCTTTGCTTAGGATGCCCAAATTTTTGTTGTTTTTTTATAGTTGGATCATTTTATACTACTTTTTTCCTTAAAATAAGCTATTAAGCGGTTACTTATAAACTCCAGGGTGCAGTATTCTAAATATAAATATCGGTTTTTTGCAATCCGCAATCTTAGAAATAAGAAATTTTATTTTTTGACACGATATTCGTAATCACAGCCCTCGAAAACAGCCAATTTAAATTTTTTTAGATACGAATATCCTTTTTCGTACAATTGGAAATGAAAATATCTATTTTCTGACTTTATATTCATACCCATTGATCATAAAAAACCCCAAGCACAAATTTTTAATAGAAATTAGCCAGTGAAAAAATGTATGCCTCCATGGGTTAATGAGAATGCTTACTACTCCCCATTCATTTGTTTTCCTGCCAACACCTTTCGCTCAATGTCACTATCAAAGTTTCCATCTCTCGTAAACTTTGAACCCAAGTATACAAACTCATTTACTTGTTCCACTCTTCTTCCCTTAATCAGAACTTCACAGTTTGTCATGCTTTCTTCTCTTTCAAAAACCATTACTTTCGTTTTGCTTAAATTTATTTTCTTCCATTTGATTTTCAGGGCATCATGCATAACATAAGCCATCGCCTGCAACTCCTCTTCAGATGACGCTAATATGACTTGATCATCGGCGTAAAGAAGGCATTCGACGATCAAATCATTCATTATCAATCCATACGCACTCTCTTTTAAATCTTTTAAACAATCGTCCATGTATGGGTTAAACAGCCATGGTGAAGCCACACATCCCTATCTCACACCTTTTTCGATGTTAAACCAGTCTGTGTAAGTTTTGTTTATCCTGATACAAGTGGAATATAGTGGAATATACGAGTATTCTATTAACACTCGACAGCTTTTGTACTATTTAATATAAAAAATTTGGTGCAATTATTTATAAAACTTTTATAAAGGTACTTACAATTTTTTGTAACTTAATTATGTCTAATGGTTATTAACATATAACCGTTTAAATAACCATTTTACACTAAAATTTTGAAAAACCACTTGAATTACCCTAAAAAAAAGTAGCGAGTGCTTAAAAATATTAAGAAAATGTTGGAGACAAAAATGGAGGCTGTTTTCTGTACTAGTTAGCTCCTCTATTTTATGGAAATGGAAATATCTAGAAAACAAATGCTATGAAAATTATTTATTCGAGATAAAAAGTCTAAAAAATAATCCAAATTCAATTGTCGAAAGTAAAAGATACACAAAAACAACAACTCTTAGGTAAAATTAGTAGATTATATTGTAAAAAATTTCACTATACAGAGCGTTTACTGTAATCCAGGAGGGCAGATCCGGCCTTTGACTGAAAATGCTTGGGGCTGGTGAGTCTCCCGCTGGGCTCCATCTACATATATGACATTCCTCGCCGCGGGTCGACCTGTGAGAAAATGAAACAATCAAATGCTACATTCTGGGGATTATAACATCTGTTGCAAACATAGGCGCACCTCTAGAAACACTCTTTATGAAATTTTCTTCGCTGGATTGTAAACTATCACCAACACGATGATAGTTTGTGTTTGGCACTGATTTAAAGAGTAATGTACAAAAAATGCCTCAATGTGGAAAATAAAGAATTTGCAACCTAACACGATAGAGAGAAGAAAATCCCCAAAAAAAAAATTTCTAACCCCACCATTTCTTTTGTGTTTCATTTTTTGAATTCGCACATCAATAAATAATAGAAACAAAGATTGAAGTGGTTTCATGACGATTGTAAAACAGCGACGGAAAGACGAAATATGACCAGGAAAAAAATTCTCCAACAGCACCTAACATAGACGAGTATAAACAACAAAGATCTGAAGCACGCAGAATAATAAAAAAGAAAAAGAGAGACCACCATTTGAATACAATAAAAGAAATGGAGGAAAACAGACAAAACAGCAGAATAAAATAAAACTTTCAGGGAATAACAAAGCATAAAACAGGATATCAACCTAGGACCGAAAACTTCCTCCCAACAAACAACGGACAATTGATAACCAACGAAAGAGAGATATTAATCACATGGAGAAACTATTTTTGCGACCTACAAAGAAGATACAGATACGACACCTATAAGCATATCGACAGCTGAAATAGAGATACTACCCCCAACATACGAAGAAACAGTCAAAGCCATAAAGAAACCTTAAAAACAACAAAGCTGCTGGTAGCGACGGCATACCTGCCGAGTGTATAAAATATGGTGGAGAAATACTGCATAGGGCCATACATAAGCTCATTCAAAACATTTGGAACACCGAAACGCTACCAGAACCATGGAAGGAAGGTGTGATAGTCACTATCCATGAAAAAGGACCTAAAAGGTCCACTATAGACCAAATTTTCACCATTAGACAAATAATGGAAAAATGCTGGGAATTTGACATGGAACTTCACCAGATTTCAAACAGGCATTTGACAAAATATGTAAAGCAAAGTTGGGGAAAGCAACTGGGCTTTCCAAAAACTGATATTCCTGGTAAAGATGTGTACAGAAGATGCAAGATGCAAGATAAGGGTGGGACAGAGCTACTCTGATATTTCTTTGATATCAACAATGGACTTAAACAGGGCGACTCGCTTTCACCCCAACTCTTGAACATAGCTCTAGAATATACACTTAGGAAAGCCAAGATTGAGACACCAACGGCTATATTCCACCAGGAAGGACCCAAAACCTACTACTGGCCTTCGCAGATAATGTGGATATAATTGGCAACAGCAGGATTAATATCAAAGACGCCTTCTTAGATTCGAAAAGGAAGTAGAAAAATTAGGCCTCAAATTAAACGAGGACAAGACTTAATATATGTACCTCAGTAGGAATGTTTGTCACAAAAACAGAATAGGGCAAAACTTCTGGATTGTAGACTACAATTTCGAGCGCGCAAAACAATTTAAATATATAGGCATGAACATAAGTGAAAATAACGACATCACAGAAGAAATAAATAACAGGATACAAGCCGGAAACAGATGCCTTTTTGCTTTTCAGGGTTTAATGAAATCAAGAGAACTTACTAGAAAAACCAAACTACACAAATACAGTACAATCATAAAACCTATAGTAATATATGATTGCGAGTCCTGGACACTAAAACGGCTGCAAACGAAGATCGACTTAAGATATTGGAAAGAAGAGCGCTGAGGAGAATATTTGGTCGAACTAGAGAAGAAACAACAGGAATATACCGTATAAAAACCAACCAAGAACTCAAAGAGCTGTATACGGGTGGTAACATACTAAATGCAGTAATGGCCAAGATTTACAGTGGACGGGTCACGCAAGAAGAATGTCGGATGAAAGAATGGTAAAGCTTGTGTGGAAAACGTCTCCACAAGTAAACCGCCCAATAGGTCGACCTTGGTTTAGATGGAGAAACAACATCGCTAAAGTCCTAAGAGTTATGAACTTACAAGATGCTCTGAAAATTATGCTGGACAGAGAAAGATGGAAACGTGTGGTGAAATCGGCGAAAACCGATCAGGGGTTGTAAATCCAGATATGATGATGATGAATAAATATTGGGATTTGGAATGTTTGCCCTGAACCTTTCTCTGGGTATGAGTATTTTGAATTAAAAATTAAATATACAGCATTTTTTTTTATAACAAAGACGGACCTGATTACACGCCCGTTTGAAGATTATAACATCCGATGGTTAGTTGATCGTCAAACAGATATTCCATTCTGAGAGAGACTGCTTTCGAATAAATAAAGATTTTTTAATTTCTGTCCTTTTTTTTCTCCTAGGTACGAGATGGATGGTGATTAAAATAAAAGGAATTTCAGTGATTTATATCTTTTTTTTTGTTGTTGTTGTTGTTCTACGAATTTATGTGTCGAATGATTTCTATCTGGATGAAAACGAGTTTTAAATATTTCGGATGTATGTAAATTGGATAATACACACTATGTTTTTTTAGTAAAGCTTTTTGTTTCGATTATTTACATTAAAAAATCGTTACCGTCATTCCTTACAGGATAATATCTATTACCAGTGGGATTCCTTTATCCTTTTACCCAAGTTTACGATGGCTTTTTCTATTGTTTTATTAATTGGTTCATCTTTGTTGCTGAGTGTACCTACCCTTGTTTCTCTAGTTTCTGCCACTTTTAATTAGATTGAGTATCCAATAATATATTTATGTTATAAACAATTAGTCTTTAATATCTGAATTTAACGTTGTTGATAATAATTTTATTTGTGATAAATGTTAATGCAAACATACAGTGTGACACACTTAAGATGAAAAAATCCCTGTATTTTAGTCGTTTTTGAAAGCAGAGATTTGATTTTTGGTATAGACGTAGACCTTCATGAGCCACACTTTTCGCAATACTCAGTCCAAATGACAGCCTTAAACCCAGCCTGCTGCGATCCCGCGAAAAGGGTAAATTCTCTATATGTTGCTTCGCGTTGAAGATACCGAAAAAAGTTATTTAAAAAAGTTGCTTAGAATTCGATTTAGACCGTACATACCGAATTTCAACGCAAAATTCGAATTTTGATTTCTTATTTGTAATTTTCATATCCAAGTCCAATTTTGAATTAATGGTTTTGAATAAGACGCTAAAAAAGGATAAAATAGTCAAAATAAATGAAATAAACGTATTGAAATAACTAAAATTAAAGATTATTATTTTTATCATAAGTCTGTCTCCAATTTCTGTCTCTTTTATTTTATCGTGTCTGTGAATTTGTAGTAACAGCTAATAATTGAAAATGAAATTTAACTACCTTGGCAAAGAAATTTCGGGCTTTGGTGATATTGAAGAAGAGGTGAGAGATCAAACAACAAAAGCAATTAGAATAGCTGGCTGCCTGAATACAATATGGTGTAATAAGATTATGGGAACGGACACTAAATCAAAGATCTACAAAACCGTCGTGATGACATATACCGCAGAAAACAGGCCAAAAACAGCGAAAACCAAAAGACTCCTAGAGACAGCTGAGATGAAGATACTCCGTACAATCTCTGGAAAGACACTGCTGGATAGAGAGAGAAGCGAGAATATCAAAAAAGCCTGTAAGGTCAAGAAAATCAATGACTGGGTAGCAAACAGGAAGAAGGAATGGAACGAACACATAAGTAGAATGGACAACCGCAGACTTGTGAGAATTGCTCGCGACAAGTCTCCATTGGGACGAAGAGAGACGTTGGGCGCCCCAGGAAACGATGGAGCGACAGCCTCACGCAAGTGGACGATAATTGAACAGGCGACTCGCCTAAAATCAAGAATGAAGAAGAAGAAGGAGCTAATAATTAAAATTTTAATTTTTTTTATAATGAATATAAGGTTTTTCTTTCTTATTCCTACATTATGACGACATACAGAGGTGTCTTCATCTTAAGCGTGTCACACTGTATATGTAAAGCAGTGCTGTAATTTGTTTGTTAACACTACAAGTTAAAATTGGTTGTTCCTGTTTTATGCGTAGATAATTCTTTATTATTTTTCCATTTAAAAAAAAAAAAGTAAAAAAAACCGTAAAAAAACAGACCACGGTTTAGTGGCTAGCAGAGTATGTTCATTACGCGTTTATAGGAGACACTATAAAAATATAGTGCGATAAAGCCTAGCAAAACGGCGTTTATTAAAAATATGAGTGTAAAGTTTATCTTTTATTGTAGTCGTAAACCAGAGTATCAAACGACAAAACAGCGTCTATTAAAATGGATCCCAACGCACTGGCATATACATACATATATATACCATGCGATGAGACAAGCAACAGGTGTGTGTGTGCCCAACTTTATTTAAATAATTAATGTCGCAATCGAGGATGCTCTATCATTGCGTACGTGAGATAAACTTTGTTGGATTTTACCTTGTTTTATTGGGTGATTTATTTTTTCGTGTAAATATACCAGGCAGATTCGAATACTTTTTCAATGATACCTTTATCTTACAAGTCGACGAAACATTTAATGAAAAGATGCATAATTATAATTACATCAAGAACCTCCTCTACTTTAGTGAAAATCCGAGTCACAGTTTTGCAAACGACACCAACCAGCGTTAACACATTGGATGCATGACTCAAACCAGTGGCAATAGCTTTGTCACAGATGACAGGGACTTGTCAATCTTTTAACCGTGCTAATACGGATCTTTATTACATGGATTATATGGCTAATATATCAACCCCGCGAGCAAGCTGGCTTTCGAGCCGGATTTGGCACAAATGACCATCTACAAATAGTCAAGTCACTTATCGAAAAATGCATCGAATATAATAAACCCCTCTGCATAATTTTCGTCGACTACGAGAAGGCTTTCGACACAATAAACCAGCATAAAATGCTACAAGCTCTTGCTGAGTGCCGTATCGATCATATATACATCAAACACGTGTACCAAAGAGCAAAAGCTTACGTTAGGCTGCAAGATGATTCCCAAGATTTTGCACGAGGTGTACGCCAAGGAGATGTCATATTACCAAAGTTATTCACAACCCTCCTAGAATATATGTTCAAACAGGCCAACTTCGGTGACATGGGCATAAACATAGATGGCGAATAACTAAACCATCTACGATTCCCCGACGATATCTTAATTATCGCAATTAGCATGAACGAAGCAAAAAAATGCTACGGAGGCTCAGTGAAGCATCGAACTCTGTTGGACTCAAAATAGATAGATAAAGAAATGCTTAGATAGTTTGGACACGTAAATAGGATGGATAAAGAAAGATTGACGAAACAGATTTATAAGATGAGTGTGAATGGACGGAAGTCGGTAGAGGTCGACCTCAGTGAACATATCTCGATCAAATCAACATTGTTTTGAAGAAAGGCCAGGTCAAGAGTACCAACGAGCATGTATGAGAGCACTGATGAAAGTGGAGGAAGCAAAAGATGTGCGTAAGAACCGTAGCGGAAGTGGAAGGAAGTGGTCTCTGCCTACCCCTACGGGATAGAAGGCGTGAATACATGTATGTATAATATGACGTTTTTTTCCACTTTAAATTTTCAAATATACAATTATTTGAGCCCATTTCTATAGATTGCTAATAGCTCATTAATCTTTGAAGGATAAATGGTGTTTTTGAATAAAAATAAATTTGTTTTCATTCTAAAATAGTGCAATATATGTAAAAAAACATTCGACGGACGTTTTCGTATCGAGCTTTGTATCTCTTATCAGACTTTAGGGACACCCTTATCTCAAAAGTGCTTTCAATAAAGCATTACACAAATTGTCGTGTAAGTCAATATTTGTCAACAACGCCTCATTTTTTCGCGCATTTCAATTAGCGATTTTGTTTAGTTTAGTTATCTTATTAGTTTTTCATTAAAAGCGTACTTTTCAACATGTTTTGTCGCGAGAATGTATATGTCACCACCAAAACTAGTTTTCCAAAAATGCGCATTAATCGCTTATCCAAATCATAACATTTTAAAAATTTATCCAAATTATACGCATGGCAATGGTACACAGTAACAAGTTCAAAGTGTTAGGGGTGGACTGTAATAAGTTTGTTTTGACTCTAATTACGTCAACATCACCAGCTATGTTCTTTGGGGTTAAAATGATCCTAAAAGTGTTGAACTAATCCGCTTGTACCTGCACAAACGTATTTTCGATCTTGCTTTTACTTACGAGTATGCGTAAGTAAAAGCAAGATAGAAAATATATTTGTGCAGGCGCAAGCTGATCAGTTTAACACTTTTAGGATCATTTAAAACTCTAAAGAACATAGCCACAGACAATAGACCATTTTGTGAACTGCACAAGCGTCTGACAATCATCTTATAAAAAATCAACAAACTTTTTTTACAGTTACCAAAACTATCATAAAAATGTGTGGAAACAGCGTATCCACCAACTACATGTTTGCAGATAATCAGTAACTCTTGTTGGATAGGTCTGAAAATACTAGGCTAAGTTTAAATTATTATGAACTCTTTATAACTGCTGTGGAAAGAAATCTCATCATCATCATCATCTCGTGCTTATACCGTCCACTGTTAAACAAAAGCCTCTCTCAGATTTTAACGTATTTCGATCTTGTACAGGTTGGATTCAGTTTCCTGCAATCCGTTTTATGTTATCTGTCCAGCGTGTGCGTGGTCTGCCTCTACTTCTAAAAGCTTCGGATCTAGGTCGCCATTCTATAATCTTTTTCGTCCATCTACCATCTCTTATCCTGTTTTGTTTCGTATGGTTCGATTAGGGATTTTGTCAGAAAGTTTGATTCATAGTATTGCTCTTTCCATTTTTCGTTGCATCACCTTTGGCGAGCATTCCTCTTGGTTAACGGTAGCGTTTCCGCACCATATGTCAATACAGGGATGACACACTGGTTGAAGACTTTTCTCTTGAGACTTGAACTTTAATTGCCAAAAGCAGCGCATGTTAAACCTATCCTTTGTCGAATCTCGTGTGTTTGGTTGTCTCGTCCAATGTTAATTTCGTGTCCGAAATATTTATATACATATGTTTCTTCTATATCTTCGTTTTTAATGTGTCACTTAGTACCAGATTTGTCATTAACTGCGTTTTTGTTCGGTTTATTATCAGCCCTATCTTGATTGCCTCGTTGTTTAACCTTTCTAGCATTAGTTGGGCTTCTTGAATATTATCTAATATACATGATGTCATCTGCATAGGTGATTTAGTCTTTCTCTGTCTATGTTTATCCCTGTGTTTTCCCAATTTATTTTATTTAGCATACTCTGCAATAAAGTTACCAATAGTTTGGGAGAGAGCGCGTCTCCTTGTCTCAATCCTCTCTCGATTTTAAGTTTGTCTGTATACTGATTTTCTGTAATTTCGACCTTTGCTGTTGCAGTCCTTTATATATATTTAATTGCTGCAGAGTTTCTAATAGTTTCTGTTGATGTATGGAATCAAACGCCCTTTCGAAGTCGACGAATGTTAAAATGAGTGGTTTGTTGTATTCGCGCTTTTTTCGATAAGAACCTTAGCTGTTGTCCCATATCCCATACAAAAACCTGTTTGTTCTTTCGAAAGAAAGAAAGAAATCGATTATATATAACTGCTGTGGGAAGAAATCTACAGTTAATAAATGTTTTCATGATCGCAGAACTTAAAACACTATTCGATTCATCAAACAAGAACCGCAAGAAGCAAACTCCTCTTACTTTTTGGAGAGGTTATTATTACTAAAACTGCTCTAGATTGTGAAACTCACTTTAAAGCAAATTTCTCTAAAATTTTCCCCTACTTCCATGTATATGCATCATCATCATAACAAAATAACTATGCTTACCCACTCGAACAAGGTGATATTTCAACAGTTGTATATTTAGGATGTTAATAGCACATTTCCGATGATCTAATGAATCTGGTCCGTCCCGTTGTTGGGGTTGATGATGGTCGGGTCCGCCGCCACTGTCAAACTGAGAACATAAATCTCCTGGAAATGACTGCGAGACTCATCATCCCTAATTGTGAAGCCTGTGAAGGGTTGATGGACGATGTGACAGACATCTTTACATAATGGCCGTCATTTAGATGTAATGACGAAGTACGTCGGTGGAACGACCCAGTCGTACACTGAAAAAACTACGCAAAGGAGAATTATTAAACCCAACAAAGTAAACTAGAACGTATATTTATTGACAGCAGAAACTGGCTTTTTTGGCAAAAATTGCATCTAGAGCCGTGATTCCCAAAGTGGTCTATATCGATCTCTAGGAGTCGACTTCGAACTGCAATAGGGTGCAATGGGGTTCCTAGAGAGTGTCCTTCTCACAAAATTTTTGGGTTTAAACATGTCAAGATCATGGAAATACCACAATGAATTATCAATCCATATGGCGAAATTCAAAAAACCGATGTCATATTACAAGCATTGATTGGATCAAACACTAATGAAGAACTCAAGGTATAGTTCAGCAATTTTAACTTCAGAGAGAGTCTTATTTATTACTTATCCTGCTTTATGGATTATCGCGAAAAAGTTTTTGATTTTTTTCCGTCACATACCTAGAAATCACTGAATTATAAGATTTAATGTTAAATCTAATTAAATTGAAGCTAAATATTCAAAAATTTGCTATTAAAGCATCAGGCTCGTGCTACCCAGAAGCATTTTTTTTGTGTAGTTATAGTTTAAAAAAAATTTCGTCGTTTTAAGCAGTAAATGTTATTTTTTAACTTTTTCATTCTACAGTTAAACTTATCAAAAGTGAGTAGCACTGTATCTGCCTTCAAAAACTCGTTTGAAGTCTGCGAGGAAAAAAAATTAGAAGATATATAGATAAAGAGCAACGAGAGCAAGTAATTAATACAAAAACAAAGTTTTTGTTAAACTATCGCCTTGTAGATTGGAAGGTAATATTTTTTTTAGTGTATCCCTTATGGCTTACACGAGGGCCCATATTAAAGTTACACTACCGAAATTTCTCTGTCCTAGTGACATATGACGATCATTTCGACGGAGATATGGCATCTCTGTCGCCCGCGGGAGGTCGAAGGTCGCCATTTAGAAAAGGTTTTTTGGTTAACGTGCTACAGGGAGATTCTAATGTGAACAATTCCGATGAGAAACGCCGAATCGAAGATAAACTTAAAATTCTTGCAGTGGCTCTTTTCGGAGTTTGTTACTTCCTTGTTTTTTTCCCTTAGACGACACATTTTCAAAGCAGACGTTACATTTTCGTATATATAAAATCATAAAATGCAAATAGCGAGCCAGTTTTTTTTGTCGTTGAACTGCCAGGAACGATACTGAATAGTATCATGTGCAAAATTTGCGAGTGCATTATGGAGTTAGAAATGCAAGTTGCATGCGATCTGTTACCTAGAACGTGCTTTGATAGACATAGGCGTATCGAAAAACTCTTTCCCTACTCTTTTTATCAGTTTTCTTATCGAAATCGGCAAGTAATTCGAGGTAAATTGTATTGTATTGGAATATTTATTTATATTCAATATGCAAAAATCAAATTATAGGGAATATTTACATTTGGCTTAAAGATGTTGTTTAAACACTTCTCTTAATTCAACTCTGAAGTGTACCGTCTAAAAGTTGTCTGGGAACTTTTCATTTTAAAAATCATGTGACTTATTTTAATTTCAAAGGATTCATAAAAATAGCTAAATAGGCCAAAGTACTGACACTTAATGAATTTCATTTTTAGTAGGCCTCTCTTCGAGTAAAGATCGTGTCCATCTTCCAGTTAATCATCATCACAGTCATAACATCTTGTCAGATGTGTTGTGAATCATCATATCGTCAGTTGTTGCTGGTATTGGCCGAGGCATTACTGATATAAAGTTTGTCGATTGCTTTCCTTACGGTGTTTTGCCATCTCATCCGATTAAAAGTCAGAGTGTCAGAGTTTTGTCATGGCTAGTCGTGCCTGTTGAATGCGCCGGCGGATTTCTTTTTCGCTGCTGCCTGTGTTTTCGATTAACGATCCGAGGTATACAAAGTTCTGCACCACTTGACAGCTTCCAACTTGGGATTTTTGAGGATGGAAACAATGTTCTCTGTCTATAATCCAGGTAAATAAAATCTTAATTTAAACAAAAAAAATCAATTTAGGAAATAAATTAGGAGGGGAATAACACCAGCCAAATTTTCTTCTCATAAATAAAAGCTTAAGTAAAAGAACAAGAAGAAAATTGGAAGTTATAGAAATAAGGTTACGGCAAAAAGTGACAAAGACAAAATGGAAAGAAAGAAAAAAGAATTGAACAATCTTAGCTGGAATAGAGGGAAAAGAAATGTACTAAAATGAAAAAACGACCAAGAGGAAGACCAAAAAAATTATATTTTGTCGACGGATTGTAGGTACTTCTTTCTCCCAATTAAAACGATTAGCGACTGACTGACTTCTGTAGAAGCTGGTAATGAACCTTTCCAAAACATTAAATAAATTTAAAAAAATACATACACATATTAAATACATTCCAAATGGTTTTTAATGCTCCAAACGCTAAATAATAAGTGTTCATGCAAATTAAATGATTCTCATACGTTGTAACAGTTTTTGTATTTGAAAACCGATATAGATTATTCACTAATTAAAAGTGTTACATTAGTGCTTCCATTTGAAAATCAGTTTAAATATTGACAGTTTTTTTCATCAAATTAATCGACCAAATCATCAGAAATTAAAGGCTAGGGAACTTCATTTTTTTCCTCCCCGAGTTAAGACAGTAACGACAAAGAACATTATTCTTATTTGCCAGGACCGGAATATGCGAATCCCCCAGCAAACATTTTTACTAAGCAAGTTCGAAGGACTTTGTAGGTACTACCATTTCATATAGTTTAATTATAACAACTCAACTTCACAAAAATTATTTATGTATCTACATTCTTTTAAAATAATTAATTTATGTTAATAGCAGAATCCGGTGTACGTTGCTACACCCCATTATTTTATTTTTTCTGGGATGCCCAATCCATATTGAAATTTTATTTATTTAACAAATGTTTTATTTTAATGCCAGCTGATAAACAATATTTACAGTTTTTTCGATCGATTACTTTCATGCTCTTGAGGAGTTTCAGCAGCTTTTGCCGGCTACCTACGAACCATAAGTTCATTTTCCTCTGAGGTTTCATCTAAAAGAGATGGGCGAAACAGAGAGTGATGGTTAGGTTAGGTTAAAACGGCGGTTCGGATGGAACCCACTTAGGCCTTTAACTGAGTTAAGATCAGTTAAATCATCAAAGTCCGATTGCCCTAGTATATTAAGCCGTTTTCTGCCTAGAGCAGGGCAGTGGCAGAGAAGATGTACCATTGTTTCCTCATCGTGACAGCTTTTTGAACCAGTTTGCTGTGCAAAAGGAGTCGGCAGTTTGCAATTGAACAGAGAGTGATAGTTGCCGCTATTGCGGGAACTTCGCTGAAACTGCAGAACATTTGCTTTGCGAATGCCCAGCGCTGCAAGAGGCTCAAGTTTTTGAAAAGGGCCATTTTAAAGCCATCCGATGTCAGGAATTTAGCTCCAAGGAACATTGGTAAACTTTGTGCGAAGTCTCGGAAAAGATCTGATCTGATAGGTCGAAGTGCTTTAGAGGCAGCATAGCCTTCACGATCCCCCCTCCCCTACAATCTACAATCTCTACACTTACTTAATATATAAATATTTTTAATTTCTACATAATTAATCTTACAATCTAATTAAGAAACCGTAAAAAGTAGATAGCTACTTATGCTGTACGAGAACCAAAGTTGGACATGGAGCAACATTTTTTTATTATATATTTTTCGTCTTAATGGGATGATAAGTACCTAAAGCAGACTTTTTTACAACCAAATACTATACTGTCCATGCAGACGACGTTGCAGGCAAAAGCTAGTAATTAATAATAATAATAGTAATAGTTTGAATTCGGTCCTGTGACAGCATGTAAATATTTAACAGTCCCATTAAAAATATCCTCACTATTAAGCATAATTAGAAACATGGAAGTTCCATGCAATTTTAATATCTTAAAAGCGCCCTATTCGATGAATTTTTAATCGAAGGTTATTTTTAACCATCGCATCGGTGACGTGTGTTATCCGAGACTGGCGAAATGGAAACGAGGAGAAATTGAGAAAACTCGGTGCAGGGTTGGTTTTATTGCAAAAAAAAACGATCGAGATATCAATTTTTAAAAACTGACATGTCTGTTAAATATTACATCACATATTACCGTTCGTTTTATTAAATAGTCGACAATAGGGGATGAAATTGTTTGGACAGATAAAAAGAGAACATTAACGACACAAATGTATGAAATAGCAGAATAAACAAACATTTATTAATCGGACTGATAAAAGATATTAACAAAAAGTTCTTTAGAGTCTTCAATAACTCTAATCCTATTTAACTAAAAACTTTTCAAAAACTAAATCCAATTGTATTTTAAATATTTTAAGAACCTGGGTTGTACAATCGCCCACAGAACGTAAAAACAATTTTATCAGAAGCATCCCAGTGCTAAAAAAATACTTAGATAACCTGCAGGAAGTTTTAAAAGGATTCTAATAATGACATGACAGACTACAGACTGCAAAGAAGGTTGGCCTACAAATAAACGAAGATAAAACAAAATAGATGATACAGTGAGAATCGCAGACAGTCCTAAAGGGCTGCAACGCCTAATCGAAAGCATATCGGTTTCCGGGGACGAAATGGGACTGAAGATTAATATCTCAAAAACGAAGATCATGCAAATAAGTCGCAACCCGAACGACCAGTTCGACATAAATATATACGGATCATCAATAGAGCAGGTCACAAAATTTAAGTATCTGGGAAGTTGGATCAGCGAGGACCTAGATCCTAAAATAGAAATAAGATCCCGCTTAGAGCAAGCGAGAGCTAACTTTATTAAAATGCGGAATCTTTAACTGACAAAACACTCAATTTAAGCATAAGATTTAACTTCGTTGGATGGTTTTTTTTTATGAAAATAGTCGCAAAAAGGGTAGACCTATTAGAAGGGGAAGGGATTATAGAAAGGAAATGATCGTGGACACGCTTTTTAAAAAGTTGCAGGTCGTAGTTCTCTGGAAAAACTGATTTTGGAAGCTTATTCCATTCCGTAGCAGCCCTGTAAAAGAAGGATTCTTGATGAAGATTGGTCCTTGTAGTGTCAATCTTGAGAGTAAATGAGTGAGACTGATCAGCGTGCCGAGTTCTTCGGCCGAATGTGGCCAATGGTGGTACAAGAGTTTTTATTTCTCTGGAACATCTGCTATGGAAATATCTGTAGAGCAATGACTGGTCTGCAACTCTTCTTCTATGCTCTAGAGGGTGAAGGGTATCTGTGAGAGTTGAGCTGTTTATCAAGCGAATGACTCTTTTCTGAATGGAATCTAGAAGACGAAGAGAATGCCTTGATGCTGAACCCCAAATGTGCGAGCAATACTCCAGTAGAGGTTGGATTTCAGCCTTGTACGTCGTCAACAGTTGATCAGGAGTAAAAAACTTTCTGGATTTCCCACCTCGGTTTGTAAGCTACAGAGAGAGAGAGAGAGAGAGAGAGAGACTACAGACTTAGCATTACTCATTTTGTATATTTTCACTTCCTAGTTCCCGCTTCTACGAGGATGCTCTGGATTAGGCAATTTGCATGCCGTGCCTGCACTGGCCTGGATACAGGATACATTATTTAAATGCTTATAAAATTGTCACGAAAATTCTTAAAAAACAACGTGGCTTACGTTATTTTTATTATCCTACGTCTGGGACCTTATTTTTTTTATTTTAAATATTTAAAGCATCAAAACATGTAAATATTATTTTTATAGATTCCTAATGCAAGTTTTGCAACGTCCCAAATTATTACTACTTAATTTATATATTAAAAATTTATTTAATTTGTAGCCACAAAAAATGAAACTAACTGTTTATTTAATACTATAAGTATTACAAAATAGTACACGGACTGGTACGATAAATCTTGTTAATTTTTAAAATCTAACTATGCTACCCTTCAATATATTCTCCCTGACTATCTTCACAACGTTGCAACCAATTATTCCATTAGTCTTAACAGTAGAGAGTCTTCAGTCGCCAGGTTGTTTAGTACATACATATAATCACACCTTTTTTTCCGTAGGGATAGGAAGGGACTATTTTCTTCCACTTTCGCTACGGTTCTTACACACATCTTTTGCTTCCTTTACTCTCATCAGTGCTCTCATACATGCTCGTCGGTTGTTGGTACTCTTGACAGCTGGCCTTTCTTCAAAACAATGTTGATTTGATCGAGATCGATGTTCGCTGAGGTCGAACTCTACCGACTTTACTTTATCTGGCTGCTTAAAAAGTTATAGCTCCATCATTTGTTTCCCTGCCAACACCATTCACTCAATGTCACAGTCATACTTTCCGTCTCTCGTAAATTTTGAACCCAATTATACAAACTCATTTACTTGTTCCACTCTTTCTCTTTTAATACTCTCTTCTCTTTCAAATCCATTACTTTCGTCTTGCTTATTTTTATTCCTTTGATGTTCAGGTCATCATGCATAAGATTAACCATCGCCTGCAACTCCTCTTCAGATGACGCTAATATCACCTGATCATCGATCAAATCATTCATTTTCAATCCATACGCACTCTCTTTTAAATCTTTTCAACAATCGTCTATGTATAAGTTAAACAGCCATGGCGAAGCCACACATACCTTCCTAACACCTTTTTCGATGTTAAACCAGCCCGTGTAAGCTCAGCTTAGCCTGACACAAGCAGTAAAATCCTCATAAAGTGATTTTAGTAATCGTATTAAACTACCGCTCACCCCATGCATAGATAATGTCGACCACAATTCAGTTATTATTTCTTTAACTTTAAAGACTGAAAATTGATCCATTTTAAAGATTCCTTTTTTGTACAAGAAAATCTAAACAGTTAGCTAAATCAGTTGAACATGGTAACGGTCAAGGATAGGGATTTATTTTTTAATCAAAAACTGTTTCACATAAACGACATTGTGGACTGGTGTTTTCTACTGTCACAAATCGGGTCTGCGTTGCCTTAATGATTCTTGCAGTCTTCCCAAAACTTTTAAATAGTTAGTTTGATTGAAATTCTGCTTCTCAGGCACCCATTCCAATAAATTATACCCCTCACTTCCTTTGATGATACGACTTCCAATCCATGGATTTGTTTCTAAATCATAATGAGATATCCGCACGTTTCATTGCAAATGATCACATCTTTCAGTGAATCTTGACGTTTTTAACTTTTTGGGAAACTTCGAGCGGGCATCTTTTTGATCCTGAGCAAGGTTATTTGTAATCTCTCTAACTCTTTTCTTGTTAAAATCGACCATAATATATTCTACCATCCTGATACTCAAACGTCGTCAATCCTTTCTGACGATTTCTCTAAAGATATTTGATTTGTTAGTGTGTCTTTAATGTCAGACCTTCTGTAATAATAATATTAAATGTTTTCCTGTTAAAGACTTCTTGTTTTTGGTTACACTGATATTGGCATCTGAAGATGACACACGGTAAATATTTGCAGAAGCATAAAATCGTATATTTCATCACGTTTTACCGGTTTCTCAATAAACCAAACATATTCCGTTCATAACAAGAATTCCAAAACAAAAACAATTGAAATTATCTACAAAATTCCCCTGATTTGACCTCAAACGATAAAGCAAGAGTCTCGAGTTGATTAAACTTCGCAAGCTGTTGCAGTTTTCAAGAAGAAATTCGTCGAGAAACATGTTCTTCAGTAATTCAATCGCGTTGATTATTTCGTTGCTTGGCATAATCGTTCGTACTTGCGCGGGTTGTCATGATTTACGAAACGTTTTAATGGAAGTGCGAGAAAAACATGGAGAAAGGTAGAGAATATTAATTTTAATTTTTTAATCGATGCAAACAAACAAGCTTTCTTCGAATTCAAAAAAGTGATGACCACACTGAAAAAGTTTTTTTATGTTACCTAGATTTAACCTAACGCTGAGTGGTTGCATACAAAGGAGCAGTTTTGATGGAAAAACAATTACAGAAATTCACGTAAGACACCAAAATATTCCTAAATTAGACGTGGACAATGTCAAACATTTGATCCACTTGGACACGTTGGAATTCAAAGATTGCCGTATCAAATCCATCGTCCCAGGTGCCTTTAGGAATTTATTGGAGATTAGAGTTATCGAAATTACTCATAATTTTATCTCCGAAATCACCGCAGGTAATCTTTTAGACGAATAAATAGTTATATGTTTTACTGATGCAGCAAAGCTGTAGATTGAGGTACCCGTAGAACCAACATGCTTTGCTGTTGATTTGTCTCCTAGTGTCCAAATATATTTTCCAAATTATTACAGTAGGTATCTTCATTTGTGCTGCCGTATTGATAAATGCAATAAAAAGTCGATAGAAATCGTAATGTTGTTTGTTGGTTACCATGGAAATGTATTTCTCAATAAATCAAAGTTTTATACATACATACATACATATAGTCACGCCTTTTTCCCGTAGGGGTAGGCAGGAACCACTTTCTTCCCCTTCCGCTACGGTTCTAACACACATCTTTTGCTTCCTCTACTTTCATTAGTGCTCTCATACATGCTCGTCGGTTGTTGGTACTCTTGACAGCTGGCCTTTCTTCAAAACAATGTTGATCTAATCGAGATCGATGTTCGCCGAGGTCGACCTCTACCGACTTCGGTCCATTCACAGTCGCCTTATAAATTTGTTTCGTCAATCCTCCTTCATTCATTTTTTCTACGTGTTTAAACCATCTAAGCATTTCTTTATCTATCTTTGTAACCACATCTTCTTTTACGCCACAGCGTTCTCTTATCTCACTATTCTTTACTTTATCCAACCGAGTCACTCCGGCTATACTTTTCGAATTACTCATCTCCGCAGCATTAATCCTATTTTCATGCTTCTTCTGCCAAACTCAACATTCACTACCATGCATAAGTTTAGGAACCAACACACTTTTATGCACAGCCTTTTTTGACACTTTCTGGCTGTTCATAAAGCTATGCAGTTTGCATTTGTTTATCTGCGAACAGCCTTAGCTCAATGTCACTGTCATACTTTCCATCTTTCGTAAACTTTGAACCCAGGTAAACAAACTCATTTACTTGTTCTAATCTTTCTCCCTTAATCAGAACTTTACAGTTTGTCATGCTTTCTTCTCTTTCAAAAACCATTACTTTCGTTTTGCTTGAATTTATTTTCTTCCCTTTGATTTTCAGGGTATCATGCATAACATTAACCATCGCCTGCAAATTCTCTTTAGATGACGCTAATATGGCTTGATGATCGGAGTAAAGAAGGCATTTGACGATCAAATCATTTATTTTCAATCCATACGCACTCTGTTTCAAATCTTTTAAACAGCCATGGCGAAGCCACACATCCCTGTCTTACGATGTTAAACCAGTCCGTGCAAGCTTTGTTTATCCTGACACAAGCAGTGGAATCCCCTCGTAAAGTGATTTCAGTTCTAATATTAAACTACCGCTACAACTTCCTATATGAGTGTTTCGTGACAGTATTATGAACAAATATAAAATGTTTGCTAAAATGTAAGGTAATTGTGCGTCTTAATTTTTCTCCTTAAAAAATGGTAAATATTTAGTCGTCATGGAGACCAATCAATTAACTGCTGCCAGGTAGCAAAGTTTTTACTATAATATTTGTCTGAAAATTGGTATTTTGCATCAGTTGTTTATGTTGCAGGTGTTTTCGACATATTCGATACGATAAAAATCCTGAAGTTAAACAACAACAAGATCACCTCCATATCGGATGAAGCTTTGTCCAATATGACCGTTACAGACGTCGACTTCAGCCATAACGAATTGACGATATGGAAGATCGTATGGTTTGCGCACTCTCCCAACATACAAAGACTCGATTTATCGTATAATCTGATCACCACCATCCCCAAGAAAGCCTTCGAATCGATGCCACTACTCGAGGTGATCAATTTCCAACACAACCGCCTGAATTACATAGAACCAGATGCATTTCAAAACATAAATTCTTTATCGGTTCTAAATTTGAAAAGTAACCGACTAACGAGCATTAACGACTTTATTTTTCGCAACAAAATCGCCATATTTTCCTTGAACTTGGCTGCTAATGACTTTTTCGATTTACAAGTCGATCTTCTCGATAAACTTTCACTCAACGACATCACTTTGGATAGAAACCCTTGGCTGTGTCCTTGTTTGGCAAAAATTTACGATTGGTTAAATAAGAATAACGTAATATTGAAGAAAGCGGACAATTGCAACTTGGACAACTTGCCAGTTTGCTTGGCTGTCGAAAAATGCGAATTTCCAAGAAGTACTCAAAGTAGTACGTTATATAAAAGAATTATTGACAACCTTCATCGTATTGACAGGGAGTGTATCGGCTTATAAATATTAATCGTGTTAATAAACATATTTTGAATAATTTTATTTTGGTTATTGTTTTTTCAAAGCATAGGCACGTAAAAGTAGATCACGCTAGCCATGAAAGTATTGTGAAAGTGGATGCGATAGAGAAAATATATCAGTGGTCTGGGTGAGCGACCCGAGAGGTCCACACGACTAACTTCCCAGTGGGGTAATAATGAAAAAATACCATATGCTTTTTTGTTGTAATTATTATTATTAAAATTATTATAAAAAACGATTATTTATAACAAATTATAATTGTCATTAACAATATTCTGTTTATCAGTCAACCGTATTCTTTCAAATTTGTTTTTATCATTTCATAAGCGGGAGCTGTTCATAACAATTGAATTTTTTTTTAATTATTATGATCAATAATCATTTTTTAGTAACAATATTTATTTGTTGCTAATATTGCTAATATTCAATGCTATTCTCTCAATAATGACACAAGTTTAAAATTCTCCAATTTCTATTGTTGTTTTCTAAAACTATCTCTTTTTATAAAATATTGTCATCATATTTTTCATACAAATATTCCTAACATGCAATAATGATATTATTCAAAATTCAAGTAGTTTCAATTTTTTTCAGTTTTTTTATTCTCCATAAAAAACAGAGCCCGACAGATTCTGCTGAAAATCTAATCAGTTTTAAGTTGCGTAATTATGCGTCGAATGTCCCACGTCGATATCATTTTTTGTTCTCGGGATAATAATGACGAAAAATTATTCCGAACGCACATACGAACATACGCACATACGTACAAACACACACACACAGACGTCCACTTAAAAACTATTGTATTCGACTCTGGGGACCTTGAATATAAACTTCCCACTGAGAAGTTAATATTAATTTATTTTATAATATTGCAACAGTGTAATTCGTTCTTAATTAAACTTGATTAAAATCATTGACAAGCCAATTTAAGTAAAGGTTACATCTGAGGTTGCTTTTCAGTTTAATTTTATTTATTTATTTAGATATTCGCGTTTTCACTATACCGTTGAAAGCGCTGCCAGAGAGTCTAATTTACTTTCATCCACTACTTATATGGTTAGGTAGGTACTTTTTAGTTATTTTTCTGGTTTTTTTTGTTGTTGTTAGGTGATTTTTCAGTCAACGGGAGAGAATGAATGCATTATTTCTTAAAGAGTGATTATATGAATGATTAAGATACGTATTTAAATTTGAAAAGAAAAGAAACATATGAAAGAGAAAAAAGCATGGCAAATTGTGAAGTGCTGATTAAGAGAGAAAGAGTGGAACAAGTAAATTAGTTTGTATACTTCGGTTCAAAACGCAGCAAAATACTTAGGTATTACCTTATATGCCAAACTTCGATGTTAAAAAAAAGAGAACAACTTGGAAGGAAATTGGAATAATGTACCGGCTAACTGGAAGAAACTCCACTCTGTCTCTACATAATAAGCTTATGCTTTATAAGCCCGTAAAGAAACACGGAGATGCACCAAAGCAAGCAACTTAGCAATCATCCAAAGATTCCAAAACAAATCACTAAGAAACCTAGTAGATGCCCCTTGGTACATTCGCAATAGTGACCTCCAAAGGGTCCTGGAAATGGACACTGTTGACCAGACCATCAAGAAATTAGCCAGGAGTCATGAAGAAAGACTCCATCATCATGTCAATGTCGAGGCTATTCAGCTCCTTGACAATACTGGGTAAGAAAGAAGACATAAGAGGATCAAGCCCTTTGAATTAGTATAGTGTTTTTAGTGCAAAAGTAGAGCTTGTGTGTGCACGTTAAACTTTAGTGCAAACCATTCTACAGAACCTATGAAACGCTGATAAGCGTACCTTAGTTTTAAGTTAAGTTTCAAACTATTGGATCACTATTGGATCACTGTTATATTCTCTCAATACTGACACAAGTTTAAAATTCTCCAATTTCTATTTTTGTTTTCTAAAACTCTCTCTTTTTATAAAATATTGTCATAATATTTTTCATACAAATATTCCTAACAGTCAATAATCATATTATTCAAAAGATTTTAGAATTTTGTATTAAAAATAGTATAATTTATAAATTGCAAAATTCCGAAAGTTTATCATTTTTTCAGTATTTTAATTCTCCATAAAAAACAGTTTGACCGATTTTGCTGAAAATCTAAACAGTTCAAGTTGCGTAATTATGCGTCGAATGAAATTGGTCCCACGTCGATATTATTTTTTGTTCTCGAGATAATCGAGACGATAAATAATTCCGAACGCACATACGAACATACGCACATACGTACATACAACCACAGACGTACACTTAAAGACTATTGTATTCGATTCTGGGGACCTTGAAATGTTGAGATATATCAAAATTCTGTTTTCGCAAAATCGGACCTATTACTATATTTATCCACTGGCAAGTTAATAAAAATAACTTCAAATATAACTTCAACAATTGAGTCTGCATAAAAAATATAAATTATGTACAAAAATATTAAAAGAATTTCATATATGTGGTTAACAAAACAATTTTTAAATAAGTACAGTATGTACATAGCGAATTTGAAATCCTGGCATCAAAGTGACTTTTTGTGACATTTTCATGATTTTTGGTACCTTGGGTTTTTACCTTAAAACCTACCCGTTCGTCAATATCCGTAAATCTTACGAAGTTACCTTATTTATATCGTTGAGTGTAAAGGTGGTGAAAGTAAATAAATTAACTAAAACATGAATAGGCTATACTTCTCAGACTAATTATCTCTGCAGACCGCAGCATTAATCTTATTTTCATGCTTCCTCTGCCAAATCCAACATTTACTACCCTACATGCAAGGACCAGCACTCCTCTCTATGCACAGCCAGATGTGTCTTTTTTGACACGTTTTGGATGCTCATAAAGTAATACGGGGCCCCATTCTTTTGTTTCCCTGCCAACACCCTTCGCTCAATGTCACTGTCACAGTCATACTTTCTGTCTCTCGTAAATTTTGAACTCGAGTACACAAATTTATTCGCTTGTTCCACTCTTTCTCCTTCAATCAGCTTAACTTAACAATGATGTCACAAAATAGTGTCCGTATTTCAAATTCGCTAATTGTACATGTGCAAATTACGTTTTTGAAATATAACAAAGCCCTAGCACGTAAATGCCTCGTTAATAATATGTGTAATCGCGGCTAAACGGAGAAATAAAAAATCTTATGCAGCTGTCTCTCTTTTATAATGTTATTGCTTTCCACGACCGGCCTATTATTCTCTTACGTATATGTCTATGGATTTAAGCTATCGAAATGTTTGACGTTTACACTTGGACGTATATTGTCATTTGCTTATAACTTTTTGTAATCAATTACTTTGACTTTTGTGTGAAATCATGGACAATAAGGAAGAGGATGCAGAAGTGCCAGTCCATCACGTGGAATCGGAGGTACTGTCTTCTAAAGAGATTATCAATACGGACGATTTAGCGCCTGGTGCGGATTTTTTCAATCCATCAGGTCCACCGAATGTGATCGAAACATTGGGAGAAGGTGTTGAAGATGTACACGTAGAAATTTCCGAAGAAATTCTCGAAGAAATTATCGAAGAAACGGAGGAAGAGGAAACGTTCGACGTTACATCTGCGGAAAAATTAAAGGGATTAATTGAACTTGTCGATAAATTCGAAGAAGGACAGGAATTAGTAGCAGAGGACGAAGAAGAAGGAGAAGGAGAAGGAGAAGGAGAAGGAGAAGAAGAAGAAGAAGGGTACGAGCCACAAATAGAAAAAATAAAATCCAGAAGAACGATAGTATCCATCGTGGATCCTCAAGAAAGGAGCCGTAGACGAAAAAGTAGTGTATATCCTAATTTTGGTAAATTATCGCAAGAATCTTCGCGAAGAAGTCAAAATGTGACGTTCGATTACGGTTTTCTTCCGCGACTCGGTGTCGAAGATATGATCGTGAGGATTAGCGGCGATTTTACCGATGTAACGTTTAACTTCGAAGACACGAGCATGTGGACGAAAATAATGGAGTATCAGGAAATCGAGGAAAGTGAAGAAGAAGAAGAGGAGGAAATAGAGGAAAAAGATATATCGTACGACAAATCTGCGCACATTTCCCGATCGTGGTACTATCAGAAACACGTTAATTTAACGCAACGAATGACCATCGAGACGATAAAAAATACGCTGTTACAAAGAAAATTGTCGTTGTATTATCGCAGGAAGCACATGGAGTACGCGATACAAGAGACCGAACGTTCCTTCAACTATCAACAAAAATACGAGAAACGTTTGGACGAATATGGGGAAATACTTAAGACGCAAACCACGAGGAGGCGCGTCATCAACGCTCAAATCGATTTTTTGAAAAAAGCCAAGGAGAGGAAATGCCAGAAAGTGAAAGAATTATTTCAAAATCTTCAAAATAGAATTAAGGAAGTCGGCACTGGATTGATTTACTCCAAAACGGCGTCGGAACTGCCAGAGAAGTCGATCCTTCATTTAATGAACCGCCAAAAAATGGCCGAGAATGAATTATCTGACATGCGTTTGAAATACATCAATTTGAAAGTGATGGTTGCCAATAAAGAAATAGAAATACAATCGCTAGACGAAGTAGACGAGACTCACAATTTGAATAATTACGAAAAATTGAAATCAGAAAATTCCCGATTCTCAGACAAGATAGAAGAAAAGGAAGTGGAACTGGCCAAATTGAGGACCAGATGCAAGGACACGATACAAGTGTTGGCGCATTTGAGAGAAAAAATTTCCGCTTTCGACGATGACATTACAGATTTGATGGACACTTTAAATGGTCACACCATTACCGCCATTACGGTTAGGACGTGCTTAAATCAGGCTAAAAAGGAAAGGGACATGTACCGTTCCATGTACATAAAGTTGAAAGAGGGATCTGGTCTGCTGCTCGAACCTGAATTACTGAAAGATATGGATCAATCCATGAAGGAAGTGCGCGACTTGAAGAAGGAATTACAATTTTTGCAGGAAGATTGTACGTCCAAAATAAAAAAAATACGATGCATACGGAGACGCATCGAAGAAAATGTTGAGACGGCCAAGCAGCCGACGCAGACGAGAAAACTTAGCAACAAAAAACGATTGTCGATGGTGAGATCAATTCCGATCAAGGAAAAACCTTCCGCCTTCGTACCTGTCATGCCAGAAGGAGTTCTCGATTACCTGATACAGGATTTCCAGCCAACGGTTAGAAGAATTAACGTCAACAAGCACAACTAGATGACGCCAATAATTAATCATTTTTATAAGGCACATTTTTATTTAGATTTATCACTTTATTGCACGGATATCGCTACAATCCCAGTGTGTGTATATATATATATATATATATATATATGTGTGTGTGTGTGTGTGTGTGTGTGTGTGTGTGTGTGTGTGTGAGTGTGTGTGAGTGTGTGTGTATGTGTGTGTATGTGTATTCTCTATTATTTTTTAAGTTTTTTTAAAGTAAATAATGTAATCGCCAAACATTATTTTATTTTATGTTATCATAGCATGTATTTTATTCATAGGTAACTAGTTTTTGTCCCAGAGACACTGTAATATTTGATCGAAAAAAATACATACTTACTACCTATATACATACACAGTGTTTCTAAATTCGTGCGAAAAAATTCAGGACGTGATTGTCCATATGAAATTATGGTGGATCTTTCCCATAACCAAATTTCCTCAACCCACCCCCTTCCGATATATCTGCCCTAAAAGGTGGTTAGTAAAATTAAGTTTTAGTTTTGGCTGGAGGAGGTCATTTCCAACATTTATTATAAATCGTATTTCATTCTTGTATTTTTCATCTTTACTGTTTCTCACTCTCAATACGTAGTTTATTATTTAATGAATAAAAATCATGATATTTTATTTTTTTTTTCACCGAATCTATCGGTTCTAAGAAAAGCTTTAAAATTAAGAAATGTTTTTAAATAAACAGGGATTTTAAATAATATTTTTATTTTACAATACTAAATCTCGAAAAAAACATTTGATATTAAATAAGGCAAGGGATGCTAATTTCACCTTTTTATAATGTAAAAGGAATGTTAAAACAAAGCCGGTGGTTAGTCCTTTGCGAGTGCACGGAAACTACAAAATTTCAAATTTTCAAAAAAAATTAAAACTTTATTATACTTATGGAGACCAGCAGACACTCCGTGTGGAGACCAGTAGACACTCCGTATAAAACATAGTATTGCATAAGAACTGTGCTAAGTCAATCTATCTGACTCATTAAGAAGGACACGCAGTTTAGTTAAGGACTGGGATTTGAGAAAGAAGTTATATATATATATATATTGTACTTTATTTGTGTTAACAATATAATAATAATTACAAAATGTGTTAATTTCGTGAATAGTGTTTCAGTACTCTACGACATAGTAGGTCACCACAATACTCACCACCTTTCAGGGACGATATCTTGGAAGGGGGTGGACTGGGGAAATTTGATTGAAGATAAGATCTATCATAATTTCATACGGGCAATCACCTACTGAATTTTTTCGCATGAATTTAGAAATACCCTATAAATGCTTAAAGGATCATTGCATTGAGACGAAACATGTAGAAAAAATAAAATGAAAAATAGTGGTGGTATATTTTTTGTTTTAAAAACGCACAAAATAAAAAAAAAATAATAAAACTAACAATTTATGTGTAATGTTAGTATCATCGTTTATGACTTGACTTCTTATTAGATACACATGCTGCAAATTAGATGCTAAATAACTTCTTGGGACATCCTTCAATTAGGTACTGCATCTACCAGTTGAATGTTCCTGCAGGTGGTGGGATACGACCTTTTTTTTAGAGCGTCCCATAGATTGGACTGACAAACGAACAAGTTCTAAGACGAGTCAACGAACAACGTGAACTGTTTGAATTGATTAAGAAAAGAAAAACGGCATACTTGGGACATATAATGCGAAACACGAAATCAATCGATCTGTTGATCGAAGACCGGAGAGGGATCGGAAGGAAAAAAATGTCTTGGCTGCGAAATATTAGACAATGGACAGGGCTTCACGATATACAGTCGCTGATACACACCGCAAGGAACAGAAAAGCGATGGAAAATGTTATCGCAAACATCCGTTAGTGGATACGCATTAGAAGAAGAAGAATAGATTCTCCATGAGATATAAATCGGGGCTGATGGCTGACCATTTCATGATCAGAATATCAATAATATTTAGGTAGCCGATAAATTTTCTAGCATTATCTTGCATAAATAAAAAATTGCGCCCATAACAGTGACCAAAGACATGGCATTTGCTGCTATGATGTTTTACAAATAATAATCATATTCATAGATCCAGTCAGTATGGGAATCATCTCTGTGCGTCCGTTAAAACAAAAACATCACAGTGCCACCACTAATGGGGATCCTCGGAAAGATATTACAACTTACAAATCTCTCTCCTGCTTTTCACCAACTTCAGGAGATTTGCTTCATCTAAGAATAAAGCATTTTTCCAATCATCAACAGTGTAATGCTGACGATTTCTAGCTAAACAATGTCTTCCAATTTTGTGCTTTGTGGTGAGCAATATTTTTGGAACAAAGTTTCTTAACGCGTAGTGCGATTTAGTAGAAATCGTCACGTAACGAAATGTATCGCTGGTTCAGTGATAGAATGCTCGCCTGCCACGTGGGCGGCCCTGGTTCGATTTTCGGCTGATGCATTCTTTTTGTGCTTATACCATTTAATACATAATTGTTTTAGCGAGTAAAACAAATCGAACTAAAAAGCGAAAAATTAATTATAGTTTAAAAAAACTAAAAAACACGCTTTTAGAGTTAATCGAACTAAAAAGTTAAAAATAATTTGATTACTCGAACAAACAGACAACACTTTTAAGGTAATGATACACCATCCTGCTCAATCCGAGTATCATGCCCTCTAGAAAAGAAATGAACAACACGCGGGTATGGAGAATTATTATTACTTCAAATATTTGGGGATAACGCTCTCTATCCTAATTACACTTGTTAACATCTCCGCGTAGTCGCATTAGTGGTTAAACTAAATAAACGAACCCCCACAAAATTCGACTGATTGACATTTGATTGACAGACGATAAGTGCAGGTTGCATCACACCCTTCCATACTGATTTTCTCGACTATTTAGCCAAGTAATGGAAATGCAAATAAAGGGACATATGTCCTGTCTACTTGTATTTTACTACACGATTATTGCTTGTAATCGGGCATGTAATAATATTCTACACTCTACATGACGCACTCGAGCTCTACATATATACATACAGGGCGGTACCGCATATTCATGCACAAACCAATTTTATTGGTATGAGCTTTATTGAACAATATTATCTCGTTTGTTAAAATACAAATTAAAACCTGGAAATTTTATTCGGTATATAAGAAAGACGTCACTTACGAACCAAAAAATATGCAAAATAATTTTAAAATTAATTAATACTTAATACAGTTGTTTAAAAGATTTCAAAGAGAGTGCATATGGATTGAGAATGAACGATTTAATCGTCAAATGCCTCCCTAACACCGATGTTCAGGTCACATTAGCATCCATCAGGCGATGCTTAATAATATGCATCTTCTTCTTTCAGTGCTTACTCGTTAACGGATATTAGCGATCATCATGGCAATTTGAACCTATGAAATAGTTCTCAAATTATTTAAACAAAAGATTCTCCTCTTGCCAGGTCCCCTCCGCCTTAAGACTTTCCTCTGGAGAATCAGCAGTGGAAGTTCATAAATTTTCCCATTCCGCATTATGTGACCTAAGTACTCAAGCTTCCTAGTCTTGATCTTTTTTATGATCTCCATAACTTTATTTATTCTCTCGAGCACTTTAACATTTTTCCAAGGTATTTTAAGTATTCGCCGATATAGCCACATCACAAATGCCTCGAGCTTTTCTGTGGACTATTGAGTGAATGTCCATGATTCTGCTCCATAAAGCTGGGAACACGTAACAGCGAAGCATTCTTACTTTTGTTGTTGGATTAGGGTCGTGGCTTTTAAAAAGGTTTGACATTTTTAGAAACGCCGCTCCGGCATTTAATTTTACGAGAATGGTCCCAATCTTCGTTTATTGTTGTGCCATGGTACGTGTATGAAGCAACTCTTTCGATTTGCTGGTTTCTGATAGTAAGTTGGCACATTGGTACATTGGTTCCTTTCCGGATTATTATGAATTTGGTCTTATCTATGTTCAGCGTTAGACCGTATTTTTCACTGGTATCTTTGACTCTTGTCATGGGTTCTTGTAGGCTTTCAATATTGTCAGCAAATACTACGGTATCGTCTGCGTACCTTATATTGTTCAATCGTTGGCCGTTAACAGATATTCCCAGTTCTATGTCATCTAGGGCTTCTTTAAATATCTCTTCTGAGTATAGGTTAAATAATAGAGATGAGAGGATCATCTAATCCGACTTTTCTAAAGATCTCTACTAGTTTTCCATGCTGGACTTTGTCAAAGGCTTTTTGATAATCCACGAAGCATGCATACACATGGCAGTTCATATCACAACATCTCTGAAATAGCACTTGTACACAGAAAATTGCTTCTCTTGTACCCGTTGCATTCCTGAAGCCAAATTGCGTTCTTCCAATGTGCTCTTCACATAGCTTGTTGGTGTATAAAATTTAGAAAGATCTTCAAGAGATGGCTCATGAGCGATATTCTGAGCATTGTTTAGCGCTGCGTTTTTTAGAAATTGGTATAAATGTTAAAATATGTATATGTAGTTAAAAATATTTGTCAGCCATTTTATTCCCTTGTCATCGAGAAGTTTTAGAAGCTCAGAGTGATTGTTGTCTGGGCCAGGTGATTTATTATCTTTCATAAGTTTTATGGCTTTTTCAATCTCATCTTTTAGTATGAGTGGGCCTGTGTTGTCTCCCAAAATACTGATTATACTTTGTTCTGGTCTATTATCTTTAAAAAGTAGAGAGATGTACTTTCTGTCTTTTGTCGATTATAACCATTCCATTGTTGTCCACTAGCTGACCTAAGGTATGGTGTTTGTATAATCCCGCAGCTTCTTTTACTTTTTTATGTAGGTTATATATTATGCATGTTACCCTAAAAATCAAAGCGATGAAAGTGAATGTATGTATGACGAAAGTTATTATTTTTAAAAGAGAAGAAAGAATGACAAACTGCGAGGTGCTAATTAAAGAAGAAAAAGTGGAACAAGTGAATGAGTTTGTATACTTAGATTCAAAGTTTACGAAAGACGGAAAGTATTACTATGATATTCAGCGAAGGGCGTTGACTTGGAAACAAATGAATGATGCCCTGTATAACTTTATGAGCAGTCAGAACGTATCAAATAAGAACGAGTGCATAGAGAAGTGCTGCCTGTCCATACACTTATTTATGTTAGTGAATGTTGGGTTTGGCAGAAGAAGCACGAAAATAGGATTAATGCTGTGGAGATGAATAGTCTGAGAATTGTATAGCAGGAGTGATTCTGATGGATAAAGTGAAGAATAGTGAGATAAGGTAACGCTGGGGTGTGAGAGAAAATGTGGTTACCAAGATGGATAAATGCGAAGATGGTTCGGACACGTGGAGAGGATAAATGAAAGAAGATTAACGAAACATATTTATAAGGCGAGTGTGAATGGGCATTGGTGGAAATTATTAGAGGTCGACCTCGGAGATTCTTATTATTATTTTTATTATGCGGGAATGAAATGAAATTTGGAAGAACAATTTTTAAAGTTATGTGTGATTGCACTATTGGTGAAGAAAATTAAAGGAAAAATAAAGGAAACTCTTAATTATGCCATAACAATGAGTATTGTGAATACTGTATTATGTAACAAGTGTTATCAACGACCATTTAGTAACGAGTGTTTAATAAACGAGTGTCTAGGGAAGTTTATAAACGAGTAACTACCCGTCTGATTTGCAGACAATTTAGGATATTTGCTCACATTAATTTTGTGTTTTACGTTTATTGTCATTCTTAGCATAGAATAAATTGCCCTCAAAGATAAGGGTTTTATTTTTGTAGACGGTTCTTGGAAATATGCAAGTAACACATTCTTTAAGAATGACGCCGTTTATTTTTTCGTCATTCGGTAAAAAGATTGTATGTACGTTCGTATTGACTCCGAGATCTTTGTGACAGCAAATCACCTGAAGCTGTGGCTGCTGCTTGCAATATCTCAGGAGATGTACCCCTTGAAACATCTTCATCCATTTTACTTTCATCTGATGTAATCATTTTCAACTAAGAAGTTTGATACAAATAAGTGTATACATAGTTTGAATAATCTCTAACAAATTCTAAAAATGACAGTTTTAACAATTGACAGACCTGGCAGACAGACTCACGACAGTGTCTCAGGCGGTTCTCATGGCTTATTAAACCGCTGGCTGAAATCAAACGGTAACCTTAGTAATGTATTTAAAGAACTGAGTTGTCGTTAATGTGTTTAAAATCGCAAAAAAAGAGAAACCATGACAAATCGATCATTTAGCGAGGTACCGTTGGCTAAATGCCGCCACATTAGTTATGTGAGTAGAAAAAATAATTTTTATGAGTGTACATGCGATCAACTAAAACTGTACCTATCAGGCACGACTCGTTTAAAATAAAAAATTAAATAACAAAAAGTGTAAGCATTGATTTAATCAATGCTTACATTCTTGACGTCTCTTTTTTTAAATTATTTTCGCTACGTTTTCTATTGAAATGTAACATTATTGTGTCAAAATAGAGGCATTAATTATATAGTAGATACCTAACTATAGCTGTAGCGTTGCCGACCTATCGTGCTCGAAAGGCAAAATGGCTTTTCCAATACTCGCTTCACGTAAAAAAAATTAACTACAATTAAACGCTCTTAAAAGTTATTCGTTGAAGGCAGCATGATAAAGTACAATTGGGAATTGACACGTACGAAAACACCTAGAATTGTTGTCAAAATAATGGAAAAATCATCAGATTAATTGTATAATTTATTATGAAACGATAACACGATTATGAAAACATTTATATCGCGCTTAAAAAATTTCTACCAAATTTAATTCACTTTTACTAACACGCGGTCCGCCACGTTAAATTTTACGGCGATTATAAGATTCGGCTTATTTAAGGAACTGGAAATCTCCAAAGAATTAGCCAGCAATAATCTTTGCTTGAACACCCAAGTTAAGAGATTTCTTTCCCCGTCATAAAAGGATTATAAATTAACTATAACCTTACTCAACTTTTCATCTAATTCTTTTTCTTTATCTTCACGTGCCATGTCCTCCTGGGACGTCGGCGATCATCATTATGATTTTTATTTTATTAGCAGCGGCACGAAACAGGCTTGTAGAATTAACACCATACCAATCTCTCAGGTTTTTCAGCCAAGACGTGCGCGTCTTCTTACTGGACATCTTCTTCTTTGGATTTTGCCTTGCATGATATTCTGTAAGAAACGGTATTTCTCCCCTCTCAATACATGTCCAAAATATTCCAACTTACGTTTTTTGATGGTAAACATGACTTCTAGTTGCTTCTAGAGACGAGCAAGCACCTCGGTGTTTCGGACTCTGTCTACCCATGATATTCGTAGCAGGCGACGGTAACACCACATCTCGAACGCTTCTATTCGGTTACACATTGCCTTTGTTAAAGTCTTCTTTTTAGTCTTCTAAAACTCTACTGAAATTTTATTTAATTTCTTACTTCCTCAAGTAGTTAACATCATCTCTTAATTTGACTTTTGACAATTGACACATGAAGTTGTCATTCAACAATTATATTTCCACAGGGTCTTTGATATCTTCAATATGCTTTATTCGTTTAACCTAAACAAAATTTATATTTATAAACATTCCGTTATTTATTGTAACACTTCCTGTTACCTTTCTATGTAAGTACTCATTAACAATTTTTTTCAAATTTTATAACCTATTTGTTAACTTAAATGAAGATGACATTTAAATATATACCCACTTTATACGAAAATTTCCTCTTCAGCTGAATAAACATCTTTTTCTTTTTACTGCTGCAGCTACGGAATGGAATAAGCTTCCAAAATCAGTTTTTCCAGAGAACTATGACCTGCAACTTTTTAAAAAGCGTGTCCACAATCATTTCCTTTCTATAATCCCTTCCCCTTCTAATAGTCGCAGTGCGGGCCGTCCGCGGCCCACACGATAGGTCTACCCTTTTTGCGACTATTTTCATAAAAAAAAAAAAATTACTTTCCAAAATGATTGAAATACATAAATGCATGTCAGTACTAGAGTAGCATTTCAGCATTCAGCAGAAATCCACCTTTAACCCTCCATACATCTCATCGGGTTTGCCAGTGAGGAGAATGCTAGTAATATGATTTTAATGCCTGAATAGCCTCCTTTCATAAAAAATCCCACATAAAATAAGGGGTGTCTACTGTTCAATACTTGTTCACTTTTTACGAAGCACCGACTATTAGGTACTTACTTTCTATGTGTTTGCTCCAAATAACCAAAATTAAATGCATACATATAGTCACGCCTTTTTCCCGTAGGGTTAGGCAGAGACCACTTCCTTCCACTTCCGCTACGGTTCTTACACACATCTTTTGCTTTATCTACTTTCATCAGGGCTGTCATACATGCTCGTCGGTTGCCGAGTCACTCCAGCCATACTTCTCAGACTTCTCATGTTAGAAGCATTAATCCTTTTTTCATGCTTCTTCTGCCAAACCCAACATTCACTACCAACACACCTTTATGCACAGCCAGACGTGCATTTTTTGACACTTTCTGGCTGTTTATAAAGCTATGCAGTGCCCCATTCATTTGTTTTCCTACCAACACCCTTCGTTCAATGTCACTGTCATATTTTCCGTCTCTCGTAAACTTTGAACCCAAGTTTTTTTTTATAAATAACACCTATAAAGTATATTATAATCTGGTCAACAGTGACCAATGAGCAATTTAACTTCAACTTAATCTACTTAATCTAATAGTTTGAAACTTAACTTAAAACTTAGTTATGCTTATCCATAGGTTCTGTAGAATGGTTTGCACTAAAGTTTAACGTGCACACACAAGCTCTGCTTTTGCACTAAAAACATACATACATATAGTCACGCCTTTTTCCCGTAGGGGTAGGCAGAGACCACTTCCGCTACGGTTCTTACACATATCTTTTGCTTCCCCTACTTTCATCAGTGCTCTCATATATGCTCATCAGTTGTTGGTACTCTTGATCTGGCCTTTCTTCAAAACAATGTTGATCTGATCAAAATATGTTCGCCTAGGTCGACCTCCACCGACTTCCGTCCATTCACACTTGCCTTATACATTTATTTCGTTCATCTTCCTTTAACCATTCTTTTTACGTGTCCAAACCAACTAAGCATTCCTTTATTTATCTTTGCAACCACATCTTCTTTTACACCACAGCGCTCTCATATCTTACTATTTTTTACTTTATCCAACCGAGTCACTCCGGCTATACTTCTCAAACTACTCATCTCCGCAGCATTAATTCTATTTTTATGCTTTATTTGCCAAACCCAACATTCACTACCATACATAAGTGTAGGAACCAACAAACCTCTATGCACAGCCAGACGTGCCTTTTTTGACACTATGCAGTGCCCCATTCATTTGTTTTCCTGCCAACATGCTTCGCTCAATGTCACTGTCATACTTTCCATCTCTCGTAAACTTTGAACCCAAGTACACAAATTTATTTACTTGTTCCACTCTTTCTCCTTAATCGAAACTTCACATTTTGTCATGCTTTCTTCTCTTTCAAAAACCATTACTTTCGTTTTGCTTGCACTTATTTTCATCCCTTTGATTGTTAGGGCATCATGCATAACATTAACCATCGCTTGCAACTCCTTTTAGGATGACGCTAATATGACTTGATCACCGGCACTAAAAACACTATCCTAATTCAAAGGGCTTGATTTTCTTAAGTCTTCTTTCTTACCCAGTAAGGTGCTGAATAGCCTCGACATCGACATGATGATAATAAAAAGTTTGAAAGAATACGGTTGACATACACAGAATATTGTTAATGACAATTTGTTATAAACAATTTGAAATCGTTTTTTATAATAATTTTAACAATAATAATTATAACAATAAAACATATGGTATTTTTTCATTCTTTCCACTGGGAAGTTAGTCGTGTGGACCTATCGGGTCGCTCATCCAGACCACTGATATTTTAATTTGTTTGGAAATGACTTACTAAAGCACAACATTTTAGACTAAATTTTTTTCTAAAACTCGCTTATTTTAAAAATTCATAAAATAGGGTAATTGTTGGACTTGCCAATCTGATTCATTTTAGAATGCAGCAGCTCATTTGTGCATTTAAAGCCATACTAACTTTAATATCTCTATAATAATATTATTTTTTGTCATGCAGCAACCTGTCTTTAGAATCGCTTACGGTCCGTAAGTTGGATTTTTATCTTTATTCCACTGATAAATCTCGAACACGAATCTATCTCTAGTAAACAAACAGTGTGTATCTACAATAATAAAATTGTTGTAATCGTCCGTCACATTTTTGTGTGATATTCTTCCCATCGCGGCCGCATATATTTTATTCGGTTTTAAAGTTGATTAGAGTGTACGACCGTGGGGCCGGCGGGGGGTTGAGACCCCCGCCGCGTTGCCGGTGCTTATCTTGGCCATATCAGACCGTTATAGCATGGAGTCGCTCGTAATTTATAGGCAAGGTGAGTCCGCTTCATTAGGTGGGACTCCCCCTGTCCCCCCTCCGCCCCGTGGACGCCCCGCGGCTTCATATTCGCCGGAGAAGTCGCGCGTCTTCTGTCTCTCTCTTTCGCTTGACTGCGTGTGCGAGATTGTGAGAAGGTATGATTTAATGATTATTTAGATGATTCCGAAATGGCTTTCTTAATAATATGCATAATCGCATTTTATTTCTTCCAAATGACCGTCCTTTGGGACGCTTCTTCGCTGATACTCGCAAATCCGCGCTTTAATCAACGATTTGTTTCATCAGAAATAAAATTATCCAGCACTTCCATGGCTTTTCGAAAAACGTTACTTTGTAATTCTTACTCGGATATTCTTTTATTTTTAAAACGACACATTCAAGTCTTTACAAACACCACGTGTCTACAAGAATTTCTCTTCCGTTGAAGAACTCTTTTGAATGATCAGCACCCAAAGAGACGAAGAAGTAGGTACTACAGTATACTTTTTGCATCAAAAAGGCGATACCGATTTTTGGACCAAGATTGTAGTTCTAGATCCTTCGTGATCCGATCAGACTGAAGACATCGAGGGGGGACATTTTCTACTGAAACGAAGCTCGTATCTGTTTAAATGTCGTATATACTCAATAATCATTATATAATGTTTAAATACACGTACTAACTTTCAAAAAAATCAAAAAAGTAGTAGGTAGATCAAACTTAAAAAATGATTTTCAAATTCAAATATAAAATAACAAAGAGTGATTAGTAGGCTTATGTATTCGATAACACTCTTTAAACCATGCTTAAAATTAAATGATTTATGATGATAGCCTAACATGATAGCCTAAAAATGATGATATTCCGCAAAGAAACCCAATCGATGGTAATAGCCAAGAGCCCCATTTGGTGCAAACTAATGGTTAACGAACACATAATAAACCAAGTACAGTGCAACAGAAGCGGGCGAGAGATCACAAAATCTGCGCACAACGAAAACATTCGAATAACGATCCGATCGGCGACGACGAAGTTTTCAGTAATCGTGAGTCTCAAGTACAATCGAAGGAAGAAGTTTACGAATGTGAAGTATATTCAGCCGAATATTTGTTATTTTAGAGGCTAGTCGCCCGCAAAGCTACTTCTGTTGCACTGTAATGGATTTTAACTACCTCGGAATACATGTATCGTACAGCAGACATACTACAGAGAAAGTAAAAACACAAGCCAACAAAGCGGCCAGAATATCGAGATACCTACATACATACATACATATAGTCACGCCTTTTTCCCGTAGGGGTAGACAGAGACCACTTCCTTCCACTTCCGCTACGGTTCTTGCACACATCTTTTGCTTCCTCTACTTTCATCAGTGCTCTCATACATGCTCGTCGGTTGTTGGTACTTTTGACCTGGCCTTTCTTTAAAACAACGTTGATCTGATCGAGATATACGTTCGCCGAGGTCGACCTTTACCGACTTGTCCATTCATACTCGCTTAATCAATTTGTTTCGTACATCTTCCTTCATTCATCCCTTCTACGTGTCCAAACCATCTAAGCATTCCCTTATCTGTCTTTGTAACCACATCTTTCTTTTACACCACAGCGTTCTCTTATCTCACTATTCTTTACTTTATCGAGTCACTCCGGCTATACAATTCTCAGACTACTCATCTCCGCAGCATTAATCCTATTTTGATGCTTCGACTGGCAAACCCAACATTCACTACCATACTGATAAGTGTAGGAACCAACACACCATTATGCACAGCCAGACTTTACTTTTTTGACACATAAAGCTATGCAATGCCCCATTCATTTATGTATACCCTAGGGATATAATATGGAGAAACAAATACATGAGCATGGAAAGTAGGATACGAATATATAAGACATGTGTAAAGACTAGTGCTGACATACGCAGCCAAAATAAGGGCAGAGACATTACATACGAAAAGACTAATGAGAACGACAGAAATGAAGGTGCTGAGAACTATAAGGGGAATCTTACTCAGAGATAGAATAAGGAATGAGAACACACTGAGAGAAACGGGAATTCAGGATGTGGTACGATGGACACGAGCGCGACGTCGAGGATGGAAAGACCATGTCGATATAATGGGCACGAAAGGATAGCGAAATGGGCAAAAACACAGAAACCCAATACAAAGAGACCACCAGGAAGACCACCGAAAAGATGGCATGAGAGCTGGACGTCCACATCACAGGAGCTAGGATGACAAATCGAACAGGATCATGTCCTACAGCAAGAAGAACAAGATGATAGCCTAAGTAATGTTAATTTAATGGTTGTGGTAAATTACCCAGTCGATTGCAAATCATATCTCTCAGATGTTCGATTGGCAAAAAATCTGGGGAGCGAGGAGGCTACGGAAGCAAGGTCAAGTTATTTTCTTGTGAATAACGTGTCGTTGAATTAAACCTTGTAGGTATTTAACAGGCTTCACTACGTTTTTAATAATTTGCATTTTAATGTCTGTTAATAAAAACCAGAGGTAACCTGCTACCTACCGTATGTTATCGCACCTCACGTCATCACCCCCTGTGTAAGGGCTGTATGCCGTTCTCCAGGAATTTCTAAATTTCTATGTTTTTTACGTAATCGTCTTAATTTTTTTTATCAAATGTGCTAAAGAAACAATATTAAATTTTTGTTTGCTTTTATAACGAAACCTTCAACTAACCGTCGTTGTTTCGTAGGAATGAATTGAATTACTTAAAAACTTTGACCAGTTGAAAAATATTTTAATGACAAATCTATTTTATTCATTATAAAAACAATTTTGACAACAGAATACAGAGTCTTCTTTCTTAACATTTCTTTACAGCTTTGTCAATAATTTGTATTTTTGAGATAGGTATAAAGAAGCCGTTTGACCAGTCAGGATTTAAGCACCATGTTAAAATTGCTGATTGTTTTAGAAAATAACGAAATATTCATTAAATTTTGAAACGGTCGCTACTTTATGTTTGAGAAAATTGCAATACAATGGCATTGCCGGTTGTATTTAGGTATGTTTTCGGGCAGGTCAGGCTTAGCTCCTGTTGTTTCTATGCCAATTTCCAATACTTAATTAAAAAAATATTTACCAAGACAAGGTTATAAACTGACACAACATTTATTTTATAAATATGTATAAAAATGTCATAAATATCGTTGTAGTTTTTCTATGGATATTTAATTTCGTTTTTCTTAACCAAATATGTTAATTTCAAACTCTGTACATCTGTACATTGAATTTGTCCTTTGTATTAAAATTATTTACTCGATCTTTTAACACATATCTAACTAAAGTTTTACGCAAAACTAGGAAGTTTTTGCCACCTTTTTGCACAGTATGAAGATGATGTGACTTTTTTTATTTCCTATCAATTAAGAAAAAAGAAAATTGTTGTAATATATCGTTCAAAATTATTTCCAGTGGGTACAACATAAATGGGAAAGACTAATAAGTAATGAAATTATTTCAAATCTCTTTCAGTTGATAAATAATGTTGAGGGTTCAGTGTACAAACGTTATGAATCAAAGTCTAAGCAAATGGAGCGTTTTGAAATAATTTTATTTTTGACTCGCAGTCTCCGCACTAAGGTTGGCGATCCATCTGGCAATCATAGTTTTTGAAGTTGCAGCTCCAAAGATATCTGTCGATGTGCATCCAAACCATCTCCTCAGATCCTTCAACCAATAGTTTTGTCTTCTGCCAACCGATCTCTTGCGCTGAATTTTGCCCTCAATTATTAGTCTAAGGAGCTCATCCTTTTCTCCTCTCATTACATGCCCTATGTGTTCTGTTTTTCTTTATTGTAACTAGAAGTTCCAGCGGCCTCCCCATCCGGGCAAGCACTTCCACATTTGTCACTTTCTGCACCAACGATTTCATTTTCAGTATGCGTCGATATAGGTACATCTCAAACGCCTTTAGTTTCTTTTCCATAGTTGAATCAAGAGTCCATACTTTACACCCATAAAGCAGCACGGAGAATATATAGCACCTAATCATACGTAAGCTTTAGACTGATTTCAGACCTCGTTAAGAATTTCCTCATTGTAATGAATGCTTTTCTTGCTTACTCAATTCGTGATCTGATCAGCTTACTAATTCAAAATTAAAAAATAAGAGAAGCAGGTGGTCGGTGCTATGACGTACTAGTCCCTAACATTATCTGTCTCTGTCTGTCAGACACGGAACCTCAAGACCACGGATATGCATGGATTTACTATGATGAAACAAGTAACTACGATTGGTCAGCTCAAGGTCGAAGGAAGTGTAGGGACTAGCACGTCACACTGCCTTACACCAATAAGAGCAACTTATACAAAAGGCGCATTAACGTTTATACATATTTGAAATGAAAACTATGTAGTTCATACTACAGAACGAATAAAAGATATAAAATTACAATATATGATAGTTTTTAAGCATGAAGATAACGATAAAGCTGTTTCAAAAATTTAGTGGTCTTCCCCATTTTTTTTTTATGAAAATAGTCGCAAAAAGGGTAGACCTATCGTGTGGGCCGCGGACGGCCCGCACTGCGACTATTAGAAGGGGAAGGGATTATAAAAAGGAAATGATTGTGGACACGCTTTTTAAAAAGTTGCAGGTCATAGTTCTCTGGAAAAACTGATTTTGGAAGCTTATTCCATTCCGTAGCAGCCCTGTAAAAGAAGGATTCTTGATGAAGATTGGTCCTTGTAGTGTCAATCTTGAGAGTAAATGGGTGAGACTGATCAGCGTGCCGAGTTCTTCGGCCGAATGTGGCCAATGGTGGTACAAGAGTTTTTTATTTCTCTGGAGCATCTGCCAAAGAAATATCTGTAGAGCAATGACTGGTCTGCAACTCTTCTTCTATGTTCTTGAGGGTGAAGGGTATCTGTGAGAGTTGAGCTGTTTATCAAGCGAATGGCTCTTTTCTGAATGGAATCTAGAAGACGAAGAGAATGCCTTGATGCTGAACCCCAAATGTGCGAGCAATACTCCAGTAGAGGTCGGATTTGAGCCTTGTACGTCGTCAACAGTTGATCAGGAGTGAAAAACTTTCTGGCTTTCCACAGAAAACCTAGCCTCTGGCTTGCCTACTTTGCGATGTTAGCAACATGGTCATGCCAAGACATATTATTGGACACCGTGACTCCCAAAATCATTGCTGCAGTGGGGTCATATTTTTGTAAACGTAAACATTAATGATGAGTGGAACCACTCTATTGAGATCAGAACTCGCATTGAAAAGGCAAGAACCACATTTCTCCAGGGGAAAAAAGAAAACCACGAAAATACGTTTACTTCGTTGTTACGTGTTTTCAATACTATTTTATGGAGTGGAATCGTGGACGCTTACGGAGGCTTCCTCCAAGAAACTTGAGGCATTTGAAATGTGGCTGTACCGGAGAATTCAAAAAATAGCTTGGACGGACCGGCTTACCAATGCAGAAGGGAAGAGAAGTTCTCGATACGGTTAAGGCACGAAAGTTACAATATCTAGGACATGTAATGCGTAATGAGAGCCGATACAAACTTTTGCAAAATATCGTGGCTGAAAAACTTAAGAGCTTGGTTCACCCAGACAACAACTCAGCTATTCCGAGCTGCAGTAAATAAAGTGCGAATAGCCAATATGATAGCCAACAAACGGAACGGATAGGCACTACAAGAAGAAACTTTTATGGACACTATATTAATGTTGACCTGAAGTAGGCTCCTAAGGGGTCTTGCTTGAGAACAAGTAAATTTAATAATAAAAAGAGTCATCTTTGAAATAAAAAAATTGGAATATTTTATGTTATTTTAAAAAGAAATCAGCAACAAACGGAGAATGTGACTCTGAACATTACAAAGTATTTAAAATATTTACAAAACCAATGAGAATTGATGCACAATGCCTTATTAATAATTTTTAACAATTTTCTTAAACAAATTTATTGGTCATTATTGGTGTTGCAGGTAATTTACAATGTATTGTAAAATCTTTTGTTGCTACTACTTACTATCTTGCGGTATTCTTGTTCGTAGAAAAAATTATTACCGCAATAATTATTGGTAAGTATGACGTTATTTTTTTTAAATGTGTCAGAAGCTTCTTTTGAATGGTTAACATTGTTGTAATGTATTTGACATTTCTGTCCGCAATTCACAAAACATATCTATCAAAATTTTTATCGTTCATTATATTATTTAAAAAACCATCTTAAGTGAATTCATAAAAAAATCGTAAAAAGAGAGTGTTAAATATATTAATGTTAGTACCAGCATAAATTTAATTCTTTTCCATAGTAATTACAACACATCCAATGCAACTACTTTTAATTTTGTGTATCATATTTTTAAAAAACTTTTCTTGCCGAAACGGAAGTAGGTTCATATTTAAAATAGCAACAATTTCAAGGTCTGGTTCCCACGAAAAGGATTATCTTGTAATGCTCAGGGAACATCGTGAGAACCAAGGGAAATTGGTGTTCTTCTTAAATTTCTGGAGGTTGTATGCCTCGGGGAACACCTCCGTAGGCAATGTGTTCCAAAGCCTCGCTGTTCGTTGGATGAACGAGTCTTTGAAAAGAGATGTTCTGCAGGTCTCCAAAGTGACCACGAAGTGGTATAAAGTCTGAACTTGACGGGTTAATGTGTAAATTCCACACCTGCAATTTTGAACCAATCAAAATACGTTATTTTGACAGATCACCACGGCAACGGAGGTATTATATTGGAAATTTTTTTCTCTTAGCGAATTATACTGGAAATTTTTTGACGTTTACAATAACAGACCATTTTTTTAGTCGCAAAAAGATAGACCTATCGTGTGGGCCGCGGACGGCCCGCACTGCGACTATTAGAAGGGGAAGGGATTATAGAAAGGAAATGATTGTGGACACGCTTTTTGAAAAGTTGCAGGTCATAGTTCTCTGGAAAAACTGATTTTGGAAGCTTATTCCATTCCGTAGCAGCCCTGTAAAAGAAGGATTCTCGATAAAGATTGGTCCTTGTAGTGTCAATCTTGAGAGTAAATGGGTGAGACTGATCAGCGTGCCGAGTTCTTCGGCCGAATGTGGCCAATGGTGGTACAAGAGTTCTTATTTCTCTGGAGCATTCACCATGGAAATATCTGTAGAGCAATGACTGGTCTGCAACTCTTCTTCTATGTTCTAGTGGGTAAAGGGTATCTGTGAGAATTGAGCTGTTTATCAACCGAATGGCTCTTTTCTGAATGGAATCTAGAAGACCAAGAGAATGCCTTGGTGATAAACTCCAAATGTGCGAGCAATACTCCAGTAGAGGTCGAATTTGAGCCTTGTACGTCGTCAACAGTTGATCAGGAGTAAAAAACTTTCTAGCTTTCCACAGAAAACCTAGCCTCTGACATGCTGACTTTGCGATGTTAACAACATAGTCATACCAAGACAAATTATTAGACACCGTGACTCCCAAAATCGAGATGGAGGGGCTTGGTTCAAGGGTATTTCCGGACATTGTGATGGGATGATTTGAGGAATTCACTTTCTTGGAAAACGTGGCACTTTGTGTTTTTTGGGCGTTGAACTGAACAAGATTGTTGGTTCCCCACTCGACGATTGCTTTAAGATCTCTATTGATGGAATCAACCTGTTCCTGTCTGAGTTTATTTGTATCATTCACCGAAAGTGATCGATAGGATGTGAAAGTTGAGACAAGTGTGCTATCGTCTGCGAAACTGTAAATGGGGTTCGTGGTGGTTTTCAAGAGGTCGTTGATGTGTAAAAGAAATAAGGTGGGGGACAGGATGGAACCCTGGGGGACCCCGGCATTGGTTTTAAACGCATCAGAAGAAATACCGTCAACTGCCACATGTAAGGAGCGATCTTGCATGAAGCTCAAGAGCCATTGGCGCAGTTTGGTTGGGAGACCGTAGGCAGATAATTTACTTAACAATGCCTGGTGCCAAACGCGGTCAAAGGCTTTAGATATATCCAAGGCTATTGCACGGGATTCACCAAACTTTTCAATAGTGTTTGTCCAGAGCTGAGTGACATAAGCCAGCAAATCTCCAGTAGACCGAAGTTGTCGAAGAAATCCATATTGTCTGTCATGGATTATCTTAAATTTCTTTGATAACACTTTCCTTGTAGTCTTCGGAGTTCTTTTTTCGCGTGTTGAACTCATAGTTTTCGAGAATAAGCGCCAATTCTTCCACCGGTATATTCGCTCTATTGAAATTATACGATTTTTCTGCGCAAAAGTTTTTAAACTGCCTCCTTACGCTTGACTTCGATTTCCTGGTATTCGCGAGTGTCAACTGCTCAATCTCCTGGCGAATATTTTCTCTGCTTTCTTGACCGAAGCGAAACATTTTTTTACTTCGTGTCACTTGACAGCTTCAAAAGTAAAATAATAATTTCGAGGTTAGGGTCTCACTCGGTTACCATGGCAACTCGACAATCAAGTCGACCACACGATTTATGTTACGCTGGTGACTTGATGAAGAAAATAATTTGCATTGTTGAGAATCGAAAATAAATTTTAAAAATATTTGATTTTCCACTACAATTCGGTGTGGAATTTTCTTACCGAATACGACGCGAGGTCAAATTAATATCCGAAATTTTTTTGACCTCTAGTGGTATTACTATAGTGAAAACATAACTTTAAATTTTCTACAATTTTCAAATATCTAGATACTTCTATAATAATACTAACAATTTGTCAACGTTGTGCATCGGAGCATTGAAGCAAATAGACATATAGGTATAGGGATTTAATGATTTTTTTTTTAAGTTTCAAGGATCATTTTCCTATTTTAAAGTAAGTACAGTTATTCCATTTTATTTCACTATTGACACTTGTAAATGGTTGCGCCTACGATTCCACATTACCGGAATATTTAACTGCGAAGTGTATAAGTATTTCTCATGCACTGTATTATATACCTCATTAAGACGTTGTAATGAACGAATAAGACTTAATGCGGATGAGTTATTTAGCGATGTATCATTACATACTTATAAATATTTAATTAACATAATGGCTTGTACAGTAATTTATAATTATGCCGTGTCATGTACAATTATAAAAAAAATTATACCCTCCTGTATGACGGATAGTATTTTTTATTTGTAGTTCGCGTTTGCAAATACCGTTGAGGGCGCTGCCAGACGTAAAAACATATGGAGGACTGTAAGTTATGTCAAAGTCATAGAGTCTCATCTACAAGTTACCTACTACCAACTTATTTTACTAATGTCATTTTTAAACTAATAGTCTTACTCAATAGTACTTTCTTAGGCTCTAAAACAATTAAACACTTGCTGTAACTCCGCACTATACACTCTTCTTTACACTAATAAAACTTAATTACTTGTAGGGCTTTATCTTCTTGAGTTGTCTCGTCTGGTTGATGTTGTCGAGGAGCTGGATGGCCTCAACTTTCACGTGGTCTATAAGAGTTGTTATTCGTGGCTTCTGGCAGTCTTCGCGATAGTCTGGCCAACAGTGTCCCGATGGATACCACTGGTCCTGGAATACCAAGAAGCATTGACAATGTATTGTCAATGTTCCTTGGTACTTTGTTTTGAAAACGTTATTATTTAGTTATTATTATTTTTCCTTTTTCCCTGTTTTTCCATGTTGCAGTATCATCTGGATGTTGCTTTCTCTAGTACAGCACCAAAGCTGTATACCGTAAGTCCGAACTGGTTTTAGGATTTGCTTATATAATACCGTTTGATTATGTATAGAAATAGTGGAAATACGTCCCAATATCCAATACATGCCTGTGCTTAATCTAGAAAAACTGTAAAATATACCCTTTTTTCTTCAAGATAAAAAGATAATCTAGGATTTGATGTTGTAGAAAATGAATTAATAATTTGTAAGCAAGGCTACCAAGCTAGGGTAGCTAAAGAAGGAAAACCCTTTGGTAGTAATCATTGAAATTGTGTCATATACCATCAGTACATGTTTTTAATCTTTATACAAAATCTGCCTTACATTTTGTACACAAAAGCAGCTTCTTGAAATTGTCTCTACCTAAGTGAATTATTCTAAAGAAAAAAATTAGTTTCTATAGCCAGTCTCTGTTGGAAATGACCCTGTTAAATGGACTGTGATTTAATTTTACATTCAGCTCATTCCAAATATTTTTTAATTAATTAAAACAATTAATTTTAATTATGTTATGTACATGTTGCGTGTTATTTGTAGAAATATAGAAAATTTTATGTGATTTGAAGATTTATTGAAAATGTTAAGTATTCATTACCAGACACAAGCTGTAATCATCTTTAAAAAATTCACACCATGCAATAATATATTACTCCTGGCCTGGCCAAATGCTACATATTTCCCATCTTGCTTTAAAGACTAGAAGGATGGACACTATTGGATCGGCATTGCAAAAAGATTGGAGCCTTTAAAATGTGGGTTTATCGTCGCATACTTAGGATTTCCTGGACTGATATATACGGAATACTGATGATTTGTTACGTCTAAATACAACGGCAGAGATCTTAAACACAGTTAAGCGACAAAAACTGGAATACTTCGGACATGTTATGAGTGGCGAGAAATACCGTTTCCTTCAACTAATAATACAGAAAAAAAATTGAAGGGCGATGAGTACCAGGACGAAGACAGACATCGTGGCTTAAGAACTTGAGAGAGTGGCATGGAAAAAGTAACAGATCCTTATTTTCTGCAGCGATTTCCAAAATACAAATAACCAGAATGATCGCCAACCTTCAGTAGAAGACGGCACCAGAAGAAGAAGAAGAATAAAATGTTATTTATATATTTAATTCTCATCCTTATTTTATCAGATACCTTTTCCTAACGTGAGATTTTCAAAAATCAAAGTAACAACGATCTTATTTCAATACAAACAGTAAAGAGTAACTTTTACTAAGGTCGGCCATCTTGATTTAATTCTTTTATTCTCAATAAATACACACAACACACTAAGGCAATAACCACACTAGCAGGGTTTCTAGTAAAATGAGCGAAACCATCATCAAAATGCATGGACCAAATTCAGTTTGTTTTTCCCATTTAATATCACGAGGACCTAATATCCAAGTACTTATTTCTACTGGTTTATAAAAACTTTATAAATACACATCTATCCAAATATTTTATGTAAAAAAAGCACAAAATTTCACAATAATTTAAAATTCAGAAAAGGTACAAGATACATTATCAGTCATTTGATTTAAAACCTAACAAATGAGCATTTTATTACGGCCATTAAAACATTTTTACATTATATAAATATATATTTTATTATATTTAGATTGGGCAACACAAAAATTGATTTATATTCACTCTTAACACGTTCAAAAAAGAACTTTGTGTCTTTTTCGTCATAAAAACCATAGAATCGTCTTTTTATGTGTAACAGTAAAAATTTTACTACATTTTTATAGTCACTACTCATGTTGTAATAAAGAATGGATGCCATTCTCGAATAGAATATAAAAAAAATTTAAAAGTAGATTTAAGATCAATTAAATTGTTTTGTTAAAAAATTTAGGTACTTGGATTTACAAGAAAGTGTATTTACACACATCATTTTTAGTCAGTTCTTTTGATTCATTATTATTAGAACAACCGCTATTATGAGGTCTCAATTTTTGTTTAATAAAAACGGTTTAATTTGAATTTAGTTTTTGTCGAAGAAAACTGACGACATCCTGTATATGGAAGGAACGGCAAATGCAAATAACATAAATCAAGAAGTACGATTAAAAAGTGCAGCAAATTGTTTCGTAGCAAATCTAGCTGAATATCAAACATTGGCAATTACAGGTTCAACATTTTGCATTTTTTATTTTTCGCATGGGACGATCAGATCCTCATTTAGTTTTTTTTCGAAGCTTTGATATAAGCCGACTTGTACAAACATGGCAAAACGTTTCTACCTTAATGAGATTCACCAGCTTAGGTATGCACAGATTTTAGATTATTCAGCGACAAGTCCTCTTTTATGCAGAATACAAGTTTAGTGTTGCATATATATCACGACTTTTCCAGACGGATATTCAGCGGTATGATTCCTTTTTCTTTTATCAAAACAAAATAACACACATATTAACCGAAGTATTCCCACAATTAAAATACATTTGGACTCTTGAATATTCTTTTTTTAGCGGACAAAGAAGATAGTAGTAACAATTATTTTGTACAATTAGCAATGAAAAAAATTCAATCTAAAATGTTATTGTTGTTTTTTGTAAATATTCTCAATGTACAGACACACTATTACAATTTTATTATAGTATTTTACAACAAACATTAGCCATTATTCAATTGTAGCTATACCTAATCGAAATAGTTCTTTGATCAAAGCTAATGGACAAAATTCAATAAATCTCATAACTCCATCTTCTGGAATGTGTGCAAAAATTTTACTGTTTTTTATTCTAGAAGATGGCGTGTCTACTTTATTATTATCAAAATGTGAATCACATATGTTTATTACTTTATAAATTCACAAGAAATTCGTGGGGTCTAGTTTGTCATGCGTTAATGTTGTATTAAACATTTTATTTGTTTTATAATGTTCTCACCAGTATATTGGATTGGGTGAATTATAATATGACATTGGAACTGCGTGCATGCGTAGTTCACGGACTAATTCTATCTCTCTTACTCTCATGCAAAAGATATCTGAAGAAATTTATGAATCCTGGCGAAACTAATCAGGATAATCGAATATTTCGATCGAATTATTGCATTGTCGTCGGCTTTTGACAAGTGTGCGAAGTTCAAATTAAATCTGATCGCTTAAAGTAGGGCAAAATCGAGGCCAAAGACTCAGTTACAAACAACAATACAGGTAAAACTAATATAAGCGTGTTAAAAAGAAGTATGCTGTGTTATTTTTTGTTCATTTGTATTTTATAATATTAAAGAATCCACCGATGATCAAGTCATATTAGCGTCATTTAAAGAGGAGTTGCAGGCGATGGTTAATGTTAAGCATGATGCTCTGAAAATCAAAGGGATGAAAATAAATGTAAGCAAAACAAAAGTAATGGTTTTTGAAAGAGAAGAAAGCATAACAAACTGTGAAGTTCTGATTAAGGGAGAACAAGTAAATGAGTTTGTATACCTGGGTTCAAAGTTTACGAGAGATGGAAAGTATGACAATGAGCGAAGGGTGTTGGCAGGAAAACAAATGAATGGGCTTTATGAACAGCCAGAAAGGGTCAAAAAAGGCACGTCTGGCTGTGCATAGAGGTGTGTTGGTTCCTACACTTATCAGTATGGTAGTGACTATTGGGTTTGGCAGAAGAAGCATGAACATAGGATTAATGCTGCAGAAATCTGTAGTATAAGAAGTATAGCCGGAGTGACTCGGTGAACATCGATCTCGATCAGATAACATTGTGTTCAAGAAAGGCCAGGTCAAGAGTACTAAGAACCAACGAGCATGCATAAGAGCACTGATGAAAGTAGAGGAAGCAAAAGATATATGTAAGAACCGTAGCGGAAGTGGACGGAAGTGGTCTCTGCCTACCACTACGGGAAAAAAGAGTGACTATATGTATGTAGATTCCAAATTAAAGCTAAAATCTTGACGTTTAATATTCACGGTTCAAGTTTCATGTCTACTGCGCCCTCTATACAGTTATAAATGAAGCAAAACATTAATTTAATTTAAGTGTAGAAATTTTCAAATTATTTGTTATTGGTAGTTCGGTTGTAACGCTTATAAATTACCAGATATCCTTAGGAAAACACACACACACACTAATTTTTATTTGCGGTGATGACATGATCGTTTCCTTTCTTATAAAACTGACCGCAAATCGCAAGCCAAAATGACACACAGAGAACGGTTAATGATACCTCTTTTCGAAAATTACTACTAATTTTCGACAAGGAAACGTATAATTAAACGAGCTACGGGCACATATTATTTTAATTCGATAATTTTAGTGGAAAATTGATCACGAAATATTTGAAAAAAAAATCCCATAGAATATGAAGAACAATGAAGAGTATCCTGCGACAATTTGCTGCTATCATTCAGCCGAGCGTGGATTTTCAGGAAGTGAACGAAAAAAAATCTCTTGTAGATTAGAGACATTCCAAAGTGGGAAGCTCACAGCTAAACTCGGTTTTAGAACCATCGGAGTGCGGTTAAACTATTTATACGACCAAAAAGAGACTGAGTAATTACTCAGAGTAATAATTTTTCCCGTTAGGATTTTGTTTTAATTTGGTGTGTGTCGGTTATCTCCATCTAATGACACGCAGGTTGACGAACTTTCTTCCATCAAGAAAAATACTTGGAAAAAGTTAATTATGTATGTAAAGCGAGTTGTTCGCATTTCGGAATTGTCCGCTTCTAAATTGAATGTGACAGGAAGACTGACGCGGTATAAAAAGGTCTAGTTCTCTGTTGGTATAGCTAATGTTACGTTCGAATAATCTAAAATTGAACGCTATTATGTATCGTCGCTTTAAATGTTACCAACCGCGAAATTTTAGAGTCAAAAAGTCTTTCTACACGCTCAATATTATTGTACAATAATGCACAATGTATTGCTGGGTGCAATAAGTTTATTGATATTTCTAAAATCAAACGCAATATAACCGGAAATCAAGTCCCTACATCTCGATTTTGAGAGTCACGATGTCTAATAATATGTCTTGGCATGACCATGTTGCTAACATCGCAAAGTCAGCAAGCCAGGGGCTGGGATTTCTATGGAAAGCTAGAAAGTTTTTTACTCCTGATCAACTGTTGACGACGTACAAGGCTCAAATCCGACCTCTACTGGAGTATTGCTCGCATATTTGGGGTTCAGCACCAAGGCATTCTCTTCGTCTTCTAGATTCCGTTCAGAAAAGAGCCATTCGCTTGATAAACAGCTTAACTCTCACAGATACCCTTCACCATCTAGAACATAGAAAAAGAGTTGCAGACCAGTCATTTTTCTACAGATATTTCCATGGCAGATGCTCCAGAGAAATAAAAACTCTTGTACCACCATTGGCCACATTCGGCCTAAGAACTCGGCACGCTGATCAGTCTCACACATTTACTCTCAAGCTTGACACTACACGGACCAATCTTCATCAAGAATCCTTCTTTTACAGGGCTGCTACGGAATGGAATAAGCTTCTAAAATCAGTTTTTCCAGAGAACTATGACCTGCAACTTTTTAAAAAGCGTGCCACAATAATTTCCTTTCTATAATCCCTTCCCCTTGTAATAGTCGCAGTGCGGGCGGCCCGCGGCCCACACGATAGGTCTACCCGTTTTGCGACTATTATCGGTAAAAAAAAAGACAAAGCTATACGTAAATAATTACCAGATTGCACAATAACAATCTCTCTTTTTGATAACTCAGTATACCTACTGTGAAATATATTGGTAATATTGAGCGTATACGGGCAATTTAAGAGTAGGATGTTTGATGTATTTCTTAGAGACACACTGACGATTAAAATATAATATTTATTAGGTCGTTTTATTCTTTGAATATTCGAACAAGGATTTCCACTCCTTTCTATTCAACTATCTTGCGAATAGACCTAATAAAAATAATGGAAAAGTAAGACGTGTATTCACATGTGCAATATTTATTTTTTTAATACAGGTGGTAGGTTTACGAATGAAATTGATGAAAAGATATGGAATGTGCAAGCAGAAATTAGAAGAGTATGGAAATGTATATAGTCAATAATTTTTCGAGGAAAATCGACTTAAAGGTGATTAGAGCATAATAATTTACGTAACAAGTCTGGAAAATACTGCTTTTTTGGACAAGTAGACAAAGTTCTAGGACAATCTAATACTTATTTATATTAAAATTCGAGCAATTGCTAATATTAATATATTATTTGTTTGAATTGCTTGGTATATTTAAATGCCTTTTGGTGAGGTCAGAACAAGAAAGTAAAAGTTCCTTCAACGACATTGGTAGACTTTCAGCCACTGTCTCTTCAAATTTGTGATGCTTCCACCATTATCAGCAAATAACTTCGCTGAAGTTCTACGAATGCTATGGCCTGTGCAATTTTTAGGATTGGGTAAACTTAAAAATTCTGCTATTCTTAATCCGAGATTCCCAAAATTGTGGATACCAACAGGCTCAATCGAATATTGTTCTTTTTTGTAATTCACGAAATATATATTACGTGGAGTATGGGATGGCCGTAAAAATAAATATTGCCTATACAACAGCAGGTTTTTTTGGCCAATTACAACAAAAGCTCTCTCAATATGTCTTTTGGAATCTGGTATTTTCACAAGCAGTATGTCTTCCTTGTCATTAGATCAATTGATATTTTTGTTAGTTCTTCCCGTCTACACCCACCTGCTAACCCAATAATTGTTGCTACCTGAAAATAAAGCAAATTAAGTTGATACCTTTATATCCTACAATCGTAATATTTTGTTAAAATTACCTCTAGCATTAGATATGTTTCATCATCTGCTTCCCTAATGAATTTGTTGATCTGCTCGCTGCTGAAGACTTCAGATTTCTTTGCTTTACAACCAACATTCTTCCTTTTAAGAATTGCCGAAAAAATTAATTTTTTGAAACGTCTCAGTCAAAATGGCATGTCAAAATATTTGTAGTCCTCAATCCCGTGATATATAAATTTAAAAAAAAAAAACAAAAAGTATTTAATAACTGGTCTACAAATAATCTGTGTTCAAGCCAACAAAGTACTGGATGACAAAATGGATCACACGGTTAATTAACAGACAAACATCTACGTTTCCAAAAAAAATTTGATTGATCTCGAGTTATTTTAAAAGAGTATTTTCGTGAGGCGCATCCGATAAAATCCGTAAAGAATGGTACGTATGTTACCCTATCAAAACGGTATATCAGAATAAAATAAAAAAAAAAACAAAAAACGAAACACACGAACCAACCAACTGGACGTAATCCAAACAATTCCGTGAAATCAAGTCTTCTTTGATTTATCTCCAAAAAGCGAGTTTCGATCTACCGGAGATACCGGTAAGACACCCCGAAACAAAACAAAAAATAAGAAACAAGAGAACATCAGCATGATATATCCGTGATACAAAATCTCAGCAGGTGCGACCAGACTTGAGTCGATCAATTTAACATCTAGTAGTCTGTGAATCTTGTGTCGTGGGATCATCGAAGACGGCAAAGGCATATACACAAAATCTTTAAATTTGGTATTTGTGTGGATTAGTCGGTTATCAAATGTAAAAAAATTACTATTAAATCATTGATATAATTATATTTTAAGTTGGGGCTATACTGTTGAATCTTTACCCGTGTATAATTGATTTATGATAAAATAAAACACTTACTCTCTAAATACCTATATAATTTTTTTTAATCAACTACGCAACCTCTCCAGCTCAAAATAAATTATCATTTGTCTTGTGACTTAAGAATTATGTTGATTTAATTATTATCGATTAACATTCAGAACAATAAAAAGGGATAATCACACAAAGACAGTGATTTGACTATGCACATAATTTCACTCTCTCTTAGATTAGTACAGTACTATCCATGTCAGTGCAGTGTTGATTATCATCTGGAGTATTCTTTACTGGCATAAAATTTAACTATTTTGACTGTGTTTTGCAGTCGATACATATTGTTACAGCCCGGCCCTGTTTATTTTTCGGCATCCGAGAATCGACCACAACTAGGGTGCACATTAATTAGCCCTTTGTCGACTTCCGCCTCCGTCTAATAAACTCTCGCCGCGTCTAGAGACTTCGAAATGGTAGAAGGATTGTTTCGGACTCACGAGAAACAGGTGGAATAGTCTGGAATTATGATTTAGAAATATAAAAAGGACAGCGGTCGTAAAAAAGGGAGTTTTAAAAGTGTTTATAAGTTATAAAAATTGAATAGTTGTAAAAGTTGTAATTAGTTGAATATCTAAGTGATTTATAAAACAAAAATTTTTTGCATGAAAGTATTGGAATAAAGAGTTTAAAATCACCGAACCCAAGAAAGAAGTAAATATCGTAACAATATATTACAAACAGAATTCTCTTTTTAAAGCTGAAAATTTCTTGGAAATTTTTATTTCAAAGTAAGTTACGCACTGCGACTATTAAAAGGGGGAGGAATTATAGAAAGGAGATGATTGTGGACCCGCTTTTTAAAAAGTTGCAGGTCTTAGTTCCATTCTGTCGCAGTCCTGTAAAAGAAGGATTCTTGATGGAGATTGGTCCTTGTAGTGTCAATTATGAGAGTAAATGGGTGAGACTGATCAGCGTGCCGAGTTCTTCGGCCGAATGTGGCCAGTGGTGGTATAAGAGTTTTTATTTCTCTGGAGGATCTGCCATGGAAATATCTGTAAAGCAATGTCTGGTCTGCAACTCTTTTTCTATGTTCTAGTGGGTGAAGAGTATCTGTGAGAGTTGAGCTGTTTATCAACCAAATGGCCCTTTTCTGAATTGAATCTAAAAGACGGAGAGAATGCTTTGGTGCTGAACACCAAGTGTGCGAGCAATACTTCAGTAGAGGTCGGATTTGAGCCTTGTACGTCGTCAACAGTTGATCAGGAGTTGATTTTAAAATGTATTACTAGTACTGACGTGTGAAGAATAAATTTCCTTTGAGTTCTTTTAAGATGACTCCATAGATAGTGCTGCATCAACACAATGCTTAAACTTATTCTCTTAATCTTTAAGTTGTATTAATCTTTTAATAAGGTTTGTAATTCTCAAACCACTAACAAACTGTAGTCGTTAATGTGCATCGGATGTTGAAGCCTTGCAAGTGTCACAAATGAACTTACAATTTGCAGATAGTCTTTTTAATTCAGTGACGTAATTTGCAATAGTTTCCCCTTCTTGTTGGAAACGTTTTGTGAATCGATTTTGTTCGGCAATAGCACTTGAAGTAGGATATTGTATCAAATCTATCAATGTGTTGTACGATTTAGTTCTAGGATCATCTGGACATGTTGTAGAGTTTTAATGCCTATGGTATTTAATAACCATTCTTTCTTTTTGTTTTTAACCAATTCTGGAGTACCCGTGAAATCTTTCATGAAGAAAAATTCTCTAACCTTTTTGTAAACATCTTCCAGCTCTCATTTTCCGCAGAAAAAGGTTCCAAAGCGATATTCTCTTGAAGATTTGTATTGGTGCTTTGGTTACTTTGTAGAGTTTTTGCTAGGGTTGCAATTAATGTAATGAATTATTCAGCATCCATTGTAGAGGGTTTCTTCCGTTCTCGTTGCCAATTTGTTACATATTTGTTCTAGTTTGATACTATAAATACCAAAAGTTTTTAACATGTGAAGTAAGAACTTTAATGATAAATTCATGACAACATATCTTTCAAGACATGACATGAACCAAAAATAAAAATATATAGTATTGAAATCAATTTACGAGGATTCCACTACTTGTGTCAGGTTAAACGAAGCTTACACGGACTGGTTTAACATCAAAAAAGGTGTGAGGCAGGGATGTGTGGCTTCGCATTGGATGTTTAACGTATACATAGACAATTATTTAAAAATTTTAAAATATTTAAAAGATTTGAAAGAAGGTGCGTATGAATTGAAAATGAATGATTTGATCGTCAAATGCCTTCTTTACGCCGATGATCAAGTCATATTAGCGTCATCTAAAGAGGAGTTGCAGGCGATGGTTAATGTTATGCATGATACCCCGAAAATCAAAGAGATGAAAATAAATGTAAGCAAAACGAAAGTAATGGTTTTTGAAAGAGAAGAAAGCATGACAAACTGTGAAGTTTCGATTGAGGGAGAAAGAGTGGAACAAGTAAATAAGTTTGTATACTTGGGTTCAAAAATTACGAGAGATGATAGGTATGACAGTGACATTGAGCGAAGGGTGTTGGCAGAAAAACAAATGAATGGGGCACTGTGCATAGAGGTGTGTTGGTTCCTACACTTGTGTATGGTAGTAAATGTAAGATTCGGCAGAAGAAGCATGAAAATAGGATTAATGCTGCAGAGATGAGTAGTCTAAGAAGTATAGCCGGAGTGACTCGGTTGGATAAAGAAAAAAATAGTGAGATAAGAGAACGCTGTGATGTAAAAGAAGATGTGGTTACAAAGATAGATAAAGGAATGCCTAGATGGTTTGGACACGTAGAAAGGATGGATAAAGGAAGATTGACGAAACAAATTTATAAGGCGAGTGTGAATGGACGGAAGTCGGTAGAGGTCGACCTCGGTGAACATCGATCTCGATCAGGCCAACATTGTTTTGAAGCAAGGCCAGGTCAAGAGTACTAACAACCAACGAACATGTATGAGAGCACCGATGAAAGTAGAGGAGGCAAAAGATGTGTCTTAAAACCGTAGAAAGTGGAAAGAAGTGGTCTTTGTCTACCCTACGGGAAAAAGGCGTGACTATAAGTATGTATGTATGTACGTGTAGAGTTTAAAAAGGGGTACACCTATCTATCAATAATTACTCATTCATAAAAACATTCTCAGAAAATACTTATCTAAACAATAGAGTCATAAAAGTTGTTCATAAATAAAATAACAAAACTGTAATAAAAAGTTAATTGCGTGATTTTTTTATGAATTTTTTATTCTTTTATATTAAAAAAATGTAAACTAAGCAACTTGCGATTATTTATACGTCGTTTTTATTCTTAATTTTGTTTTGACCAAAAATTCCACCCTATTTTTTATTAAGTACATGTCCTGATAAAGAATAAAAATTTCGTTGAGGAAATGGTAAAATGTATGTCATCAAAAATTAAAAAAGAAAGTATAGAAAGAAACGCTCACGTGGAAAATAGCGTGCCAACCTCGTTTCTTTTAAGTAGGTGTCAATATAACCCTTTCCTGTATCAATTTAAAAGATATAAAGTTGTCTCGGGAGAAATCAAGCGCAATTGAATTTAAAGTGCTTTATGCAGATTTAATAAGAGTATTAATGAAGTATATATGCGGAATTAAACGGTTTTTGGTGTTTATGATTAGTAAAGGAATGCCAGAACCGGTTTAAGGTCACCGAATCAGAATTTCAAAAAACATTTTTTGTCGATTACTGAATTGGCGAATAATGTAAAAATCATAATTTTAAGCTAAGCCAAGCAGCTGTACAAGCAATCAGCTTCATGACCGTTAATTCTGGGATTGCTTGGTAACCCTACAAGAGTAATGCGGTCAAAACAGCCTGGGTACCACGCCACACGGGTTACTTGTGCAATAAAGAGGCTTATGCACTAGCTCGAGAAAGAGCACGATAAGCCCCAATGGGTCTAGAACCTTTTTGTAGCATAGTATCCCAAAAATGAGACAGGCCAAAGAGTTCATTAAAGAACCATTGCCAAAAATTCGTGAATTACATACCAAGTCAGAATAGGCGATTAACAAGAATCATAGTTGGACTCCTGACAGGCAATTGTAGGCTCAACAAATACATGATTATCTTTGGACTGCTGACAGACAACCTATAAAGGGTCTGCAAGAAGATGGGGAACCTTTACAAAAAAAAATTTCTACTACGAAGCTCTAACAAGGTTTTCGACGATATAGAAAATGAAGAACCAATATCTTCTTATCGAACATATACATACATATAGTCACGCCTTTTTCCCGTAGGGGTAGGCAGAGATCCCTTCCTTCCACATGCTACGGTTCTTGCACACATCTTTTGCTTCCTTTACTTTCATCAAGGCTCTCATGCACGCTCGTCGGTGTTGGTACTCTTGACCTGGCCTTTCTTCAAAAAAATGTTGATCCGATCGAGATATGTTCGCCGAGGTCGACCTCTACCGACTTGTCCATTCAAACTCGCCTTATACATTTGTTTCGTCAATCTTCCTTCATCCATCCTTTCTACGTGTCCAAACCATCTAAGCATTCCTTTATCTATCTTTGTAACCACATCTTCTTTTACACCACAGCGTTCTCTTATCTCACTATTTTTTACTTCATCCAACCGAGTTAAACATATTGATACGATTTTTTTAGTTCTATCTTGGGTTCGGCGATTAAAACTCTCGATCCAATAACAAAAACAATGTTTATTTCAATACAATAACTTCTATTTTCATTAACCGCTTAGATATTCACTTAGCAATACAACTTTTACATCTCTATATAACTATTTACATTTAATAAATCGTAATTACATAAGCCGATACTGATTCTTGTTATGATCGTTTTCCCTTTTATAATTCCGATATCACAGTTCCAGATTATTCTACCTGTTTCTCCATTATTCGACGCGGATTCGAGAGGTTGCGCGACTTTCCTAGGCCCCGTCGGCGGTTACAAAGGAAAGCGGTCGAATACGGACCCTCGACGCTGTCGATTTCTCGGTTGCCGATAGGACCGGATTTGTAACAATATAAAGTACATAAAATCTGGACAGTGGAGACTAGTAATAAGGAGGGCACAGACAATAGATCTACAAAGGTCGCAGTGGAAAGGCTTCTAGCCCATAAGTCCCATAATCGTGTTTATAAATTATATAAATAAAAATAAAATTTGTTAGGATCGACTATTGTAGATTGTAGATTTAGGGGGGGTCGTGAAGGCTATGCAGCCTCTCAAGCACTCGACATATCAGATCTTTTGTGCATAACCGGGATTCTGAGACATCGTACAAAGGCCCCTTTCAGGAACTTGAGCCTCTTGCAAAAAAGCGCTGGGCATTCGCAAAGTAAATGTTCGGAATTCTCAGCGAAGTTCTCGCAGTAGCGGCAACTATCACTCTCTGTTTTGCCCATCTTTTTCAGGTGATACCTCAGAGAGCAGTGTCTAGTCAAGACACCCTTGCAAAGCAGGGGGCCGAATCTGCGTTCACTGTACCAGAACCGGTTTTTGGAGTCACTAAAAATGCCGTCAAAACAATTATTCCGGACTGGGCGGAGAGAAAAATACTCACGTACTGGTCCGATATACCAGAGTTGACTCACTCGAAGGCGTTTTTACCTAAACCCTCGAAAAACACAACTAAGCAAATCCTAGAATGGAGCAGGAACAACCTGCGAATTCTAACGGGACTGCTTACAGGACACTGTCGTCTAAGATACCACCTCGGAAGGATACGTCTGAATCAACAAACGGACTGTCGGTTTTTTTGCGTGGAAGACGAAACTGCTGAACAAATACTATGTTCATGCCTTAGCCTGGGAAGAGGAAGGTTCAACGTATCTGGTTTTACCAACCAAACCTATCGATTTCAAGAAAATCTCACCCCATACAACCATGAACTTCGTAAGAAGGGCTGGATTGTGCGGTGAACTGTAACCTCTAGGGGTGAGCCAAAATAGACCTACTAAAGGTCGCATTGGAGGGGCGACCTACGCCTCACTTACATTATACCTAGCCTAACTTAACCAGTGAGGAGTCATGTCACCAGTTTCAAGTCCTTCTTTGTATAACTCGAGAAGCTGTTTAGCTTTCCTTGACGAGTGGCTCACTAGCCTTTTCGCCAGTATCCACCATGGTCAATAGAAATTTTTTTGACGTAAACGAATACTGACAAGACATTTGCTACACTCTTAAAAAAACTTTTCTGTTCGAGACTGAAATGAAAACGAACACGAATATTTTTCACGGTGTAGGTACTTTGTCTCGAAAACTTGTCGCCGAAAATAACACGAATTTTTATTAAGAACAAAAACGGCGACCGGTTTCCGTGTAGATTTTAATCGAAATACCTAATTTATTTTATTCTAAATTCGTCGCATACAATTTTATCGTTTGATAACGTCGTGGAATTTGTCTTGCCGAAAAGTTTTCATGTTCTAACGCAATTTGTATGTCCTTATCAATTAGAATAGTAATATTAGTTTAACATTTTTTTTGTGATAGTTCCCCGTATAAAATACATCAAACACAAAGCGAGGCTCGTTTTTGAATATGTTGTAGCTGTGGAAAAAATTCACGTCCGCTTTGTGTTCGAACGTTATTTGAATTGTTTTTTATTTTTCAAGCATTCGTTTATTAAATGCGCATTAATAAATGTTAATATTTGAAAAAGCACTTACAATAAAGATAATACAATGCACGTCATCATTGATAAGTCGTATACGAGGACTGTTTTAAAAGCTTTGCAAATTGACACATAGTAGGCCAAAGTCAACAAACGCTGATGGTATCGCGAATTTCAACAAAATCAAGTTCGCCTGTCATACATTTTCGAGAAATTCGTAAAATGAATCCCAAACGTTTTAGTGAATCATCAGTCGATGAAATAACTAATATAATTATTAAAAATGCATGTAAGAATACCATAATAAGCAGCGCGTCGATTTGGAAACTTCTTCTACTTCTACTTGTTAGAGATCTAGATGATCTGTTGATTCCGGACTTGCCTCTGTAATATTTCCTGAGATGTGAACTACCAGCTGTCTCTCCATCTCTTTGGCGGTCTTCCGGGTGGACGAGTCCCTGCAGGTTTTCCCTCTTGTACAATGCGTGGTGGTCGTCTATCGTCGGTCATCCTCTTCACGTGGTTATACCATTCTCTTCTAGTCTGCCTTCCCCTTCTCACCACATCCTGTACTTCGCATTGTGCTGTTTCTTACGTGATCTCTTGTACCATGTCCTTCTAGAACGTTGGTCACCAACAAGGCTATTCTTACTCTGTCGACGGCAAGTCTGAACTGAGAGCTTCAGTTGAATTTATACCAGTCACGTAGATTTTTGAGGCATAATGCTTTTCTGCGGCCCGGCTTTCTTTCACCATAAATTTTTCCCTGCATGATGTTCTGCAGTAATCGGTATTTTTCGCCTCTCATAACATGCCCGAAATATTGCAGTTTCCTTCTTTTGATGGTGGTAAGAATTTCGGTGGATTTATTCAGACGTTGGAGTATTACCAAGTTGGATACTTTTTCCGTCCATAAAACTTTTAATATTTTTCTGTTAGCTCACATCTCAAAGGCTTCTTTCTTCGTACTTGTTTATAGTCCAGGCTTCCATACCGTACAGCAGGGAGGAAAAGACATAACATCTGAGAAGTCGGACTCTTAGAGTTAACTTCAGATCTCTACAGCTCAAGAACCTACTCATGTTTTTAAATGCTGCTCGAGCCTGCTCAATCCTTGATTTCACTTCAGTTTGACTATCCGCGCTGTTAGTTATTATGCTGCCTAGATATTTTGTTTGGTTTACTTGCTTCAATAGTTCACCCCCAACTGTTATGTTGGCTATGATATTAGGTTTATTGCTAATTACTAATACTTTGGTCTTTTTTGTTTTTAATCTGAGTCCGGCCATTGCGCATTTTTCGATGACTGCATCCAGTATCCGTTGTAAATCTTCCTGACTGGAGGCCAACAGTACCGTATCGTCTGCGTAGCGAAGGTTGTTAATGATTTCGCCATTTATAATAATGCCAGCCTGTATATCATTTAGTGTTTCCCTAAATATTCTTTCAGAGTATTCATTAAAGAGCAAGGGCGATAAAATTCAGTCTTGCCCTTAAGATTTTACCAGACTTAAATTAATGGTTGATCAATAGTGATAAGTTTTAATACCTCAAACGCCGAACAGCGTCATAAACAAAAAAAAATTATTTAGGCGCCGATTTGGAAGTTATTAAGTCAGAATTTTTAGATAAAAAAAAACAAAATTAAGCTTAATTTCCTATAATTTTTTTTTTACGTGAAAAAAAATGTGTTCGGTTGATGGTTTGTATTATTAATAGATAAAAAAAGCCAGCAGAAATATCGTCGATGTCGTTTTGTTATTCCGGTTCCATCACGGTCGATTTGCTCAATTTGCACACGTCACTTCGCATCACGTCATGCCGCGTCGCTGCCAATAAGATATAAAGTGTCTCAAAAATCAAAGTGGATATCTTTCCTCAAAAACGGGCGCTCCGACTACTTTACATACAGATGTTGGCATTTTTTATTTTTCCTTTTATTTTTTTCGAGTGAAAAGATGTATCCGTTGGAAGCGAACGAGGCAGTGGACAATTGCAGTGGCGGCGCTACGAATTACTTCCTTACATCATCATCATCATCACCCGCTAATTTACAAAACACACGATCTGAAAATATACTTCCAGTTACGAATAAAACCAGCGCGCCTTACAGTAGTCGCATATGATGTGTAACATTTGACATCTCACCTTAGTAATAAGCAATTTTTAAATTATATTCTGAAAAAAATGGGTCAGGTATTATTTGAAATGATTTTTCATAACAAACAATAATTCTTTTTAATGTACATTGTATTTTATTTAATTGACACTAGGAGTGACTTGAATCATTGAAAGAATTACAATGTATGTTAGACAAGATAAACAAAGAAAGTGGGACTAAAAATCAATGTGAAAAAAACTAAATTTATGGTTGTGAGCAAAATGAATGCTGGCCCGAAAAGAATAACACTTGATGGCGAGAATATAGAAAGAGTTCAGCACTTTAAATATCTTGGAAGCTGGATCAATCAGTCGATGGATCCAGACGAAGAAATCAAGGCTAGAATAGAAATAGCTAGAAGAGCATTTTTGAAACTCAAGCCGCTACTCTGTGCCAAGCAAGTTAACATTCATCTGCGGGAAAGGTTTACCAAGTGCTATGTATGGTCTATTCTGTTGTACTCTTGCGAAACATGGACGCTTCACCAAAAAATTATTGACCGCATTGCTGCATTCGAGATGTGGCTGTACAGACGGATGCTCAAAATTCCTTGGACAAGCCGAACTACCAACGAGAATGTACTCATCAGAATAGGGCACGATAGAGAGATCTTAACCAACATCAAGCGCCGCAAACTGGAATACTTGGGACATGTGATGCGTGGACCACGTTTTAGTCTGCTTCGGCTTATTCTGAATGGCAAGATCCAGAGGAAAAAATGGATAGGCCGCAAAAAGCTATCCTGGCTTCGAAATCTCCGACAATGGACAGGTTTAACTGCTGAGGAACTTCTCCACGCAGCTTAAGATAGAGATAGATACAAAGAAGTAGACACTGTAAGAAGAAGAAGGAGTGACAGAAATCAACCTCAAGATTTAAAAAAGCTAAATACTGAAATATTATTTTTAAATAATTGTTTATTATTACTTACTTGAATTTTTATCAATGATCTGCACTTTATTGAGACTTATTATCAACAGTAAATATTTATTTATATAGTTTATGCATATAACAGCAAACTGTATACACAAAACTGTAACTTAAGTGCACAGCTCATGACCGACCTCTCGGAAAATTGGTTGACGCTACCTGACTGAATCTGAACTTTCGTCCAATTTCACGAAATCACTCCTACAAATTGCAAGAAAGCGAGAGCAAAGATGTTACACATTAAAAACACAATAAAGTGAGTGCGATTGGTAGAATAAAAACCCATAACAAATTACTTTACCAAAAATCACTATTTGATTCACTATTCGCCATTTTAAAAGTCTAAACACCATCTGACGGATAATTTATAAAAGTAGTTTGTAAGTAATCTAATGGTTTTCTCTGAAATAAAAACAAAACCTAAAAAAAAAATTAAAAAAAAAATAAATTGTGCACCTACCTATGGCATTTGGTGAAATTGATTGGAATCGAAAATATGCCACTATTAAATTAAAAAAAAAACTACAACCTGGTGCCTTTTAAAAGTGTGTGAGAGATTTTCCTGATGCAACATACATGGAAATGGAAATATATTTCAATTTCCTTTAGAGGAATCCAACTCTAACCAGCCAGATATCTCATGGGATTTGCCAGTAAGAAGAGCGCTGGTTCGTTGGCAAAGTGACATGATTTTAATACCTGAATAGACTTTTTTCACATTGGATTTTCAGTCACAAATCCCACATAAAATAAGGTGTCTACCATTTAAAACTTGTTTGCTCTTTACGAAGCACCGACTATCTTGTGTATCCTCCTAGTAACCAAAGACAGCCGTCAAATTTAAATATTTCTCTTGATCTTCCATGATACACCGTCGAATTATTAAAAAAATTAATATCATACCTTAAAAAAATAAGGCATCGACTTCTAGGTTAATATCTACTTACACAACAACAAAATACAAGGAAAGTAACTACTTAATACTTACCTAAATGAAACTAAAACAGACTCTGTCTTTGACATTACTTCCAGTCCCCCATATTTGTTTAAGTCTCGCAGCGCCATCAACGGTAGTTGAAAACTCGAATGAAGGATTATTCTTTGAGTAGAAATTAAGTAAAGGCTCGTCTTAACTCTTGATTTGACTCGCGTATGAGCGTTGTATTGACAGCGTTGTGTTGACAGCTTATCTATATATATATATATATATATATATATATATATATATATATATATATAAATGAAAAAATGTTTGTATGTACAGACATACATACATATAGTCACGCCTCTTTCCCGTAGGGGTAGGCAGAGACCACTTCCTTCCACTGCCGCTACGGTTCTTACACACATCTTTTGCTTCCTCTACTTTCATCAGTGCTCTCATACATGCTCGTCGGTTGTTGGTACCTGCCCTTTCTTCAAAACAATGTTGATCTGATCGAGATCGATGTTCGCCGAGGTCGACCTCTACCGACTTCCGTCCATTCACACTCGCTTTATAAATTTGTTTCGTCAATCTTTCTTCATACATCCTTTCTACGTGTCCAAACCTTCTAAGCATTCCTTTATCTATCTTTGTAACCACATCTTCTTTTACACCACATCGTTCTCTTATCCCACTATTCTTCACTTTATCCATCTGAGTCACTCCGGCTATACTTCTCAGACTGCTCATCTCCACAGCATTAATCCTATGTTCATGCTTCTTCTGCCAAACCCAACATTCACTACCATACTGATAAGTGTAGGAACCAACACACCTCTATGCACAGCCAGACGTGCCTTTTTTGATACTTTCTGGCTGTTCATAAAGCTATGCAGTGCCCCATTAATTTGTTTTCCTGCCAACACCCTTCGCTCAATGTCACTGTCCTATTTTCCATCTCCCGTGAACTTTGAACCCAGGTATACAAACTCATTAACTTGTTCCACTCTTTCTCCCTTAATCAGAACTTCACAAGCTTGTCATGTTTTTTTCTCTTAAAAAACCCATTACTTTTGTTTTGCTTACATTTATTTTCATCCCTTTGATTTTTAGGGCATATGTACAGTAAATAATTAAAGTTGAATAGATGTAAATTTTTATAAAAAATTTATTGGCAGAAAATCCTTAAGAGGGATGTTTTGAATATACGGGTGTAACAAACAGATAGGTCATAAATTAAACGACATAATCTGTGGTCAAAAATAACTCGATTGAAAATAGCTTACCTTAATGCAAATGTGCACACAAAAAAAGTTACAGCCCTTGGAAAGTATAAAATGAAAATCGGTTTTTTTTCAATATTTCATGAACTGTTTAACATTTTCTAATGAAAATGGATACATGGCTTTTTTAACCTAAGAGCATATTTTTCATATAAAACCACGAAATTTGGAAAGCCCATAAAAATTTGTTTTGGGTTAATACATCATTTTTGAATTTTTTTTGGCTACTAGCTACTAGCACTTTTTTGAAAAGCCATTTTTTATCGAGCTGCGGCCTCTTTTTCATTATCCTTCAAACATTTTGAGTAACAAAAAGTAAGTTATAACTGTTATTCGCAGGTATGAAAAATATGTACAAATGTTTAGTATTTACTGCAATAAATGTTCAAAATGGGCTTCATTTTTCTGAATACACATCCGGCACCGTTTTAAAAAGGAAAACATAATTTTTTGGAAGATCATTGGCTTCTGACGAAATCGATCGAAATCAAATCGATCGATCGAAAAAATTTCAAAAATGATTTATTATACGCCCAAAAAACACAAAGTGCCACGTTTTCCAAAAAAGTGAATTCCTCAAATCATCCCATCACAATGTCTGGAAATACCTTTGAACCAAGTCCCTCCATCTTGATTTTGGGAGTCACGGTGTCTAATAATTTGTCTTGGCATGACCATATTGCTAACATCGCAAAGTTTTTTGTTTTCTGTGGAAAGCTAGAAAGTTTTTTACTCCTGATCAACTGTTGACGACGTACAAGGCTCAAATTCGACCTCTACTGGAGTATTGCTCGCACATTTGGGGTTCAGCACCAAGGCATTCTCTTGGTCTTCTAGATTTCATTTAGAAAAGGGCCATTCGGTTGATAAACAGCTCAACTCTGACAGATACCCTTCACCCACTAGAACATGGAAGAAGAGTTGCAGACCAGACATTGCTTTACAGATATTTTCATGGCAGATGCTCCAGAGAAATAAAAACTCTTGTACCACCATTGGCCACATTCGGCCGAAGAACTCGGCACGCTGATCAGTCTCACCCATTTACTCTCATGATTGACACTACAAGGACGAATCTCCATTAAGAATCCTTCTTTTACAGGGTTGCTACGGAGTGGAACAGGCTTTCAAAATCAGTTTTTCCAGAGAACTATGACCTGCAACTTTTCAAAAATCGGGTAAGGTAAGTTATATTCAATTGAGTTATTTTTTTCGTCAGAAAGATCATTTTTAACGTGTCATTAAAAACTATTCAAAAGTTATAGTCTTATTCCTTACAAAGCTCTCAACATTAACTGCTCTAACCACCCACCCCAAAGTTTTCCCAGATATAGTAGGTATCTAATGTCCTGAGCTATAAAAATTTGGTAAAATCGGCATCGTGATTGGTTATCTCGTATGGAAATATCGACTGCCCCGGCCTACAAGATCCTTATTACAGCGTGTGTATTGTCGATCTCAGATTACTGGCAGATAAGGTGACCAGTCGCAGTCGCAGCAAACTCGCGGAATCTTGACGTGAATATCTATAGATTTTTAATCGCGAATGCATCCTGCTAGTATTAATGAAAAGAGGTACGATCGTGATGCGCCAAATCAGAGACGGGTGACGACAATTTTTCGATTTTTTTGAACTGGTCATTACAAACATTTCAACCGATACATTTTTCATGCAGTCCTGCGATTTACTCCCAAATTTTAAGTATCAAGTCCGCACCTATTTACACGAAAATTTATTGAAAATGTTAATCTCTTACATCTTAACTTATACACACACACACACACAAACATCGGTGCCTCTATAGCCGCGGTCCACGTTTACGTAACACGTAATACACTTCACTTGATATGCCGGCAACCTGACATGTGTCATGTGTCACAAGTGGGATTGAAAAGTGAGCTTACTCAACAATTAGAAACGTCGCCGAAGCGCTGCTTCTCTGTGCCGATGGAATACCGAGATGATGTTCAGTCGACTTTTTATTTTTATTTTTTTATTTTATTTTTTAAATGACTGCGTGTCAAAACATGACGAGGGTCAGAATTTCGCTGGAGATTAGTACCGTATGGAATTCGTAGTAGGGGTACTGATAAACTACTTGGAGTAAAATTCCTTTCTACCGATTATTATTCAACTATTTTTTAATGATAGGGTATCCAAAAATACTCGTCACAAAAACTATCACATAATCGGAATGTTATTATATTTTTTTCACCTTTTTATTTTTTTTAATGATACCTATCTGGTAAATCTTCGTAATATTTGAGGTTTAGTTATTAAAAATGAAATTTTAAAAATAACATTTATTTACCAAAAACAGAGGAAACAGATACGAAAGAGCGGCAGAAAAATTACAGGCATCAAACAGTCTTCTTCTTTAGGTGCCCTGTCCTCCTCGGACGTTGGCAATCATCAGCGCTATCTGAACCTTGACTACAGCCCGGCGGAACAATGTGGTAGTGCTCACTCCATACCATTGTCTTAAGTTTTTTAGCCAGGATATCTTTCTTCTACACGGGCCTCTTCGTCCTTCGATCTTCCCTTTTATAATAAGCTTTAAAAGTCGATACTTGTCATTTCTTAAGATGTGACCAAAATACTCCAGTTTACGCTTTTTAAGTGTAAACAGAACTTCCAGCTGCTTGTCGAGGCGTTGAAGTACCTCGGTGTTACGCACTCTTCAATCAATAAAATAGATAAATGGACCAAAAGGCGGAGGATAAAAATAAATGAATCTAAATATTTACACTTAAACTTTACCAATAGAACTAAACAGCATGTAGGGTCCCTTTAAACATAAATGGAAATCTGATTCCATTCTTAAAGAGAGCAAATCACCTGAAAAATATTAAGGGTTATGCACTAAAGATCTGATAGGTCGAAGTGCTTGAGAGGCAACATAGCCTACCCTATAATCTAAAGAGAGCAAAATACTTGGGTATGACATGATGATAAACTTCACTGGAAAGCTCTTATTAAAAAGTAAAAACAACAACTTCAACTTAAATTTAAAAAAATGTAAGGCTGATTGGACGAAAATCCAATCTGTTTCTGCATTACAAACTTATGTTATAGGTACAAACATTTACTCAAACCCGTTTGGTCTTATAGTATTCAGCAATTGGACTGTGCTAATCAGAGTAGTTAACAAATCACTCAAATATTTTAGAACAAGATACTGAGAGGCACTTTGGTTAATCCGAAATAGTAACCTTCATAAGGATCTGGATGTGGATAATGTTGAACAAGCCAGAGCCAATTTTATGCCAATAGTCATGAACTAAATTTACAACTTAGAGTCAGAATATTGAGATGCTACGTTTTCTCGGTGTTGCTATATGGAAAGGAATCCTGGAAGTTAAAAAAAAATATAAGTGATCGACTGGAAGCATTTAAGATGTGGTAATATAGAAGGATCTTAAGATTAAGTTGGGTAGACATGGTAACAAATGAGGAAGTACTGGAAAGAATGAGAAAGGAAAAGGAAATATTGAACACAATTAAAATAAGGAAGCTGCTATATCTGGGCCACGTGATGAGGGGAGAGAAATATGTATTGTTGCAGAATATTATGCAGGGAAAGATACAGAGAAAAAGAAGCAGAAAAAGAAGACGCATTTCCTGGTTAAATAACCTGAGAAAATGGTACAACTTTAGTTCCATTGAGTTGTTTAGAGCTGCAGCATCAAAAGTGAAAATAGCCATAATGATAGCCAATCTTCTAAGAGGAGGTCGCACTTGAAGAAGAAGAAGTCATCTTCAGACCAATTTCGAGGCAATCCAGCTTCTTGACACTACAGGATTAGCGAGAAGACTCAAGAGGATCAGCTCTATTGAGTTAGTGCAGTGAGAGTGACAAAAGCAGAGCAATGTTCGTGGTAGAGTGCACTAGTACAAAGTGTAATAGGAATCTAAGAATTCTGTTTCGTAAGACCTTAGTTATAAAGTAATATTTTAAGTTAATTGTGAGCTACTGATTGATCTAAAGATAAGATTGCTCGACATTTTTTGACACATCTTTTACAAGAATATTCCATGAGATTCTTTACAATTTTTTTCACGCCATTTTTTTTTATTATTATATTATTTTATTTCACTTTTGATTAGCTACGCAAGTAATTTTAGTAAGTAAATTTTATAACACACCGGTAACCACAGCTTTTTTGTACCGTTTTACGTATAGTTTATTCCAAATTATTATTTACGTAGTTTTTAAAAGCTAAAAGGCAACAAGCATAAAATTGCATTCGTTAATATTCAGAAAAATATCGTTATTAAATGGCAAATAATACACTTCAATGTAAATTATACTTTTCTTCGTACACTCATTTATCGCCGAAGGGTTGATGCACACCACCCGCCAGATGGCGTTCTTGGTGGAAAAAACTGCTTCCTTTGACCCTCGGGCCGAAGTCAGGTGCTTTTCAACTGTTTTATTTAACCGTTTCGGTGGTTATAGGTCAAAATATCAAGTAGGCGGAAGTGTCTTTTGTTTTCTGGTCGTGACTGTCGTCTGTTTGGTCGTATGACTTGACGAATGACGAAACGTCTTTTAATAAAAATGTCGGAAATTGATATTCCTTTGTCTATCGCGATAGCTTTACAAAGGTAGAGAAGTAGAGGAATGAGCAAAAGAACCCACGTTATTTTTTTTTTATTAAAAATTATATGTGCTTTCAAATGGACTGACCAAAAGAGTTTATTTGTCAACGGTAACACGAGATTTTATAAATCAGAAATTTAACAAATAGTGAATCCGAATAAAAATACAAAATCGTTTAGCACGAGAGTAGGAAAACAAGTTTTTTGTAAATTCGATAGCAGACATTTTTTCCATCTAAAACGAGGAATCTAACAAAAAGAAAAAGAAAAGTGGGTTCCCCGAAATGTAACATCGGTGAAACTTCGAGTTTCAACGATGCGTCTGTTTAGCGAGTCGAAACAAGAGAGTCTCTGCCTGTTGAATCTAGTTGCAATCATTTTAATGCTATTCTTTACTTTATCTAACCGAGTCACTCCGTCCATACTTATCAGACTATACTTATCTCCGCAGACGGCAGTAATTAATCTTATTTTCAAGCTTCTGCCAAACTTAACATTCGCTACCACACTGATAAGTGTTGAGGGACCAGCACTCCTCTATGCACAGCCAGACGTGCCTTTTTTAACAACGTTGTGGCTGCTCATAAAGTTAAGCAGCGCCTCATATATTTGTTTTCCTGCCAACACCCTTCGCTCAATATCACGAGTCATACTTTCCGTATCTCGTAAACTTTGAACCCAAGTATACAAACTCGTTTACTTGTTCCACTCTTTCTTCTTCAATCATCACCTCGCAGTTGGTCATGCTTTCTTCTCTTTCAAAACCCATTGCTTTCGTCTTGCTTACATTTATTTTTATTCCTTTGATTTTCAGGGCATCATACATAATATTAACCATTGCTTGAAACTCCTCTTCAGATGCTGCTAATATGACCTAATCATCGGCGTAAAGGAGGCATCCGACGAACAAATCATTCATTCTCAATCCATACGCACTCTCTTTTAAAAATTTTAAACAATTGTCTATGTATAAGTCAAACAGCCGTGGCGAAGCCACACATTCCTGTCTAACACATATTCCGATGTTAAACCATCCGTGTAAGCACCGTTTATCCTGACACAAGCAGTGGAATCCTCGTAAAGTGATTTCAGTGCTTGTATCAAACTACCGCTCACCCCATACATAAACAATGTCGAACACAATTAATTCCTCACCTTTCTGTCATAGGCTTTTTCCGAGTCTACAGAAGCACAGTAGACCTTTTGACTTTTAGCCAAGAATTTTTCGACTATAGCTCGTAATGAAAAGACCTGATCCATACATCTACAAAGATACCAATCAAACCTTGGTAAAAATTGGGTTATATAGTACCAATGTACAAGTATATTATTGACGGCTGCAAGAGACAAAACATACTTGCAATTTAGAGTCTTAATGTTGTGAAGAGAATCAACAAACTATGCTAAGTACTATTACGAATATTATCAATATTATAAACGTCTTTTTGATTTTTACTTCAGTGGTTTCATCTATACCTAAGTAAAAAACGTTATAAAGTAGTGTTGTCGATGTAATAAGCTTTAATTTGTTGTGTTAGACGTCTAAATCGATGTTTTGACACAATTTTAAAAATACCGTTTTTTGACGGGAATGCAACATAAAGATTAAAAAAATAAGATAATTACATTTGAAGCGCATATATTAACAAACATGAATTAAAATATCCAGCGGGTGGTCCGACTGATGTAGGACGTAGATAATCAACGAAATTCCTATTAGAATTTAAGAAGGTATGAGAGGGGTATAATATACCTACTCGACAAAACTTTTGTTTCGCCAATAAAACAAAAAGTTATTTCCAACCAACGAAACTCGCACAGCAAGTCTGGCAAACATCATGAAGGAGTTTAAAAGATCCTAATTACGATAATAACGTGAAATATGTCGCAAGTTGAACAGCATTTTCCTTGTGAGTGAACTTTCGCGATATATATAGGGGAAACTCGGGTTACTTGCACTGAATTATTCAATATTTTTAATAATGCCATGCTTCAAATCGGCAAAATCCAAAAGCTTTGTTCCACCTCACAGATTCAACTAAATGAAGAAGACCCTTGTTAGCAAGTCAATACTTGTTCCTTAATGGAATCATCATCATTCAGCTCCTTGTGTTCACTGCTGGACATAAGCCTCCCCCATTTCTGCCCATTCCCTCCTGTCTTCAGCTCTCTGTATCCAGTGCCTGCACATCTCTTTAGATCGTCCATCCGACGTTTAGAGGGTCTTCCCTAACTTCTTTTATCCGAGCGCGGTCGGTCTCCATTCGAGCAACCTTTTCGTCCATCTCCCGTCCGTCATTCGTGCCACATGACCAGCCCACTTCCACTTGAGTTTGTGAATCCGGATAACCACATCTGTGACGCCGGTTCTTCTTCGTAAATCTTAATTTCTTATATTGTCCCGCAGTGACACTCCAAAAATGGCCCTTTCCATCTTGCGCTGTGTTACCGTAAGTTTCTTAGCACTTGCTGAGGTTAATGTTAAGGTTTCGGCTAAATAGGTCATGACCGGCAACACACACTGATTAAACAAACACCTTCCTCTTTAAACATTGTGGCACGTCGTTTTTAAAGACTATCGCAAGTCTTCTACAGGCTTAATGGAATATTTTTATTAATCTACCAATTTTTAAATTTGTTGTGAAAAAAAAAACAACTTATTTATGAAATTTTATGTGATACGATGATGATCGTTGATCCGGTAATGATCCATTTACCCCCAGTTCCCCCACGGTCGCGTATTGCTCATGCAACTCTTAAGAAAGTTCCCTCAACTGTATCGTGAAAAATTTGAACATCGAGCTAGCAACGGGGGTCGAAAGGAACATTTAAATAATTCCAAATCAACATGGAATATCAAAAAGTGATTAAGAACGTAACATCTAGACCCATTAAATATTCATGCGCCGACTTGTATGAATATATGTATATCTATTTCTTTAAAACGCTTACACTGTTAAACATTGATGATTAAAAAATAAAAAAAAATATTACACGAGAAAGAAATGTAAGTATTTTTATAAACATATACGCGATTTCTTCTGTGCACGTGATTGTAAAAAAAATACCTATGCTTTATAGATCATCGTATTGAGACGAAATACAAAGAAAAAAAATTAAAAATATTGATATTTTATTAATTATAAGTGGCTTCTTTTTCTATTACTTTTCCTATATTCTTTCTTCTTCTTCTTCTTTAGCTGCCTTTTTTGGTCCACTCCTGGACATAAGCCTCCCCTTGTCTTCTCTACTCCAACCTATCCCTTGTTATTTAGTGCCAGTTTCTTCCTACTTTCTCTCTTATATCGTCAATCCACCTTCTTTGTGGTCGTCCGATACTTCGTTTGAAGAGTCTAGGTCTCCATTGCAGAATGTGTTTTGTCCATCTTGTATTTTCCTCGGTAAAAAACACGCTTTTAGAGTTAATCAAACTAAAAAGTAAAAAATAATTCTTAGCATTGGAATAAAATTACTGACGAGAAAATTAATGTTACTGTCAAAAAAAAAATTAATGTCAATCAAAGTCACTGCTTTGCATGGGGTATGCTGCTGGTATGGCCCCATGTACAGCGAATGGAGGACGAGCGATTACCAAAGAAAGTTATGAAAAAGTAGAAAAAAGAAAGCTCGGCCGACCAAAGACCACATGGTTGGGCGGAATTCATAAAGCTATGATGGAAAGGAAAGAACACCAGGGAGACTGGAATGACCGACGAGGAGGGAGACAGGAAACCAACCGGAAGGCGACGAACGCTGTAAACCCGGAGATATATAGATTTCTGGTTATTTTTTTGCAGGACTGTAGGGTGTTCGATGCCCTACTACATAGTTTTATTATTCCTTAGGTATGGAACATTTTTATTCGTCGCATAAAATCGTGTGCCTAATTTTACAGTGTAAACGACGAATTAAATGTATTTTATTTCCTTAGAATTAATATTGTGATTTAACATAATCGAGCACTCTCATTGTTTTATTAATTAAAAAAAAATAGTAACAGGTCGTGTTATCTCATTAGTCGGTTTGAGTAATACGATGAATTACCGAAAATCTTGTAGAACTTAAGCCGTTTTGATGCTTATCTTTTTTAAAAATAAAGATACGCTTTTTCGTAGTTTGTTATTTATCCGAGACTATTTTCCGTTCTCATTTTAATGACTTAATTTAGGAAGCGACGAGGGGATAGCGAAAAACAAAAATAAATTTACATTTTTTTTCGTTCCAAACAAAGAATCGAATTTGAATACAAGAGAATCGTAAACATTTCAACAAACAACAAGCTGTGAATATTATTTTTTTACTTTTTTAAACCTCGCGTCGCAGAATTTTAATCAACACGAGCAACCTTTTACTTATAATATTAATAATAAGGTAAACATTTTTTATGATTTTCTTTATTAACCCGGCGTGAATGAGGTGAACATTTTTTCTATCAGCTATGAGGTGGGTTTATGAGATACCCTAACATAGAATTGTCGATTTTGATAACTGAACATACATACATACATATAGTCACGCATCTTTCCCGTAGGGGTAGGCAGAGACCACCTACGGTTCTTACACACATCTTTTGCTTTCTCTACTTTCATCAGTGCTCTCATACATGCTCGTCGGTTGTTGGTACTCTTGACAGCTGGCCTTTCTTCAAAACAATGTTGATCCGATCGAGATCGATGTTCTCCGAGGTCGACCTCTATAGACTTCCGTCCATTCACACTCGCCTTATAAATTTGTTTCCTCAATCTTCCTTCATCCATTCTTTCTACGTATCCAAACCATCTAAGCATTCCTTTGTCTATCTTTGTAACCACATCTTGTTTTACACCACAGCGTTCTCTTATCTCACTATTCTTTACTTTATCCAACCGAGTCACTCTGGCTATACAATTCTCAGACTACTCATCTCCGAAGCATTAATCCTATTTTCATGCTTCTTCTGCCAAACCCAACATTCACTACCATACTGATAAGTGTAGGAACCAACACACCTCTATGCACAGCCAGACGTGCCTTTTTTGACACTTTCTGGGTGTTTATAAAGCTGAAATGACTTTAAAATAATACTTATAACTGTAATATATTAATAAACATTAGTAAAATAAAGTAATATAATAAAAGAACACACTTTTAGTCATAAAAGTATTTATATTTCTACAATTGTTAAAAAGTATCACTTGATATCTAAAAATTGATTCACACAAAATTAAAGAATAAATCTGTCTTATATAGTTTAGCTTTGACATATCATAAAATCAACACAAAACATTCCAATATCTTTTACTTATTTCCTATAAAAACTATTTTTTTTCGAAGCAGTTTTCGCAAACAAAGTGAGCATTGGCTTTTCGCATGTGATGCAAGAATGCTTTGTCTTTCTGTCTTTGGCAGTAGGACAGTCCCTACATCTGACATACTTTCCCACTTTATATATATTAATGATGGTTCTTCCAAAAGGCGATCATTGCTCTGTCTTTGACGTGGGCTGTTTGCTATCAAAGATAAGTCTAATTTACTAAAAAAATCACGTCATTTGTTTTGGTTTTGTGATTTTCACGATAGATGAAAACTGGATTTATTGCTGCCATATTAAGTAAGCCATAGAATATGGTCATACTCCAACGTTAATTATTGCGTAAAATGTTATATGTTGCACTTAACTGATCAGCTACATCCACGCCAGCTTTGGTTTTGTCGTAGAAGGTGACGATTTCGGGTTTTTTTTTTCACCTGTACTGTCATCGATTGTATTATCATGATGCAATGTCGACATAAGCAGCACTACTTTATTTTTTTTTGCACATGTGATACCAAGGTAACATCCGTTTGGAATCCAAGTTGTGAACTGCCCGTCTTTTGAAGACTTGGGGTACTGAGGTTTATTTTTCCGAACTGTACCTACAGGGGTCAATTTGTGTTCTCGAAGTAAATGCGTCATAAGTGGATAGCCAATGGTCCATCGGGTTGTTTTTCAGCATAAACTGTTACTGTCGCTTAAAATCACTTCCCGCATTACTCCCTCCAGCTACTGAGCCAGCTGAGTTCTAAGAAATATTTAGTGTTTTACAAATCGGCGGGTATAAGATCTCGACCTCATTCACGCCGGGTTAATATTAATTGCTAAAAATTTTCAAACGAAATCCATGAGAGATACGGTTTACCAATTGCATTCTTAACGTGCCCCTCCGATAAATTTTGTTTTTTTAATTATATGGTGAAATAAAATTCTGTAAAAGTTAGAGCTCTTAATATTAATATCAAGAGGTGCCGTTTCCCATTTAAATAACATGGGAACAACGTTCTCTTGGATTTTGGAATTTTGTAACTCACGTTAGAGATAATATTTTAAAGTGATCCAAACGGATTCTTATATAAAATTTAACGCTTTATAAAAAAGGTTTTTACAGTTTCTTGATATATTTATTTTTTCAAAAGTTATTTAACGTTAAAGTTGGATTGATTTAAAATGTTTACATTTTTCTTATTTTCCGGAGTAACCATCTACTAAATATTTTACTGTTAAATGTATTATAGTGATGAAGGAAGATCCATGAGGTATAAATGTGTTATGTACAGCTAAAAACAGCAGTAGGTAATGGAAAAAACAATTGTTTGCGCGGTTCGGTGTGATTTTAAATCTAAACATTGTTTTAAATTCCAAATAACTTTTTCAAATAGCCTTTTTTGATAATGTTACTTCTGATAATGAAAATTCCGATGTTTTGTTCTCCCCTGTATTCGCAAGCTTTTTGCACGATCAATTCCAATCAATTTTATAATTAGTTTTAATTTTTCATTAGATTTTTACGAAATAAATGTCCATATTTTATGGCGATGTGGCTTTTATGAGATTTAAATGCATTTGTTACACGTAAATTTATTTAATCTTTGTACGCAATTCCGACTGAAATAGCTAATTGTTTTTATGTTGGAATGCACCATCGCATTTGTTTAAATCATTCGAAATTAATTCATTGATCAGGGATATTATATAACGCGGTTTTGGTAATATTTTTAAAGGCATCAGCGTTGTTGGGATGAAAAACCTTTCTAATTTTGAGTCATTTAATCAGAAATTTGCACAATTTGAGTAGTGGGAGTTCAAAAACTTTGTTAATTTCTGTGATACGCGGACTAACTACAGGGTGTAACAAAACAGTAGGTCATAAATTGAACCACATATTCTGAGGCCAAAAATAACTCGATTAAACATAACTTACCCTTAACGTGCAGATGTGCACACAAAAAAAGTTACAGCCCTTGGAAAATACAAAATTAAAATCGATTTTTTCCAATATTTTATGAACTGTTTAACATTTTATAATGAAAATGGATACATGGCTTTCTTATCGGCTTTCTGTGAAAAGCTAGAAAGTTTTTTACTCCTGATCAACTGTTGACGACGTACAAGGCTCAAACTCGACCTCTACTGGAATATTGCTCGCACATTTGGGGTTCAGCATTCTCTTTGTCTTCTAGATTCCATTCAGAAAAGAGCCATTCGGTTGATAAACAGCTCAACTCTCACAAACACCCATCACCCTCTAGAACATAGAAGAAGAGTTGCAGACCAGTCATTACTCTACAGATATTTCCATGGCAGATGCTCCAGAGAAATAAAAACTCTTGTACCACCATTGGCCACATTCGGCCGAAGAACTCGGCACGCTGATCAGTCTCACCCATTTACTCTCAAGATTGACACTACAAGGACCAATCTCCATCAAGAATCCTTCTTTTACAGGGCTGCTACGGAATGGAACAAGCTTCCAAAATCAGTTTTTCCAGAGAACTATGACCTGCAACTTTTTAAAAAGCGGGTTCACAATCATCTTCTTTCTATAATCCCTTCCCCTTCTAATAGTCGCAGCGCGGGCCGTCCGCGGACCACACGATATGGGTCTACCCTTTTTGCGACTATTTTCATTAAAAAAAAAAGAGAATCTTTATCATAAAAAATCACGAAATCTGTACAGCCCATAAATTTTTTAGAGTGGTTCTAAACCCCTAAAACCCTCCAAACTTTTCTATGCATTACAATTAAATAAATACATTGTTTTTGAAATTTCTTTTGACTCTCAGCACTTTTAAGAATAGCCATTTTTTATCGAGATGCGGCCTCTTTTTCATTTTTATAGTACGTAGTTATTATATAGTCACTGTGTAAACACAACAACGCTATTATACACTGTGTTCATTTGAAAAGAACCCATTCTTAATTTTTCAGAAATGATTTATTAGAAAAAAATGCCGAAACACGTCAACTTTTTACTTTAGGGGGGACACTTTTTAGCGCTAACGTCATAAACGTCAGATTCACTCCCTCCCTACTGGACCCCTTAAATTTTTTTAAATGGCGTTAGGTATCAAGTCATACCTCATTTAAAAGGTCTGGTAAATCTTTGACACCAGCCTTCCATGGTTATTTAATCTTTTTTTATAATTTTAAACTTTTCGTATGTAAATACCAAAAACAACTATATCTTACGTATAGTTTAATAAAAGCGAGTTTTTTGAAAAAAATAAATACGTACATGACTAGAATTTTTAAAATTTGTGTAAGGAAACATCGATCAATAGATAACAGTGAGAACTTTTTCAAACGAAATTTTTTTTAATAATCCAACGTTTTCAGAATTATTTAAAGATTGATATTTGTGTCAAAGTAAAAAAAATAACTCTGACATTACATTTCCCGAATGTTTAACATTAGTCCTTGGAATGTACCCAATTTTTAAGACGAAATTTTGAAATGACTACATAAAAAACCTCTTAACATAGAAAAAAAATTCTTGATTACCCGTTACTAATGTCGTCGAAATTTCGTAAGGTCGGACACAGCAATCCTCTCGATTCGTAGACCAGAGAATAGACACACTGAGAAACATTTTTTCATTTCTTAGATAACAAAAATGACCAAAGCATTGTCCGAAATTTTACAAGAAATAAACAGACAATAACCCTCGGATTCCAGAACGATCAGGCTACTGGGACAAAACGGTATGTTTCTTTTGTCCCTGAAGAATCACGAATACAATTAATTCATCGTCAAAATCCTCTGCGTCGGAAGAGAATAGTAGGTATCCATGAGATGAAAACGAAAAAGATCCACATTTTATTGCACCGAAGTCAGGGACGGACTAGTTCTAATGATTGACGATCCCAAATTTTTCGTATATGTGAGAAATTATTACAATAATTACTTTTTTTCTACTTTGTACTAAAGAACTTTCATCTATTAGTATTGGACTACAAATTGCGCATTCACCATTTTATAATATCCATTAAGTAAATAGAATGATACCTGCGTAGGTATATCTGAGGTGGACAACCAGATCAGAAAAAACGTAAGAGTGTCAGGATGTTGGCGAGATATAATTTTGAAGAACAAATATATGACTGTAGTGCCTTTAGCCAAGAAAATATGTAAAAAGGTTTAATAAGAGCCCAATGAACTCGGCTGACCATTCAAGGGAATCATAAACATCAACCCATTAAACTCAAATCAATGTTAACAAACAAGCACGTAGCTGTTTCGCGATGCTCGCATTATTTACCAAATCTTTCGTATTTAACCAGGCGTGTTTCTAAAGGAAAAGAAGTCTCATGTTTACGGTCGTCAACTGATGTCACTGTGCCTGTCGAGTCATCGTTCAGTCGTCGGTCAAGTTCAACATAATTGTAAATAAACAACGAGAAGTTAAGTTCAATTAAATTAGTCTAGTATTTAGGAAAACGTTCCTCTTTTATTTCAACAACAGTTTCCCGTAACCATAAGGTACCTAAGTAATACATGGCACCCAGATATATTACATGGCGATCCTGATACATTACAATGACCACAGAGAGCAAGACACGAATTTATAAGACCTGCGTAAGGCCCATAATGACCTACGCCGCCGAGACAAGAGCTAAAACGTCTGTCACCAAAAGGAAAATGAGAATAGCGGAGATGAAAATCCTAAGAACAATAAAAGGGATCACATTTCATGACAGGATAAGCAACGATAACACCAGAAGAGAACTGGGAGTGCAGGACGTTGTCAGATGGGTGAGAGAGAGAGAGAGAGAGAGACGCCGGTGTTGGAGAGGCCACATAGAACGAATGAGTCCAGACCGAATTTAAAAGTGGGCCAAAACACAAAAACCAGAAACAAGGCGCCCAGTTGGCAGGCCCCCAAAACGCTGGTATGAAAGCTGGACATCAGGATCACAGGAATGCTGATGACAGAATTGACAGGACTTTGTCCTATTACACGTAGAATAATAAGAAGAAGTATATCTAATAGGTACAGTGAAAATAGAGCTATTGCTACCTTCTCTAGTCCATATTTTCCATTATTTTAAAAGAAACGACTTTCCCATCGATTAGTTTAATAATTTATTTGCACTACCGTTTTCTCGGTGTATACGAATACGGTGGAAATGATTTACGATCCAGTCAAACGAATGATACGTCGAGATTTATTCAAATATGACCATCATTTTTTTTATTAACACCTGACTTGCCTTAATATTTGGATACTCCGATAACTATTATCTGTCACCGGAAAAAATTCACTACACGCAACCATATTTTATGTGCCTCGGTTTTTTTTTGACCGTTTATTTTATATTCGTAACAAAAATAATATAAATATTTAAAAGATACCTACTTACGTGAAAAACTCGCGTCAAGAATCCATGGATGTCGAGGTTTAAAAGGTTCCCAGAGCAAGAAAACGGTAAATTTTAAAGCAGTTTACGTGGAAGCAACCAAACGTCGGTTGGAAAGTATTCAGAAAAGTTTGGGTTGTGTAAAGGAAGAAACGCATTTGACTGAATTATAAGATCCAAGATTAGAAAAGAATTTAAAACACTAAGAATCCCAAAGAAGCTTAGGGAATTGTTGGAAATTACTCTACAGAGCAACTAAAGGAAAAGTGGTGAGATATCAGAAAAATTTAACATAAACAAACGAATAAAACAGGGATATTCGATTTCTCGAACACCCCTTAATCTGGTACTTGGAAGCAAATTTAAACGAGAAAAAGATTATAGTGAATAAGATTGCCAATGACCACACAATTGTCGCCAGAGCAAAGAAAAGTTTAATAAAAGCAGGGGGAAAGAAAAGCGGAACAATGATAGTCACTTTCAACTACTTAGAATCATCGATAGGACAAACTAGAAAATCAAATTTTTTGCATAGATCAAAAAACTATTTAAATCTAACTCAATTATCAAAAAAACATTAGTACATACCTTTAAGACCAGTCATTACTTACAACTGTCATATCTGTCCAACCGCACACACAGTATGTACAGTTGAATGGATTTAGGTCTAACAAATACCTCGCCAAATCAGGTGTACCTACCGCAAGGATCTAACCTCGGTCAACTATTGTTTAACTAAATTTTTTACTGTATGCTGATGATCTGAAAATTTTCTCTCAAATCGTTAATATGACTGACTGTGAGAAACTATCGGAAAATCTTAATTAAATCAGCCAATGGTACAGTCGTAATAATTTTTTTTTTTTATGAAAATAGTCGCAAAAAGGGTAGGCCTATCGTGTGGGCTGCGGACGGCCCGCACTGCGACTATTAGAAGGGAAAGGGATTATAGAAAGGAAATGATTGTGGACACGCTTTTTGAAAAGTTGCAGGTCATAGTTCTCTGAAAAAACTGATTTTGGAAGCTTATACCATTCCGTAGCAGCCCTGTAAAAGAAGGATTCTTGATGAAGATTGGTCCTTGTAGTGTCAAGCTTGAGAGTAAATGTGTGAGACTGATCAGCGCGTGCCGAGTTCTTCGGCCGAATGTGGGCAATGGTGGTACAAGAGTTTTTATTTATCTGGAGCATCTGCCATGGAAATATCTGTAAAGTTATGTCCGGTCTGCAACTCTTCTTCTAAGTTTTAGTGGGTGAAGGGTATCTGTGAGAGTTGAGCTATTTATCAACCGAATGGCTCTTTTCTGAATGGAATCTAGAAGACGAAGTGAATGCCTTGGTGCTGAACCCCAAATATGCGAGCAATACTCCAGTAGAGGTCGGATTTGAGCCTTGTACATCATCAACAGTTGATCAGGAGTAAAAAACTTTCTAGCTTTCTACGGGAAACCTAGCCTCTGGCTTGCTGACTTTACGATGTTAGCAACATGGTCATGCCAAGACATATTATTAGACACCGTGACTCCCAAAATCGAGATGGAGTGACTTGATTCGTGGGTATTTCCGGACATTGTGATGGGATGATTTGAGGAATTCACTTTCTTGGAAAACGTGGCAGCGTTGAATCCTACCTAATGTCATATACATTGAGATCCGATCCAGTTATATTTGACTATAAGATAAAAAATCATTCTTTAGAGAGACCATCTAATTTTAGGGATCTAAGAGTTACTTTCGAACGAGAGCTGTCTTTCCAAATTATGTATTACCAAGTGCATATCTATAATTTCGAGGCAATCCAAAGACGCTTCCTCAAATATATCCAAGTTTTAAAGTAGATCGGACTAATCCACCAATTGGCACGGCGCACGAGAGTTTACTGGCAAGACATAGCTTTTTCCCTCTGGATAGAAGATAGAAGAAAATGTTCTGGTACACCGACTCATTCTACACTACCACACCACGAACAAATATACTTAAAAACTCTCCTGTTCATACTATGTGTAGCAACTATAACCTTATAAGTGACCAGCTTGATATATTCTATTGTAATGTGAGGCAAATTAAGAGCTATTATTATCAGCAGTAATATTGTTGTGTTAGTCTTAAGCTTTTTACCAATGTTACTATGATTGTGTAAATTGTATTCTGAAGCTTTTCTATTTTGCAAAAGTTTACTTTGTTCAGTGTAATATAAACTAAGTAAACATAAGAGAAGAAGACCTAAATATACTAGAAATGAAAATACTGAGAACAATACTTGGACCAAAAGATAACAAGAGATATAGAAAGAAGATTAAAAAGAACCATAGAAATAAACGATCACGATCGATCGATTGCACTGCGAATGGGGATGATTAGAGCATATGTCTTTCCAGTTCTTTTGTACGGAGTCGAGAGCTGGACACTAACAGAAGCCACGCTCAAACGACTACAAGCTTTCGAGATGTGGTTGTACAGGAGAATGCTAAGAGTAAGTTGGGTGGAAAATATCACAAACGAGGAGGTGTTTAGAAGAATGCATAAATATATAGAAGTGGTCAATATTGTAAAACAACAAAAACTTGAATATTTCGGACATATTATGAGACACCCAGAAAAGTATGACATTCTATCTCTTATAATACAGGGTAAGATTAATAGTAAGAGACGCCCCGGCAGACGAAGAACATCCTGGCTTAAAAATCTCAGACAGTGGTTTGGTCTCACCACTATACAACTTTTACGAGCGGCTACCAACAAAGTAATGATTGCAAACATGATAGCCAGAATGATCGCCAACGATCGTTAAACGGTCATGGCACCTAGAAGAAGATAGAAATAAAAAAAACCAAGTCGAGAAAATGTAGTCCGATATATTAAAGCCAGGAAGACTGGAATGGGGGACACATTATGAGAAAAGCTCCAACAGAAACCTTTAAGAGAATGAAAACATGGGACATAAAAGAATCGAAAATCAGCGACTGAAAAACAAAATGCAGACAGACAGAAGAAAATGGTAATCCGTAACTAAAGCAAAATGCAAATTTTGGCTTCCGTTTCAAATGGGTGATTCTGTAGAAGGAAACCTGTAAACTTTGATGTTGCTTTTATGAAAGCATCTGTAAAAAAGAGATGCTCAATGTTCGGCTAGTATTGTTATAAAATTTGGGTCATGTAAAAGAAAAAATAAGAATCTCGTGTGCGTAATTTATAAATAGGTACCCAGATAAAAAATGTTGAGTTATCATTGGTAAATAAAATATTTAGGTATGTGTATAAAATATAAGAAGCGTTTGTACAAGTGTAGGTTAGTAAATCACGTAATTTTATCATTTTCAAAACAAAATTTAAACAATGCAAAAACAAATATTTTCCGTTCCCACGAAATACGGAATTTTAAATATATCAGAGAGATACACTTTTAAGCAAATACCGGCTAGAGTTGAAAAATTATACGTACAAGTAGGTATACCTGCAACAAAGAACCGCAACTGTAAAGTTCGTATTCCTGGTAGGTATTTTTACCTACTCAATGTAAATATATAAGCATTAAAGGGCAAATGAATAGGGGTACGCGCCGTTTACAGAAGCTACAATAAAAGACATATTTATTAAAAGGTGTATTTTGATGTTTATTCACGACGATGTTTGCATAAAAAATATATAATTCGAGGCAGGGAATAAATAATATTCTCTCGGTTTCTCTTCTTATCATTATGAACAAAGTTTTACTGCTTTTATTTTTTGTTTTTTGTTAATTTAAATAAACAAAAATAAGGAAAAACCATCGTAATAAATATGTAATTATTATAAACAAAACACGAGAGGGTATGATAAACAAATTTCGTAGGATATAGTTCCTATACTTTATTACGGAGTAATAAATAATAAATCCCAGTAAAGCATGACAAAGTTTATGAAAGTATTAGCAGATATATTAGCAGAATCAAACGGCCTTTATACATACCCAAGCAGGAGATTCGTATGAAATCAAAATTAAACGTGCTGTTCAACTTGTGTATTCAGAGAGAATTTTTAAGGAGGTTCTGGAAGATATTGATGCCGGAATCAAAGTAAATGGAGAATGTATCGATAACAATAAAGTCGGAAGTTGGAATACTTGGGACACATCATGAGAAACAGCGAAAGATACGGTCTGTTGCAGCTTATCCTACAGGGAAAGGTGTTTGGAAGAAAGGACCGGGCAGAAGGAGGATCTCATGGCTTAAAAACCTAAGAACTTGGATTGCAACCTCAACCACGGGTCTATTTAGGGCCGCAGTTGATAAAATAATTATTGCCAGAATGATCGTTGACGTCCGGAAACGGACAGGCACTGGAAGAAGAAGAATTCTTCTTTCACACCACCGCATTTCCTAATCTCATTATTCTTAACTCTATCCAACTTCGTTTGCTTCTTCTGCCAAACCCAACATTCACTACCATACACGTTAGTGTAGGAATCAGCACAGCCAGTGCTTTTTCGACTTGGCAAAATTTTTCTTGTGGAAGATTTTTACAATATTTGTTGGTAGATAATTAATAGTAGATTCCAACCTAAGAGATGGAAGGACAGCTGGCAGTCCACCTCCCAGGAACTGATACAGAGGAACCTGCAAAACTAATAGATCGAAAGATCTTAAATATGGATAAGAAGAAGAAGAAGAAGATTTCAACCGTGTAACGGACGATATTTTCTCCACGACCAAAGAATTTAAATAAAAAATATTTTAAAGAACTCAAGTCAATAATATTTTTCATATTCCTGTTTTGATTTTCGAGGAAGTAGGTGGTCTGTCATGTTATTAGCTTAATTTGTAATCTCAGTAGGAGTATTTTTAAATTTTAAATCTGATTCACTTAAATTCTCGCTCACTTTTATACAAAACTTATAAAAAATAACTTTTATGAACTTTTTATTTGAAACTGATTGAGTTTATTTGACATCCATCGCTATTGTTTAAAACAATTACGGAATATTCATACCGTAACAAGTGATGAAATGAAAATACACGCAAACCCCATAAGAAACAACAATATTCTCACTCTAGAGTGTGAATCAGTTGTCATTATTTTATTAAAAATAATTTCACAATGCGTATATTACAAAGATAAAGATAAACAAAGAAAGTAATAGAGATGGGGACTGAAAATCAATGTCAAAAAAACTAAATTTATGGTTGTTAGCAAAATGAATGTTGGCCCGGAAAGAATAACACTTGATGGCGAGAATATAGAAAGAGTTCAGCACTTTAAATATCTTGGAAGCTAGATCAATCGGTCGATGGATCCAGACGAAGAAATCAAGGCTAGAATAGAAATAGCTAGAAGAGCATTTTTAAACTCAAGCCGCTACTCTGTGCCAAGCAAGTTAACATTCATCTGCGGGAAAGGTTTACCAAGTGTTATGAATGGTCTATTCTTTTGTACTTTTGCGAAACATGGACGCTCCACCAAAAAATTATTGACCGCATTGCTGCATTCGAGATGTGGCTGTACAGACGGATGCTCAAAATTCCGTGGACAAGCCGAACTACCAACGAGAATGTGCTCATCAGAATAGGGCACGATAGAGAGCTCTTAACTACCATCAAGCCCCGCAAACTGGAATACTTGGGACATGTGATGCGTGGACCACGTTATAGTCTGCTTCGGCTTATTCTGAATGGCAAGATCGAGGGAAAAAAATGAATAGGCCGCAAAAAGCTATCCTGGTTTCGAAATCTCCGACAATGGACAGGTTTAACTGCTGAGGAACTTCTCCACGCAGCTCAAGACAGAGATAGATACAAAGAAGTAGTCAATATGGGAGTCGTCAACGCTCGAGAAAGCAAGACACTGTAAGAAGAAGAATATTATAAATATGGTCGTGGAGAAAATATATTATCTACTTAATTGCATTATTATTTGATTTGTCATTTCAAAACGTTTATATTTTTATCCCTAAAAGATCCTTCAAATAAAGTTTTGCGAGCAACTCGGCTGATACGTAAATTTAACCAAATGGTAATGTTTTCAATGCCTTCATTTAAACGGACGCCATCTATCGCATTATCCAAAAACATTTCTGCATGTTTATTAAAGATCTTATCAGATTAAAATTATTTACGTACGTATTTCGAAAATTTTTATTGGACTCTCTATTAAGATAAGAGTGTTTTAATAGGTTTTAAGAAATATCCACTCGCTGTTTGTGACGATACGAACAAATTGAAGGCCGTATTTGTTTGGAAAATATTTATTTTGTTTCTGGTTTGTTCAAACGTGATGCAATAAAATTATTGAATAAAGAAAAATCCAACATTGGTTCAGTAATATTTAATTATTTAATTTAATTTAATTTATTAAAAAAGATTTTCAAGTCCCCTCTCCATATAGATTATAATAAAATCCGCGGGACCCACCTATGCCCCCGTATCGGTATCAAATCCCTTCTCACGTTCCACGTATCACACCTACTGTCACTCATACAACTCACACCTCTACATACCACGTGCATACCTGTTTAATCGTGTCACCTATGCTCGTCTTGTGACGCAACGATTCCGGCGGCAGCTAAAGGGTTAAATTTCTTCGGACACGCCCTTACAGCAATATGGCGAGGCGTTCGATTGGTGCATCTAGCACGCCTACCTGCCGCTCGACGAGTGACAGCTTGTAGAACGACGCCTTCACCGTTTGCCGTTTCTTCGAATCGATAGAGATGGAGACTAAACATTGTGAGGAACGGTATTTTTGGCGCCAAGATAATTTGAACTTGAATCTACGAGTTACGTAAAATTTAAGATTAAATTTTAGCAACAGTGGCACTGCAATCTATTGAATTATAAAGCGGTGGCAGCATGCCTGAGAAGAGGTAGTTTTCGCAAAATACAAGACATATTCGCAAAGGAAATTTTGTTTTCTATGCAGAAGAATGTTTTGAATTAGTTTTTTAACATTATTCGTATTTTTTTAATTTTATTAATCCTGAGCAAATTGTGTATTGGTATAAAAAAGGCTGTTCCAGAATATCAGTTCCTCGGTGGTAACCGTCGCCACCTTTATCTCAAACAACACGTGACTTTTCACGTGTTGTACGTTTGACGTCACTGGTTTTGATAAATGTTCAATAAGCATTGAAAATCATACAGCAACGTCCACGGGAAAAAAACGTAAACACATCGGGATGTTTACAGTCTGTCTGAACAGGTGGTGAAAAAGATGAATGACGCACGAAAGAGAGAAAAGGGAGGTGTTTGGGGAGAAAATCTATCGATTGGGATGTGTGTGTGTGTGTGTATCAATGGGAGTATGTCTGCGTTTCTGTCAAATTGGGTGACGTTTTGAGTGATTTACGCGATTAGTTTCAGCTTCCGTGGTCGACAGGACACTCGAAAAGTTGATTTTTTTACTATCCGAGTTGAAAACATATACAATAACAATTTATAAATAATAAGTACATTCTATATAAGAAACTTTTTACATTTTGTGAGCAGATTTTCCATAACGGCGCCAATTTAAAGTTTATAGTCTGTTTCAATTGTAAATGGAACGTCTACGTCACAGCAATACGCGCCGTGATGAAAATTCAAGTCAGTGACGTGACGACTGTCAATTTTTAAAAATATAACCCCAACGTCAAAGTAAAATAGCTTTTAGCTAAAAGAAATTCAACGAAATATTACTTTTTACAAGCATAACTTACGAAAAGTTCCCGAATCTTTTAAAATCATGATTAAGTATTAATATAAGTATATATTGTTGGATTTAATCTTAGCTTGAATTCGTTTTACTAAAAGATTTATAAGATTTACCTACTAGAAAAGGTATTCCTCCATAATTTTATCAACGGTAGTATTGATTGTCCTAAAACTGTTGAGCTTACCTCATTTTGTGTACCTAAATGTTAGAAATAGGTCATCGTCATCATCAATCGACCAATCCTTGCCGATCCTGTGCTGCCTCTATCCAGTTGGTCTTTATCATTTCGATGTCGTCGGTCCATCTGGTTGGTGGACGGACCTCTACTTCTGTATGCGTCATGGCGCGGTATCCACTCAAGTATCCTCTTTGTCCAGCGATTGTCCGAAAGTCGCGCCACATGACCGACCCAGTTACATTTTAAGGTTGTTATACGAGTAACCGCGTCCGTCACTCCGGACCTCTCCCTTAATGTTATATTTGGGATCCTGTCTCTCAGCGATATACCTAACATCGTCCTCTCCATTTTCCTCTGTGCGATACTTATTCTATTTGTAGTGTTCTTTGTGTTCTTTGGTAAGTGTTTCGGCCCCGTATGTAAGCACAGGCAACACGCACTGGTCAACTACTTATCTTTTTAAACATGTTGGAATGTCTGACTTAAAGATATCGGGCAGCTTTCCAAAGGCCGCCCATGTTAGGCCTATTCCTCTCGATATTTCACGAGTTTGGTTGTCTCTACCAGTAGAGATTTCGTGACCAAGGTATTTATAAGAGCTTACTTGCTCTATGCTACGAAATAGGTACCCATACCCATAATGTTGATATCTTCAAGATTAGGTACTTTTCGTAGACCAAATTATGACCAAAGTGAAACTCTTAACAGAATAATGAAAGTTGCAAACATTCACAACAACTGTTCGGTTCATATTTACCGTCCTTTAGAAAAGCAGCACCTGCTGTAGGTATTACTTTTATTTTTATTCTTTATTTGTTATTCATCTATTCGCTCCGTGCGTTATTGCATCGCCATGGTAGGGTATCTGTGAACTAAAGGACGCTGTCACAGAGTTTTTTAATACATAAATGAACGGAGGTCTGCAATAAAAATTTATTTTTATCATTTAAAATATTTTTTTTGCGTGTCAAACCAAGTGACAATTAATCTTCAATCCTATAAATTCGTTATGCAAAAATTACCGATAAAATGTAAGTATGATTAATAATTTAAAAACGGTATAAAAGCTGTAGAGTCGAAAGCGATGAAGAAATCTTAACCAGAATAGAACTGGCACGTAAAAGATTCACTAGTTGGCGTTCTGTACTATGTAATAGAAGTCTTTCGATAAACATCCGTCTAAGAGTATTAAAATGCTACGTTTGGTCTGTTTTGCTTTATGGATGTGAAACCTGGACACTAAAAGTTAAGCATCTAAATAAATTGGAAGCGTTTGAGTTATGGTGCTATCGCCGTATGCTAAAGATTCCGCGGACAGCACACGTAACTAACGAACATGTGTTAGAATCCCTATATAAAGAGCTAGAACCGACAAACACCATCAAAATAAGAAAAATAGAATACTTTGGACTTATGATGAGGGGGCATAAATATCACATGCTCCGATTAATTTTCCAGAGTAAAATAGAAGGAAAGCGATGGATTGGCAGAAAACAGCTTTCTTGGCTTCGTAATATTAGACATTGGACGGGTCGAACAGTCGAAGAATTGTTTCACATAGCTACCGATCGAGAAGCTTTCCAACAAATTGTCAACAACGCCTGAACGCTTGATGATAGCCAACTTTTGAAAACAAGCATGGCACGCAAAGAAGAAGATAAAAGCTGTAGCGTTTACTATAGTAAAGAAAATAGGTTATAACCACAGATAATCAGACTTTAAATAATATTGGCAAGCAGAAAAAGTACGATATGACATAGTAATGAAATAAATCGAGTTTCAACCTCAGACTATTATCAAAGGTAAAAATCTCGTACTTGCAGAACACGTCCGAGATGTTAAAAAACAACGCCGAAATAACAAAAAAAGTTTGATAAAGTCACGGGTTATTCGACAAGCAACCGTCCATGCAACACCTCACACTACTTATTTAAATGTAAATAACAATCAAATGATTTAATTTATTAATGAAAATTATGAAGATCAAATAATTAATAGAGCTTAATTTTTTTATTTTATGTGTCACTGATGTGCTACAATTGTGTTTATAATAGAAGTAAAAAATTTAAACTTAATGTCGCATTAATTTACTTTATTAATAATGAAGAGCAACACTGTGGCAAACCCAGTCCTCGACAATTTGCAAAAAAAAATTCATACATACATTCATATAGTCTCACGCCTTTTTCCCGTAGGGGTAGGCAGAGACCACTTCCTTCCACATCCGCTACGGTTCTTACACACATCTTTTGCTTCCTCTACTTTCATCAGTGCTCTCATACATGCTCGTCGGTTTGTTCTTTTTGTAATGGTATAATTGGCTTATCCGTTAAATAAATATACGATTCAAATTCAATTTTTTTCATTAGCCGAAGATGTTGCGGGAATCTTTACAATCCAAAATTAGGTTAAAATTAATTTTAACAGACCCAAAATGTAACCAAACACCAATTGTAACCAATTAATTTCACAGAAACAAACTATAAATAAGAAAGTCCAACCTATCACTGTTACTGTCCAACGGTGCTTCAAAGAAACCATCCTACCATTGGACCACCTTAAAGAAATTGACCATTTTTATTGCGTGATTCGTTCACATTCTAATACGCATCGGGATGCGTGTCTCTGCGTGTTTCTTCAACTCTTAATATTCCGCGGTAACTAACAATAAATAAACACTGGAAAATGTCGAATCCCCTTTTCCAAATAATAAGAAGAGCTAGTAAATATATTAATATTCTTGAAGGAAGTTGTTGTCTAGTTGGACAACCGTGATAATGTACCTATTGTGAATGATCGTAATTAAAATACTACACCATGTTTTAACAATGTATCAGACCATAAAAGAATGTGGGGAGCGAAGTAAAAGCGTTACTGGGCTCGATTATACTCGTATTTATAAAATACGCAAGGTTGCATTGATTAAAGATGCTAAAGACCGAGTTAAAATTGAACATAAAATATTTTATTTTGTATCATTTAAAGGGTATTTCAAAATAAGGTGACCCCGTCTCTAGGACGGGTAGAAAACTAAAAAATAACACCAAGTTTGCACAAAGAATGGACCTCAACTAGGATGGAACGCTTTAGTGTGGTACACTGATGGATCCAAGATGGATGAAAGGGTTGAAATTGGCGTTAAAGTGCCGAATTTTAGGCTCTCAAAACCTCTTGGTAACACCCCAACCATCTTTAAAGCAGAATTACATGCCATAGAGATATGTGCCTAGGAGTACATCGAAAGAAACACCCGAAGCGCAGAAATCTATATTTTATCAGATAGCCAAGCAGCACTAAAAGCTCTCAAGTCAACACTTGTGAGTCTAAGCTGCCTTGGGACTGTAAACAATCCCTGAGACAACTGGCAGCAAACAATCATGTTACTCTAATGTGGGTTCCAGGTTACCAGGAAGTTGAAGGCAACGAGGAAGCAGACTGCCTTGCTAGAGATTACACAATTTTCCGACCCAGAACCATTCTGTGGACTCTCTAAAGCCCACTTAAAAGAAGAGGTTTGAAATCTCAGTGGCATAAAGTTCCAGGACAAAGAAAAGCGAAAAGGCCAGAGCCTTTCGCTAAGGAAAGCTAAATAGCTTTCGAGTTGGACAAGAAAGACTTGAAACTGTGACGGGACTTCTCTGCGAGAACTTCGCTGAAACTGCTGAACATTTGCTTTTCAAAGGCCCAGCGCTTTTCTACAAGAGGCTCAAATTTCTGGAAGAGGCCTTTCTAAAGCCCTCCGATGTCAGGAAGTTAGCCCCCAGAAGACTGATAAACTTTGTATGAAGTCTCGGAATCCCGGGACTCGAAATGATTAAGGGGTATGCACAAAAGAACTGATAGGTCGAGGTGCTTGAGAGGCTGCATAGCCTTCACGACCCCCCCTACAATCTACAACTTTTCCCTTTTGTTGCTACCTCTAATTAGAAAGGTTACAAAGTATTAATGAGTACTCAGATCCGTAAATAGATTATTTTTTTTATTACCACTCGCACTATAGACACGGCCGTGTCGCAGATGAAAATTGGCCTTTTAATAATTACTTGCTACAATATAACGCTTGTTACATTTTGGGTACTTTGTTTTATTGAGAATACCTACAATAAAAATATAGAACAATTGGCGACGATAAGGAAAAACCTACAATGCCTAAAAAAACCAACCCCGTTACTGCACATTCAGTATACACGGTATTTTCAATTGAAAACTTTGATGCAACGAAAAGATTTGATAGGTGGTTATTGTTCTTAGAAAGTGCCTTTGATCTGTTTTCAGTATCTGAAGAAAAGAAACCTCTTATCTGCTTTGTTTTATGCGAGATATGGCCAGATTTATCATTCAAAAAAACGTATAAAGACCTTTAGAAATTGCAAAGACCTACAGATTTTTACAACGGAAGCAACTCGAAGGTGAAGGAGTTAAGGACTGTTTAATCGCGCTACAAGGAAAGGCTACAACATGTAAATTTGGTGATTACATAAAGGAAGCGTTAATAAATCAATTGTTTTTGGACTTGGAGCTCAGAACATTTAAAGCAGATTTATTAGACAAAATAATCTTACATTAGAAATATGGAAACCTCCGCAAGAGATGCAGCCCAACTAGATTGTCCTGCTACAACTGGTAGAAATGTGAATGGTGTTGGTACAAAAGGAAGCACTAGGAATTCAAACACTAACAATAAAGTTCCTCAGCTTAGAAAATCCACCAGAACTGTCGGGCCTCCTGATAAACTTAATTTGTGAGAGAGGAGAGTTGTTGTATATTTATATTAGTTTAAAGATTTGTTTGGATCAGATATTATGTCAATGTAATTACTTGTCATTTTTTCTACAATATAACGCTCGTTACATTTTGGATACTTTGTTTTATTGAGAATATCTACAATAGAAATATAGAATTTTAGAACAGGTACATTAAACATTTTTTTCACAAACAATGTTAAAATTCGAAGAGCCTTAAGGTCCAAGCGGAGTAGACTAAAATATTTCCCAAACAATCCGCCAATAAATAAAAGCTATAGAGAGTGAGATGTAGCTGGTGAAGGACTAATGTTTGCTCCAAAAAGATGTTGTTTCAACTCTTCTTATTTTCCACTTTCAACCAACACAAATAGTGCTGGATTTAATAAAAATAAATTAAAATGCCCGAGTCAAAGTTGCCAACGTTCTAAAGTGGTTTCATTTTACATATTAGAATTCCAAAGTAAACCGTGGAAACGAGATGTACGTGTATCTGGCTATTCAATAAATAAGTTGAAAAAAAATAAAAGGTTAAAACAAAATCTTTTTGAATCTCGAGATGTAAATAGTTTTTAATGAATGCGTTCCATTCATTGAATCGGTACAGGGATTTCTTTTGTGTTTTTTTTTAATGCAACAATTCGTTTAATGTCGCTGCTACTTCTCACAGTGTATGGACGTAAAGTAGTAGTCAGCCAGCGGCGGTGGCGACGGCGGCGGCGGCGGCGAGCGCTTGCATGCAATGTTTGCGGTCCTTCGAGCCGGCTAAATGGATGGGCCGGTGGCGGCAAAGGCATTGTCGGGCCGACGATGCGGGGCCGGAACCGCAGAATGGAACGTATCCCACCGCCTCCGACGGCGCGGCAGCGTTTGTTGGTCGAACAGTGAAACGGAACGGGAGCGGCAAAGGCAACGCGCTGGTCTCGGTTGCCATTCATTCTCTCACTTTAATTACTTCCAATCTTCTAGCATTCATTAATCACCGATACGGATGCCGCCGCTCCCTCTATGTCTTTCTCCTCTCTCTCTCTCGATCTCATTCTCTCTATCACACCACCGTCTTCTTGTATCCGAATATCCGTTTCGGGGCTTTTCTAATTTTGTATTAGTAAACAAAAACATTCGCATAGTCCACCTTTACAATAAATGTTATTCATTAAAATCAACAAAACTCCACCGATAAATTTGCACTTTTTCATCTAGTGACAGAGTCTTTATTCGAAACTGATAACCTTCAAAATAACATTAGGTACCCCTACATATCTGTGGTGCAAAAACAACCGATGTCAAAATTCCTCGGTCCTTGAGTCATTCAGGTTCAAAGATTTCAGTCAAATTTTGATATGCTTAATTCGTTAATTAAAAAATAAAGCCATTGGCCATCTTGTTGCATAGAAATAAGCAGAAGATGTATTAGAAATTTGATGACGTTGGTAAGTTGATGAAATTTGATTTTCCTTTCTTTGGGCCCCAGCTAAAAGGATTCATATAGGAAATCAATAATTCTTAAAAAAACTATAAGAAAAATAATTATTAATTCAAGTAAAATGTTATGAATGTTACATATTACATTATTCATTAACGAAAAAAAAAACAAAACAAATACTTTTAAAAAATACCATCATCTGATTCGATACCTCCCAGATCCCCTGCAACCTTTAGTGATTTAAAAAAATAATGACTGTTTGGATTGACGTATTGCGGCAAACTGTATCTGGGCAATAAGTACGATCTCGGTCTTTTTCTATTAATGTCTAAAGTTTTAAATTGCTCCGTTTCATCAAAACTTAGTTTATACCGGATCACTCCTGGTTCTTCCTTTTCAAACTGAAGCCACTTTATTTGTAAACACGGAACTTTTTCTTTTTCTATGTTTTGTTTTCTATACATACATACATATAGTCACGCTCATAGTCATGCTCATTGGTTGTTGGTACTCTTGACAGCTGGCCTTTCTTCAAAACAATGTTGGTCTGATCGAGGTATGTTCGCCGAGGTCGCCCAACCGACTTCCACCCATTCACACTCGCCTTATAAATTTGTTTCGTCAATCTTTCCTTTATCTATGTTTGTAACCTCATCTTCTTTTACACCACATCGTTCTCTTATCTCACTATTTTTTACTTAATCCAACCGAGTCACTCCGGCTATACTTCTTATCTCCACAGCATTAATCCTATTTTTATGCTTCTTCTGCCAAACCCAACATTCACTATCATACTGATAAGTGTAGGAACCAACACTCCTCTATGCACAGCCAGACGTGCCTTTTTTAACACTTTCTGGCTGTTCATAAAGCTATGCAGTGCCCCATTCATTTGTTTTCCTGCCAACACCTGTCATCTTTCCATCTCTCGTAAACTTTGAACCCAGGTATACAAACTCATTTACTGGTTCCACTCTTTCTTCCTTAATCAGAGCTTTTACATTTATTTTTATCCCTTTGATTTTCAAGGCATCATGCATAACATTAACCATCGCCTGCAACTCCTTTCCAGATAACGCTAGGTGGAATCCTCGTAAAGTGCTCGTATTAAACTACCGCTCACTCTATACTTAGATAATGTCGACCACAATTCACTCCTCACCACTCTGTCTGCCTTTTCCAAGTCTATTAAAGCGCAATAGACCTTCTGACTTCTAGCCAAGAATTTTTTTACTATACCTCGTAATGAAAAAACCTGTTTTCTATAAGTAAAGGTATTGGAAAGTAGTTTTAAATTTAAAAAAGTCGTCCACCTTTATTTCTACCACATTTAATATTTTTCCCCACAGATCCAATGAAGTTTGCCCACTCGTGAGGCATTTCTATTTTCATGTTCATCTATATATTATATAGTTGTCGCATTAAATATAAGTTTTAATGTTGTTTCGGATGAAAATCCTGAAAAGGTACTATACTATACTATACCTAGACTTTTATTTTACAACAACTTGCCTGCTAAAATAAGGCTACTGCTGCTTCATCTTACAGCTCTAGAGTCAGTAAATGTCTGCTTGAAAATATAAAAACAATATAACTGTGTTTTATATATATATATAATCTACGAGTATGTACCTATATGTTTTTAAAATTTTAGTGTAGATAATAATGTCCATACTGTGATCATGTCGAAGACTGTATTTTAACTTAATTTCGTGACTACGAATTTGTATAGCATATTTCACGAATATACGGTGGTTTCGGACTATCGTTAGAAACTTGATAACCAGTATTTAACTGTACTAAAGAAGTACGAAAGTAAATTCCCTTAAACAAATTTCGCAGGTAACGAATTTTATTTTATAATGGGCTTGTTTGAAAATTAAAGGTCAATAGGGTTTAAATTTAAAAATGAGGACAACCGAAAGGTTTTGTGTGAAAAAGCTAAAGTAGTGCACAAAAGAATTCAATTTTTGAGATATTATACTCATTGTAAACAAGAATGCTCTTCCTTTGTTTATCTGACCAAAACTTGAATTTTTGCTAAAGGTGGAACAAAAAGAATTTGGCAGGCCGATAAAATAAAGTCTATAGAACACACCGACGGTGAAGAGAAAAGTTATATTATTGTGCATGCAGGGGAAAAGCATGGTTTTATTGATAAGGCGGATATTTTATTTTCGTCAAAATCAAAATTGGCCGCATCGTGTGCTAAAACTTTCGCCTTATCATTGCCATTTTAATCCCATTGAGTATATCTGAGGAATATGCAAAACTTATTAAGACAATCATTTCGGATCTAATGGTTACAGTGGTAAGGCTGTTTTGGAAACCTGGTAACAAGCACTTAATACTACCACTCCTGAAATTTGGGAAACATGTGTCACGAAAGGTTAAAAATGTAATAGAGGAATGTTGGGTTCGCGAAAACCGCATCGAAGCAGTTAATCCTGTTATCATTTACAATCCGAATTGCGACGACAGTGATTCCGATTATGATAACTATAAATCTGATGCTTGATAATACCGTAAGTGCTACATGATTAAACATATTTATTAAATTTGTACCATTAAATTATATTTGTTGCATTCCCTTTTAACATAATTAAATATGTGCCTATTTCTAACTCATCGAAAGCTACATTAACGATTTCTTTACAAGGTAAGATTAATAGTAAGAGACGCCCCGGTAGATGAAGATTTTCCTGGCTCATATATCTCAGACAGTGGTTTGGTCTCACCACTATACAACTTATGGAAATAACCAATGACAGAAATTTAGACCAAGAAACAAAACGGCAGGCAATAAAAGCAGCGAGAATATCAGATTTTCTGAGAGATATAATCTGGCGGAATAAGTACATAAGTACTGAAAGCAAAATCCGCATTTATAAGACATGTGTCAGACCCGTGATGACCTACGTAGCTGAGACAAGGGCCGAGAGAACAAAGACTAAGCAGATAATGAGATCAACAGAAATAAAAACTCCAAGGACCTTAAGAGGTATTACTCTCAGAGACAGGATAAGAAGAAGAAGACTGAGAGAGCTAGGTGTTGAGGATTTAGTAAGGCGGACAAGAACAAGGCGACGTCTATGGAGAGACCACGTAGATAGGATGGAGGAAATGGGCGAAAACTCAGAAGCCCAACACCAAACGACCCATAGGAAGACCAAAAAAGCGATGGTACGAGATCTGGAGCTCCGGATTACAGCAGAGATTGTAACAGAAAAAAAACAGGACATAGTCCTATTAAAAGAGGAAGAAGAAGACTATACAACTTTTCCGAGCGGCTACAAACAAAACATGATTGCAAACATGATAGCCAGAATGATCGCCAACGATCGTTAAACGGTCATGGCACCTAGAAGAAGAAGATTGGCGAAATGAGCTGTAAATGTCTATGTTGATGTTAAATTACCGTTGTTACATCTTTTATTTTCTATATTTTCTTGACTCGAAGAAAAGTTTCTGCATGAATTAATTATTCGTAAAACATGAATTTTAACTAAAATAATGATTATCTTTCGAATTTTTCCTACCGTTATTCCCGTTATTTCCATTCCTAATTTTCTAATCTCTTGTAAATGTTTTCGTTAAGATTCTTCTGTAGCTAGCCCGAAGGTGTGTTGCTGTGTGTGAATATAAAATATACAAAGCGCGACTGCTGCTTGCCGTGAAATTTAAATTCCGAAAAGGAAGCATTTAAACCAATTATCCATTTCCATTAAAGTGCCGCGGAATATCCAGAGATTGCACTCTAAATCAAGAAGAGAAAGCTCCACTACATAAAATAAACATTTCCCCCCTCCTTACGCGCGCCCGCGCCATCCCTAATTAAATAAGAAGGACTTTCTTCAAAGTTTCAACCCTTCTTCGAGCTTGTTTCTAATTAATAATGGAGATTTGCGAGCCCCGAAATAATTAGGCGAAAGCGCAATATTTTATTTCGGATGCTCGGCGCGCAGCCCCGCCATGTGAGGGGGCCCAAGAGGGACTGTAAATACAATAAATCTACAATAATATAAAACTGTAGGTAATAGAAGTGTTTCTGTACATTAAAAATATTTACAAAAAATGTTCACGATTTGGTGTTTAGGTGTTGCTGACTCCAAACAACCGATTTATCAATTTTGAATTTTTTATCATTCCCAAGATGACGAGAACCGGAGATACAATCGAAAACCTCACTTTTTCACAGCCAAGTCAAATCAAAATAAGACGATGAGCACCCACTTCAAGTACATTTATTTGTAGTCGATTAAATGTTTTCACCTACCTACTAAAATTGAAAACATTGAAAACTTTGCATAGATACTAGAAACTACAAGATTTAGGTATCGAATGTTAATCATTGGCTTAGTAACTGTAACAAAATGATAATAAAAATCTTTATTGAAAATAGGTAACGCTAGTATGCAGCAATAATAATGTTTATTTATATACTTACTATCATCTCGGATACATAAAAATAAATTTTACAAAATAAATTGCATATCTAACTACCATAGTAAATTATAATCACATACTTAAATAGGATCTTATAATAAATAAACTAAACTATATCCCATTAGAACCATAACTGGTTCACCATGGGCTAAGTAGATTAGTAACATTATAGAAATAAATAATTGTGAAAAAAATACTGACGTCTCACCTTAGCAAAAGGCAATTTTAAAATTATATTCTGAAAAAAATGGGTCAGGTATTCTTTGAAATAATTTTTCATAACAAACAATAATCCTTTTTAATGAAAATTGTATTTTATTTAATTGACACTGACTGAAATCAACCTCAAAATTTAAAAAGCTAAATACTGAAATATTTTATTCGAAAAATTATTTATTACTAGGAGACCCGGCAGACGTCGTCCTGCCCGAATGTTGGCTTGCCTGCTTTGAAAATATCGAAAATATCAAACTCAGCGACCCCGAAAACTATAAATTCGACACTAATATCGCCATTTTTAATTGTTTTTATATTCCTTTACCACTTCTTTCATAGGGATGCTAACAAAATTGGAAATGTCACTATCAAACTCAGCGACCCCAAAAACTATTAATGAAAGATAGGTTAGCTGGAATCCCGTGCTTCGAATAGATTAAGGGTTATGCACAAAAGATCTGATAGGTCGTGGTGCTTGAGAGGCAGTATAGCCTTCACAACCCCCCTACAACCTACAACCTAGGTTAGCTGAACGTCATTTGACACAATAAATTTTATTTTATTCGCGAAAAATTGCCTATATATATTTAAACAAATCACTCGCAAAAAATTCCCTTAATGAAAGATAGGTTAAAAGTATAAACATTTTTTCTCGAATAAAATTTACACTTCTCTTTGACAGATAAAGTTTCCGCCTTTTTGGTCTTAATATCGCAGAAGAAAAATTCTTTCCAAATTTCAAGTCTGTAGGAGCTAAAGATAAAAAAAAATTTCATTAACACCCTCACTGTCTTTTTTAAGAAGGAATTTGGAAAAATCGTTCTTATTTGGTCTTAACATTGCAAAAGAAAGGTTGCTTCCAAATTTTAAGTCGTTAGGAGCTGAAGTTAAAAATGTTATTTTTTACCATTAACCCCCCCACAATCCCTTTTAGGGTTAAAATTTTGTAAAATCCTTTATTATTTGGTGTTATCATTACAAAAGAAAGGTAACTACCAAATTTAAAGGTAAAATTTTGTAAAATCCGTTCTTATTTGAGCTTAACATTGCAAAAGAAAGGTTGCTACCAAATTTCAAGTCTGTAGAAGCTGCAGCCAAAATTTTTATTTTTCATCATTAACGCCCCCACAATGCAGTCATACAATGTCCGAAAATACCTTTGAATTAAGTCCCTCCATCTCGATTTTGGCAGTCACGGTGTCTAATAATATGTCTTGGTATGACCATGTTGCTAACATCGCAAAGTCAGCAAGCCAGTTGCTAGGTTTTCTGTGGAAAGCTAGAAGGTTTTTTACTCCTGATCAACTGTTGACGACGTACAAGGCTTAAATCCGACCTCTACTGGAATATTGCTCACACATTTGAGGTTTAGCACCAAGACATTCTTTTCGTTTCTAGATTCCATTCAGAAAAGGGCCATTCGGTTGATAAACAGCTCAACTCTCACAGATACCTTTCACCCACTAGAACATAGAAGAAGAGTTGCAGACCAGACATTACTCTACAGATATTTCCATGGCAGATGCTCCAGAGAAATAAAAACTCTTGTACCACCACTGGCCACATTCGGCTAAAGAACTCGGCAAGCTGATCAGTCTCACCCATTTACTCTTAAGATTGACAATACAGGGACCAATCTCCATCAAGAATCCTTCTTTTACAGGGCTGCTACAGAATGGAAAAAGCTTCGAAAATCAGTTTTTCCAGAGAACTATGACCTGCAACTTTTTAAAAAGCGGGTTCACAATCATCTCCTTTCTATAATCCCTCCCCCTTCTAATAGTCGCAGTGCGGGCCTGTCCGCGGCCCACACGATTGGTCTACCCTTTTTGCGACTATTTTCAGTAAAAAAAAAGTACTTATAGAAAGAAATACACTGGTACTGTTTGCATATGAATATTATTCTTAATTTATTTCTGTAATCTGAACATTACTGGTTGCTTTGATAGCCGCCTGTACATCTTGTGTAGTTTTTTTTTTAAAAAAAGACGTGACTGTATGTACAGTGCAACAGAAGTAGCTTGGCGGGCGAAGAACACACAAATCTGCGCACAACGAAAACATTTGAAACATTGATAAAAGATAAACATTGTACCGATTGGTAATAATGAGTGGGGGATACAAGAATATTTCATAACACTAAATCTTATCTATCTATGACACAGTGCTCATCGCTGATAACATGCAAGACTTACAAAGACTGATCATTACAGTCGGTCAACATAGCAGATTGATGGGTCTAAACATAAACACTAAAAAGACGAAGTTTATTATAATAACAAGAAACCTGAATGCGTTTGAAGACTCACAGTTAACATTCAACGCAATGCGCAAAGACAGAGTGAGCAAATTTAAATACTTGGGCATGCGGTTATCTGAAGACTGGACCTCTGATATCGAAATCAAGAGTCGCATTGAACAGGCCCGACAAGCATTCATAGGACTGAGAAGAGTATTTAGTTGTTCGGACTTCGATCTTAGTCTGAGGTTGAGATTTTTTAAGTGCTATATATGGTCGGTACTTCTCTACGCGATGAAAGGTTGGACCCTTAAAGTCAACAACATTAACAAATTGGAAGCGCTCGAGATGTGGCTTTACCGCGGAATGCTCAAGATACCGTGGACTGCAAGAATAACAAACGTACAAGTTCTGTCCAGCATCAACAAAGAACGTGAACTGCTAACTACCATTAAAAAGAGAAAGACTGCATATCTGGGGCGCGTTATGAGGAACAAAAAGTATGAGTATTTACAGTTGTTGATCGAGGGTAAGATAGAAGGCCGTAGAGTAATAGGTAGGAAGAAATTGTCCTGGTTGCGGAACATAAGACAGTGGACAGAAATGAATGACATACAGACCCTAATTCATACCGCAAGGGATAGAGAGGAGATGGAAAATGTGATCGCAAACATCCATTAGTGGATAGCATCCGAAGAAGAAGAATAAAGCTTATTTCTACAGATTACAGGTACCGTGTTAATAAATTAGATTGATTTTATGAGCAAAGATTTTATCGCAAAACGTTTGACGAAAATAATTAGAAAACAATTAGAAGTTGCCGCAGCAGGCTAGATCCATCAATCAAACAGTCCCCGGAGATACACGCGGCGGTCGAAACGTCACGCGGGACCCGGCCCGAGCTCGGGCCCCTTTATTCCCCAGGAGGCGATGTTCTCTTATTTTTCGGCATAAAAAATGAACTGCGGGGACACGACGGACGGCGCGCATCGAGCAAAGGGAACACGACGGAGAAGTAAGGAAGGACTTTTATCTGATAATTGGATGATGGGATAACGGAGCGTTAAAATTATCATAACGGGGATCCGAAGTGTTTATTTTAAAGGCTGCTTACGCCCCACCCCCCACCGCATCTTCGCGAAAGATTCATCATTCAGATCGACGATCCTTTTACGGTAGTTCGAATAAGTAAACTCTAAATTGATCAAATATGAAGACTTACTTTTTTTTTCTAATTGACAGGGCCGTTACTTGATGAAGATCCATAGTAAATTAGATAAATAAATACAGGAGACAATTCTATCTTCACACATTTTTTATTCTACACACAACATGTTTCGCTAACACAGTAGCTTTCTCAAGTGATTATACAGGGTGGAGCAACCCATACGACACGGTCGCTGTAAACCAAACCAATAATTTTTTCGGAAATTTCCCCATTTCATTATATGTATATTGATTAAGGCTGCGAAAGGCGATTATTTTGGAGTCTACAGGATGGCTCAAAAAAGTGTGACATATCAAAGTTGTGTTTTTCGAAAATAACGTCTTCATTTTTAAATAAATATACAGGAGACGATTCTATCTTCACAAATTTTTTATTCTACACACAATATGTTTCGCTAACACAGTAGCTTTCTCAAGTGATTATATAATACGCTAAGTAGATCCATTTTTATACCCTTACAGGGGTGGGTACTAACTGTACCTGTCCTTAATATATTTACATTAATAGAATTTCATTTCAAAACGGTATATTGTAATTATAGGTAACCGTAACTTAAAAGATTAATTAAATAAATGGAATTTTATTTTACAACTCATTACAACATGAAATTAGTTCTATTCTAAGAAAATAAATTCAACGATGGTGAGTTATTTAAATCAAGTTGGTCGTTAAGTAGTTGGTTTGAATTTTTAAGTCTATTAATTTCTAATGATTCTAAATCATTCAACTTTAATACTTTATTTTCTGTATGCAAAATTTTGAATTAGTTTTTCTTATTCACATAACTCATATGATGGCTGGTATGCCTGGCCATAACTGGAGCTATGTCCAGCACACCAACGGCAGCGATGGAACACCTCCTACATCTTCCTCCCCTAGATATTATCTTAGAGAGGGATGCCAGGATAGTCTCCTACAGATTCCTGTCTTTGGAAAGGAATATTAATGGAAAGCAACTCCGGGATACTGAGTAAAACAAAATACCACCAAATTCTCAGGATGGTTCCTGACTTGCTAGCTACAAAATACACGTAAAAAAGTCGTTTAAAGTCCTCTTTCGGAAGAGAGACGAATGAGTGAAGGAAGACTGAATACATGATGTACACAGATGGCTCAAAAACCCCAGACGGAGTTGAGGCCGGTGTTTTCAGCAGGAAACCAAAGATTGAAATATCTACCTGTCTTGGCAGGTATGCCACAATCTTTCAGGCTGAAGTATTCGCTATCGAATTGTGTGTAAGAGAGTTGACCAACAGACCTCTAGCAAACAAAAACATAAGTATAATATCAGACAGCCAGGCTGCTTTAAAAGCACTGAGCTCCAACCAGATAAATTCTAAACTTGTATGGAATTGCATCGAATCCTTAGAGTACCTTGGTGCGAACAACAGGGTGACCCTACTGTGGGTACCTGGGCACCGGGGGGTGGAGGGAAACGAAAAAGCCGACACGCTTGCAAAACAGGGGGCCAAATCGAGAGGGGCAAATTTACTAATCTATGAATCATGCTGTTATAAGCCGCTAATTTATGTTGATGAGGATGGATAGAATCGTAATATCCGTATGTGAAGGTTTTTGGAAAATTAAAAATTCATGTTTTTTGTTTATTTTACTGATGTCAGGTCGAAGAAATTAATCGAGTTTAAATTTTTCACTATCTAATTTTTTTGTTTTGAGTTTTTTGGACAGTACATGGATTTACTTAGCGTATTGTATAATCACTTGAGAAAGCTAAACATGTTGTGTATGGAATAAAAAATTCGTGAAGATAGAATCGTCTCCTGTATATTTATTTAAAAATGAAGACGTTATTTTCGATTTTCGAGTGAGAGACGTGAGTTCTTTTATTTTTTGTGCCGCCCCGCGTGTCGTCTTTGTTGCTTAGACAATGGCAGTGGGAAATTCACAAAGTAAATAAAAATCTGCTACTCATGCCTTAACTAGTAGAGAGGTTTTAGTTTTATGACCGTGCAATGACTTTGTATTTTTCGATGATAGCTGCATTTAAAAAAATTAAAGATACGCATACGCAAACGTAATCAAAGTAAATAAATTAAGACAACCACAAGCCAGTTTAAATGGTATAAAAGAGAGAGACTATAAAAACACAATCCACCTGACTAGCCAGAGTTATATCCTCTTACTGCTTCTTATGCAGATAAAAATTGAAGACAACTATGATCCCAAGAAAGAGTAATAAAAACAATTTTTTTTGTAAAGCAATACATACATACATACATAAAGTCACGCCTTTTTCCCATAGGGCTAGGCAGAGACCACTTCCTTCCACTTCCGCTACGGTTCTTACACACATCTTTTGCTTCCTCTACTTTCATCAGTACTCTCATACATGCTCTTCGGTTGTTGGTACTTTTGACCTGGCCTTTCTTCAAAACAATGTTGATCTGATCGAGATCGATGTTCTCCGAGGTCGACCTCTACCGACTTTCGTCTATTCACACTAGCCTTATAAATTTGTTTCGTCAATCTTCCTTCATCTATCCTTTCTACGTGTTCAAACCATCTAAGCATTCCTTTGTCTATCTTTTTAACCACATCTTCTTTTACACCACAGCGTTTTCCTATCTCACTATTCTTAACTTTATCCAACCGAGTCACTTCGGCTATACAATTCTCAGACTACTCATCTCCGCAGCATTAATCCTATTTTCATGCTTCTTCTGCCTCAACTCAACTCAACATTTACTACCATACATAAGCAATAAAACAGTTAAAACAGATTTGTTTCATGATTTTATAAAAATTACCTATACAAGAATTGAACAACACTTACATTTAAAATTCCTATTGAAACGTAACAAAAAACTACAGTGAAACTCCTTAGGTAGATAATTAAAAAAAATGATCAGATATTTTGTCATCCAAGTTCATAAAATATATTTTTATAATAATACAATAACAAAAACTTATTTCTTGCAAATATAGAATCATAAAAAAATGGATACATAAAAATAAATTTAATTCCAAGTCACCATTTAGGTTTGAGATCATCCATATTCTACTATGTTTTGCCTTTTTATCAAGAAGGTATCTATTCATTTGCGTTTTTCTTTTACACTGTGTAAGAAGTTGTCGATAAGTGGAAAAGGCATCCATGAAACGTCGGCGTCGTCTTGCCTTTGAACTCTCTATCAAAATTTGTGTCATTTTCAATAAATTGAATTTCCGTTACAATGGCTAGACTGGTTTTTAGAAATGCCGCTGAAATATTTTTTTGCCCCTTTTCAGAATCGCTATATTCAACATTTTTTGTTCTTTTTGGTTCGCCAATTTCTTGAGCTCATCATTAGAAAGACTTTCTGTTTGTTGCAATATTGCTTCGAGATCTTGCGCATTTACCTTATCTAAACCTGTTAGTTTTGCCAGATTTGTCGGGTGCTGTTCTGACTATTCTTTCGTTGTCCATTCTACTGATGTACTCATTCCACTTCCTCTTTCCGCCGAGAACCCACTTATTAATGTTTTCTACCTTGCATGTCCTTCTTATATTCTCGCTTCTTTCTCTGTCGAAGATCGTCTTTTGACTTATTCTACGGAGTACTCTCATTTCGGTTGTCTCTACAAGTTGTTTAGTTCTCGCTGTGTCTGGTCGAGTTTCTGCCTTGTATGTCATAGTCGGTCTTACTATTGCCTGGTAAATTCTTGATTTGGTTTCTATTTTAATGTTTTTATTTCGCCATTTTGTGTCATTTAGGCATCTTGCTATTCTTGTTGCTTTCGTTGTCTGTTCTCTCGCCTCCGTCTCAACATCACCATAGCCTGAGATTTTTATGCCCAGATACTTATATTTCATTTCCTGTTCGATAACTTTGCCTTTAACTTCCACTTTGCAGCTTAATGGCGTTTTTGATGTCGTCATGCATTTAGTTTTATTAGGTGATTTGGCAGTGCAGTAAAATCGATGTAATAATCGCTGTAGATCGTCTTCATTTTCAGCAATTAGTACTGCGTCATCGGCATAGCATAGAACAATAATTTCACGGTCATCCATTCTGTATCCTTTCCAATGCAAAAAAAACACAAGCATGTCTTTTCTCTAGAAAAGCCGATCTCACTGTGCCTAACATAACTTTGTCAGGAGTAACCATACCACTGAAGTCATCCATATCGATGCTTGGTATTACTATCAGCAATAACCTTTCCTGAGAAAATCACGTGAGGTCCATTGCCAAAAGTGCATCCCAAAAACTTGGTTTTTTGTTTCGTGCCAAGAGCTATTTCACCTCCAGTCAGCTGCTTATGATCTATAAGGCGCAGATCCGACCTGTACTGGAGTACTGTTCTCATATTTGGAGTGCAGCACCTAAACATATCCTGAAGCTACTGGATTCTGTACAAAAAAGGGCAATTCGTCTCGTCGGTGATGCCTCGCTTACACACTCGCTCACTTGTCTGGAACACCGTAGAAAAGTTGGCGATTTGTCTCTATTTTATAGATATTTTCATGGGCGATGCTCTTCTGAAATATCAACAATCGTTCCTCCTTTGGCAGTCTCTTCGAGATTAACCCGTCAAGCTCAGTCTTCACACCCCTTCGTGGTCACTTTGGAGACCTGCAAAACATCACTTTCCAAAGACTCATTCATCCAACGAATTGCGAGGCTTTGGAACTCATTGCCTAGGGAGGTGTTCCCCGAGGCATACAACCTCCAGAAATTTAAGAAGAACACCAACTCCTACCTTCTTTCCCTTGGTTCCCACGATGTTCTCTGAACATTACAGGATATCCCTTTTCGTGGGAACCAGAACATAAAAAAAAAAAAAAAAAAAAAAAAAAAAAAAAAAAAAAAAAAAGTAACAGTACTTTGCTTATTACTTCGTCCACAATGATGTTGAAGAGCAGAGGGCTCAGGGAATCCCCTTGTCGAATACCTTGGCCCAAAGCTATTGGTTCGGTCATGGTCCCATTTATTTTTGCTTGAATCTGATTTGCTTTGTATATATTTTCTATGGTTTTGATGAGATTATGTGGGATTTGCCTGTTGTAAAGAAGGTGTATGACGTTTTTCCAAATCAATAAAACACATGTTTGCTGGTCTGGTGTATTAAATTGACTTTTCCGTTATCTGTCTTATGACAAAAACTGTATCTGTGCATGATCTACCCGATCTGAATTCTCACTGTTCATCTGCTAAAGTGTAAGGATATTTATTTTGTTTGCTATAACTTTTGTTGTTAGTTTCAGTGTAGTGCTTAAGAGATTTATGCCTCGGTAGTTTGAAGGCAATTTCTTACCTCCTTTTTTAAACATAAGGATAGTGATGCTAGTTCTTTATTCGTCGGGTATCCTGTGTTGGTAAAGAATTTTTCGAATAAGAGACGTTAGCTGCTGTATACGACTTTGACAACCACATTTAGGTAATTCATTTGGGATACCATCTTGCCCCGGGCTTTTCCTATTTTTGAACTTTCGAAGAACTATATTTACATCGTCTGTCTCAATTTGTCCGTTATCATTTGTTACGATTTCGGGTGTATTTAGTTCAGCCTCAGATTCTTCTAATTTATATACTTCCGTAAGATAATTAACTCAGGTTTTCCTTGCTATCTGATTTGTTTCCACTAGCTCAATGATCTCTTTTCTTTGAGTCCTAATAAACCGCCAGACTTGTTTTTGGAATCCATAGTAGTCTTCCTCCATTCGCTTTGAAAAAAAATTTCAGTGATGGTTTTATGTTTTTCTTTCTAATGCTGTTGTCTCGTTTCGGAGTCGTCAATACCTTTCATACTATTCTGGCATTCGTAATGTTTTATTTCGTCAACATTAACAGGAAAACAGAAATACTTTGCATGCCAATTTGAATAAGAAAAATATTTGTGCAAAGTTGGTTCCAAAAAATCAACTTTCCAAGGTTTAAAAAGACGCTTACTAACAAATTTTTTGAAAATTATTCTTGAAAAGTCCAAGTTACTAGAAAACGTGACCTCTTGTGATGAAATTTTGGATATTACATTATGATCCAATAACCAAAAAGCAATCTATGCTTTGGATGTATCATCACTCAGTTTTAGAAAGACTGCGAGAAAGTGTGTGGCTACGTCGACGTAATCTGTGCTAGAAAAAAACTTGTAGCTATTCTTCATCAGGACAATGCATCTGCCCACAATACCTTCTCTGCGAAGTAGTTTTTGGTCGAAAAACAAACGCTTATCTACTATTTAGCTTCCTTTTTAGTATTTTTTTAAAAATAAAGAAATTTTGAGAAAGAGTCCATATTTAGTCATTAGAAGAAGTTAATAAAAAAACGATACAGTAACTAAACATCCTATCAACTAAAACTACTTTCTCCACAATTATAAACAATGCAACGGTACCTAGGTACTTATGTAGATAGACAGGGAGAGTATACTATCGTCAGACCTCGTAGGTGCGTGGCGGCGGTGCTGCTGTTCACAGAATTCCCGTACAAATTCCCAGAGTTTCTCTTGCAATTGCCCGGTAAGCTCACAGTTCCCAGCACAGAAACAGTCCGGGGTGGAGAAACGCAAAGGGGGCGGACAGGTGTATTGTTCTTAATAGGAAGTGACAAGTTCAATAAAGTATGAAAATGTATTCTATGAAATATTCATGTCTGACATAGTTGCCATGGATCCGTGCGCGAGCTTGTCGCTAAAGATTTTCCGAACGGATGCAACATCAACCGCTTGCAACATCCGCCGATTATTTTATATGAAGCCGCTGCCGATGCGTATATTTTTATTTGTAACACTTACTTTCCTGCTTTTTTTTGTTTAAAATTGTGTGATTTACCCTCAAAAAATCGAAAACAATTTTTTTTGTAAATGTTTTTTTGTCAATCCATCATAAAACTATTTCTTCGATTCCTTTCTGGGAGAGTGCTAATACCTAGATCTACTTTAACAACAAGAAACTTTGACCTATCCAACTCCAGACATTTGGGAGAAGTGAATTCAAATCTTTAATATCTCTTTTTATTTATAAACTTACAAGCAGGTTCATTTGAACGGCCACTCCCAAACATACATATAGTCACGCATTTTTTCTGTAGTGGTAGGCAGAAACCACTTCTTTCCACTTCTGCTACGGTTCTTACACTTTCTTCTACTTTAATCAGCGCTTTCATACATGCACCTCGGTTGTTGGTACTAACTTGACAACTGGCCCTTCTTTAAAACAATTTCGATCTGATCGAGATACGTTCACGTAGGACGACCTCTACCGACTTCCGTCCATTCACACTCGCCTTATAAATCTATTTCGTCAATCTTCTTTCATCCAGACTATCCAAGCATTCTTTTATCTATTTTTGTTACCACATCTTTCACACCACGGCGTTCCCTTATCTCACTATTTCTCACTTTATTCATCAAAGTCACTCCTGCTATACAATACTCAGACTATTTAGTTCCGCAGTATTGATCTTACTTTCATGCTTCTTCTGCCAAACTCAACATTTACTACTATACATAACTGTAGGAACCAACACTCCTCTATGCACAGCCAGACGTGCCTTTTTTGACCCATCCTGGCTGTTCATAAAGTTATAGCGTCCCATTCATCCGTTTTCGTTCTAGTACCCTTCGCTCTATATCACAGTCATACTTTCCGTCTCTTGTAAAGTGTTGAAAATTCGTGATTTCAACAGTAGAATATCTCTACACGTAATTTCTTGATTTAAAACCCCCTTACTACGGCCCATACGGCGACAAGCCAGCTGCCGCTATGCACATGCGAGTAGATAACAGCTATAATCCGTGTGCGGGGCGACGGTTAAGCGTGGACCAACGAAAAAAATTTAGCGCCAAACAGGCGACGCTCATGCTTGACCGGTTTCAAAACGCTTTCTTGCATCTAGACTCCCGAGCGATAAACATATGTTGATTTACGACCGTGGCGCCAAGAACACCGCGTTGAAACCCCACGTGTTGAAATGTAGTGCATTATTTTAGTTTTTATTTCAAATTTTCATGTTTGCAGTTAAACAGTAAAATGTGAATCCGATTATGGATTATATTCATTTCAAGTCGACAACCAGTGAAAATATTCTAATGCGAATACACGTGTAATAAATCAAGATTACCACGGCGATGAAACACAAAAACCTCGGCAACTTGCAGTAGGTAGAACAATTGAATCAGCGACCTATCTACTATCGAAGTACTTTATCATCTCCATCGAGGCGCACGGTGAAATCTTCCAGACAGGCGGACGGCACCATGTCCAAGTAAGCCACACTCCACTTCTCCAACTCTTTTCTCGCCCCGTTGCGGCATAAACTTTGAACCCAAGTATACAAACTCATTCGCTTGTTCCACTATTTCTCCTTTAATCAGCACCTTAAAGTTTATGTTTTCTTCTCTTTCATTACTTTCGACTTGGGTAATGTTTTCATTAGCATTTTGAATTGTAAAAAGCAATTACTTATGGACTTATACAGATTTTTAATTAAAGTTAAATGTATCATGAGAGCACTTTAAAAACACACATCGGTGTCCAATATAAATGGGAAAAAATTCTAAATCGAAATAAAGAAAAAAAGATGTATAAATTTTTCTTGTTTAAAATAGAATGACAGTGGAAACGAACGATTACAAAAAAAAATATGTCATACATAGAATGTAATCAATTTTCCCTAAATTCCACCCTGTTCGCGATTCCACCGACACGGCGAGAAAACAACTGACAGTTATTGCATTTTCAACGTTGTTTGCCCCCTCCCCCTTCGCTCCGTGTTCCCTTACTCCACATCCAACCCCACGATACTCCCCCTATCCCTACTCCCTGCGACCCTTTCCAGAACTGGCACGACCGCTGCCACGATAATAGTAATCATCGTAATGGCACTGGTACAGCTCGATTCCCACCCCCTCACCCCCTTACTCACCCGAGCACATCATTTAACGAATAATTCTGTCTTGTTTCCGAAATATCATGAATATCTTCCAGAACGAGTGACGGGTTGCCTGCGATTCCTGATTTTCTTATTATTTATTAGCCCTTCCCAATATTAACGCGCGGGACTTTTCGATAAAAACGCCGAAAATGAAGCTGTTAAGATTTGGAAACGTTTCAGGAGAGTAAAATCGTGAAAAAGTGGTTAAACATTTTGGCCAGTCGAATTATTTGTTTGTTTTTTCAACGTTTAAATTTTAAATTAACTATTATATTAATAATAATAGATAATAGTAGGTAATAAGAAATGTCTTTATTTTCACATATCAAATGTAACATATATAACATATATATGTTGGTTTAGAACGTCTTTCGACGTTGTCCGACGCCTAATTTCCATCCCCTTCGGTCTTCGCAATCCTCAGATGTTAGGTTTCTTCCGCTCATTGACTTTTGAATGCTGGTTTGCCATTCCAATCGAGGTCTTCCCCTTTTCCTTCATTCACTTGGTTGCTGTAAGACTTGTTTGGGCATCTTGTATCAGGCATTCGTTGAACGTGGCCTTACCAGGTGAGCTGTTTTTGCTCGATATCACTAGTAATTGTGCCTTCAATTCCTATTTGTTGTTTTATATTGTCATTTTTTATTATGTCCCTTCGGGAGATGCGCAAAGACCTATCCATCTCAACACCTTCAACTTTATTTTTGTTCTTTTCGGTAATCCTCCAGGTAACAAAAATAAAAAACCAAAAAAAAAATAGGAGGAGAAAATATTTACACGTTGAATGGGGAAATCACAAGGAGAAGTTCTCCATTTGGTGCTTTGCCACTTAACCCTTGTTGTGGTAAATTTGTAAATATGTATTATATAGTACCTCTAACAACGTAACTGCACATTATCTATCTATCTAGGAAGAGCAAAATGTCAACCCCTTGTCGAATGCTTTCCAAAATATGGATATGAAAATTTTAAACCAAATAAGGTTTAACTGTTGGCTTTTTGGATATCGTTTTTTGCACAGCAACCAACTGCGTTTCAAATTAGGGGTTTTGTAACATTGGTGGTTTTAATAGGTTTCTACAGGGAATAAATAATATGTTCTACTGTCGTTTGTTAATGCACTAAGGTAGTTAAGTACTAATCGATTTATTTTTAATTTTTTGAATTTCTCTTTAACTTAGTTTTGTCCTCAGGGGCGTTCTATATACTTTGATGCCATTTACGTTTTAGTTTTCTCTTTTTCATTATTAGCTTTCTAATTTAAAAAATGTACAAAAATAATTTTTTTTAAAAAATTGTTGACTTTAATTAGAATATTTATTTTTTTTAAAAAAAAGGCTTTTTAAAAAAATGATTTTTTAAATACAAATTATTTAGGGTTAATGTAAATAACGGGAATTATTCCAACTCCTGGTAAAATTAAAATTGCAATTTTTAACTCTTTGTTATTCCACCAACCATAACTTAAGTGAAAACGTACACAGAGAGGCATTTTTCTTCTTTATATTTATAAAAATTCCTTCGGATTAAATAATTAAATAATATTTTATTACCTAACGACGCTGGAAAACAGATGAAATGACATCTCACTGACATAAAGTGCCAGGACAAAGACAAGTAAAAAGGCTAGTAAGCCTTTCGCCAAGGAAAGCTAAACAGCTTCTCAAATAGGGCAAGAAAGACTTGAAACTGGTGACGGGGCTCCTCACTGGATACTGCCCTCTGAGGTATCACCTTAAAAAGATGGACAAAACAGAAAATGATTTGCTTTGCGAATGCCCAGCGCTTTTCTGCAAGTTTCTGTAAGGGGCCTTCCTAAAGCCCTTCGATGTCAGAAACTTAGCCCTCAGGAAACTGATAAACTTTGCTCTAAGTTTTGGAATCCCGAGCCTCGAATAGATTAAAGGTTATGCACAAAAGATCTTATAGGTCAAGATGCTTGAGAGGTTCCATAGCCTCCACGACCCCCCTTACAATCTACAATCTACATCTACATTACCTAACGATAAGTATTTACTTTATACATATAATTTTATATGCTTACCTAAGGTGTTTACCTTTGTTATGACAGCATTGTCTTCATCTTAACTTTTAATGGCTGCCCAATACATTTTGTGATAAGAATGGGCAGGTTCTCTGAAAAAGCATCTTCTTGATTAGATGGATAAATAGAAAATACTTACGTAAATTATTTCCTTTATTATTTTGATACCATGGTTAAGCAACTGCCACGGTCAACTGAGTATGGTTAAAGTGGGAAATTTCACTTTGAGATAAGCCAAATGCAAGCGCTTGTCGAACACCATTTTCTAGCATGCCAATGGTTCTCAGAATTCGTGTTCGTGGTTTAAATAATGTCTTTCCATGTTCAATTTAAAAATCCAAGTGATTTACTTTGAACTCAAATCGATAATAATACATTTTCTTGTTCGAAACCGATAAAATTTAGAACAATAATAAAAAAAATATAGAAAATATGGCGACATAAAATGTGGGTTAAAAATACAATATATTTAATGAACCGACTTAATAATAGGTATTTATAAACAAATTAATATCCTTGGATTAATATTGGTCCTTTTGAATATTATTGCACGGGACTTTGGATAAAAACGCCGAAAATAAAGCTGTTAAGGTTTGGAAACTTTTCAGGCGAGTGGAAAATTTGGCTAGCCCATATATTTGACGGCGGGCGTCTAATTCATGGATAATTTTAAGACCCTAACCCTGGTACACGTGACGTGTGACGTTTCCAAAAAGGCCTACACACCGAGAATACTCTTCTGCGTTTCGGTAAATTTACGGTGACAAATACCCACATATTATGCCGCAGGAGGCCGTGGTGTCACGCTGCGGATCGCGCCAGGCCTTGAACGGAGATCTCTGGGTGACGGTGTGACGGCTTTTGTTTCTTTTTTTTGCTCTTTTGCTCTCTCGGGTTGTTGCGAACGATGCTGATGGCCTACACTAAGAAAATGTCCCTTCCTTCGAGATAAAATCCACCACCGTGTTATCAGAGATCACAAACACTTGCAGTATTTTTGTGTGAGCATCTCCTCGGTGGAAATTCGAGCTTATTGATCGAGTAATCTTCCACAATCTGCCACGGTGTTAATTTACTTTTTTCGAAAAATGTTTCTGAGTGTACGAAGTGGAAGAGGTAGGGGCACAGCTCGTAAAATCGCTAGGGATAAGACATGTCGCACCGACGGAAATTTAGGTGTTGCGAAGAAAAAATGCTGTCGGATTTCTTAAGCTGGCAATCGTAAAATATAACGAGGAATCTAAACAGTAAAAAAAATGAAAATAAATTTTATTAAGACGGCGTGTGAGTATGCTTTATTTAACTTATGAAAATCCTCGTATTAAAGATTTCTGTAACAATTATATTTTCAATAGAGTCGTTTCACGAAAAAAATGTGTATTTGGTAGTCGTAATAATTTTGTTCGGCGCTGCTTGGGTAGGGCATCAGGTTTTCAAGGGGGTTACAACGCAAAGACAAACATGTTAATTACCGAAAATGTCAGGGTGGAAGACAGACGGCGATCGCAGGTGGTGTTAACGATCTTTCCGAAACACCCTCGCACTTTCTACGAATGTTCTTAAATTTTTTCAAATTTAGTACAATTTTTGGTGTACACACAGTGCAATTGAAAATAAATTGATTTTTTTTTAGTATTATGATCAATAATTATTTGTTAGTAACAATATTCAATTGTTATAAACAATGCTTGATTATTACTAACAATAATTTTTTACTGTTAAAGCGTCTTCAATGCTATTCTCTCAATACTAACACAAGTTTAAAATTCTCCAATTCTCATTTTTGTTTTCTAAAACAATCACTTGTAAAATATTGTCATCATATTTTTCATAAAAATATTGCTAACATGCAATAATCATATTATTCAAAAGATCTTAAAATTCTGTTTTTAAAATAATATGCAAAATTCAGGTAGTTTACCATTTTTTTCAGTATTTTAATTCTCCATAAAAAACAGCTAAACCGATTTTGCTGAAAATCTAATCAGTTCAAAGTTGCGCAATTGGTCCCACGTCAATATCATTTTTGGTTCTCGAGATAATCGACACGAAAAATAATTCCGAAAGTTTACCATTTTTTTTTTGGTTTTTTGATTCTCCATAAAAAACAACCTAACCGTTTTTCCTTCCACTTCCGCTACGGTTCTGACACACATCTTTTGTTTTCTCCACTTTCATCAGTGCTCTCATACATGTTCGTCGGTTGTTGGTACTCTTGACAGCTGGCCTTTCTTTAAAGCAATGTTAAGCTGATCGAGATCGATGTTCGCCGAGGTCGACCTTTACCGACTTCCATCCATTCACACTCATCTTATAAATTTGTTTCGTCCTTCATCCATCCTTTTTACGTGTCCAGACCATCTAAGCATTCCTTTATCTATATTTGTTACCACATCTTCTTTAACACCATAGCGTTCCCTTATCTTTAATCAGAACCTCACAGTTTTCATGCTTTCTTCTCTTTTAAAAACCATTACTTTCGTTTTGCTTACATTTATTTTCATCCCTTTGATTTTCAGGGCATCATGCATAACATTAACAACAAACTGTTCTTCTATAAGCAGATATTGAAATTAGTTTGGACATATGGTATCCAGCTTTGGGGTTGTGCCAGTAAAAGTAACATTCAAGTTATCCAACGTTTTTAAAATAACGTGTGAAGGACTATCGTTGATGCTCCCTGGTACTGCTGCAACAATGATCTTAATAGGTACCTTGATGTAAAAACTATTGAGAAGACCGTATCCAAATTAGCTAGTAGCCATGAACGCCATGAACGTTGAGGTTATCCATCTCCTCGACAATACCAATTTAGTGAGAAGAAGAGACTTAAGAGAAAAAAGCCTTTTGAGTTAGTTTACTGATTGTTCTAGTTAAAAGCACTAGTGAGCAGGACCTGTGACCTTAAACCAAGATAAATGTACTTACTTTGAAAGTAAAATTACCAAGAAACTTGCCCCATCTAGCGAATCATTTATGGCCGCGGCGTGATTGTAGGCGTCTAGAAAGGTAAAAAAATTCGAGAATAACGAAAGAAAAATCTCTCGCTCTTTCGAGTAATAAATTGTCGGTATATAAAAAAGACAGCGGTCGCGAAAGTTTTTAAGTTAAGTTTTGAAGTGTTATAAAGAGAGATTGTAATTGTCCAAGTGATTTATAAAGCAAGAAACTATTGTAAACAAATATTAGATTAAATTTTTTAGTTACTGTACGGAGTGTTTAAAATAATCGAACCCAACAAAAAATTACGTAACAGTAATAATATATTGGACTGCAAAACGCAATAAAACTCTACTAAATAATATCGCAGTGATAAACATTGACTGATGGTACTGCTTTAATCAAGAGAGAGTCAAGTTGTATGCATATTGTCACTCAGCTCTGGACAAACACTATTGAAAAGTTTGGTGAATCCCGTGCAATAGCTTTGGATATATCTAAAGCCTTTGACCGGGTTTGGCACCAGGCATTGTTAAGTAAATTATCTGCCTACGGTCTCCCAACCAAACTGCGCCAATGGCTCTTAAGCTTCATGCAAGATCGCTCCTTACATGTTGCAGTTGACGGTATTTCTTCTGATGCGTCTAAAACTAATGCCGGGGTCCCCCAGAGTTCCATCCTGTCCCCCACCTTATTTCTTTTACACATCAACGACCTCTTGAAAACCACCACGAACCCCATTTACAGTTTCGCAGACGATAGCACACTTGTCTCAACTTTCACATCCTATCGATCACTTTCGTTGAATGATACAAATAGACTCGGACAGGAATAGGTTGATTCCATCAATAGAGATCTTAAAGCAATCGTCGAGTGGGGAACCAACAATCTTGTTCAGTTCAACGCCCAAAAAACACAAAGTGCCACGTTTTTCAAGAAAGTGAATTCCTCAAATCATCCCATCACAATGTCCGGAAATACCCTTGAACCAAGTCCCTCCATCTCAATTTTGGGAGTCACGGTGTCCAATAATATGTCTTGGCATGACCATGTTGCTAACATCGCAAAGTCGGCAAGCCAGAGGCTAGGTTTTCTGTGGAAAGCCAGAAAGTTTTTTACTCCTGATCAACTGTTGACGACGTACAAGGCTCAAATCCGACCTCTACTGGAATATTGCTCGCACATTTGGGATTCAGCACCAAGGCATTCTCTTCGTCTTCTAGATTCCATTCAGAAAAGGGCCATTCGGTTGATAAACAGCTCAACTCTCACAGATACCCTTCACCCTCTAGAACATAGAAGAAGAGTTGCAGACCAGTCATTGCTCTACAGATATTTCCATGGCAGATGCTCCAGAGAAATAAAAACTCTTGTACCACCATTGGCCACATTCGGCCTAAGAACTCGGCACGCTGATCAGTCTCACCCTTTTACTCTCAAGATTGACACTACAATGACCAATCTTTATCAAGAATCCTTCTTTTACAGGGCTGCTACGGAATGGAATAAGCTTCCAAAATTAGTTTTTCCAGAGAACTATGACCTGCAACTTTTTAAAAAGCGTGTCCACAATCATCTCCTTTCTATAATCCCTTTTCCTTCTAATAGTCGCAGTGCGGGCCGTCCGCGGCCCACACGATAGGTCTACCCTTTTTGCGACTATTTTCACAAAAAAAAAAAAGATTAAACAATTCATTCAGACTAAATGGTCTTTTTTAGTAATTGGTTGACAAACAAATAAATGATCGATTTAATTTTTATTGAATTTTTGCTCGAAATTGTTCTTTACAAGTACGCATACATACGGATTATCGTCGAACATTTATAGCATTCAAAAAGAAAAATGTTCGGCGTAGCGTGTCCCTGTGGGTCTAGGGGGGAGGGGGTTTCCATCGCGTCTCGGGGTTTTTTAACGCCCTCGCGACATCCACATATCAGGAAGGATTCAGAAGGAGCCACGGCTGGAATTAAGGTGTTCTTCCTCAGATTAGTCTCTCGCTGTATATTTTTTTTTATTTTATTCCGGGTCCGGAAATGGGATTTTCCTTGTACGTTGGGGACGTCGGGATAAATCATTTCGCGGATAGAAAATGTAGGGAAAAGATTGGGAACTGGAGCGGAAAGTCGTTCAAAACAAAAAAATATTGGAAGGAGTCTCTTTGGTTCTTTACAAATCCTCGAACTGCACGCGATTAACAACGAAAAAATCGAAAAATAATAAATAAACAACATACATTGACCACCTTTTTTTATTAAATGTAAGAAAAATATTTTCTAGAAATAAAATGACAGAAAATAATGATTAAATGCATTTAAAAAGATTTTTTATCAACCTCCAATCCTAATGTATAAGATTTACACATCGATTGTGGAACAACAAAAAGTCATAAAAATAATCAAAAACCAAAAAAATCGATTTTTTTATCAAACTTGTTGCTATTTTTCAAGATTATTTATTTCTTTATCTTTAATGATTTTATCAGAACATCCTGGCAACAATTAAAAATATTTCGAGCGAAAAAATTTTCACACAATGTGATCATTTGAAACACATCCCCAAAATCGGATGGAATTTGTTTTTTAAAAAAGAATTTGTATCCGGTTTGCGTAATCGACGAACTACCAAAGCCAGTGGAGTGGTAACGAAATTTGTAATTGGGAATAAAAGAAACAAGGAAAGAAATATGAGAAAAAAGTGTCGTGACTGACTATTCGTATAAAAATGCATCATTAATTTTCCATTCTCCATACTGTGCAGAAGACGTCACTTTCGGCCCGCTATGCAAAACGAAGTTGCCGCTTTCCGCCTACGGTAGGGAGATAAATAGTATACACACCACGGGCATGTATGATGACCTCGGCTTCGCCCTGGTCAACAAACATGTGCTCTGAGACATTTCTTACTTTACTGCACTAGGTGTGTAATAGTATATATATTTTTTATTTTATACAAACACGGAAAAACCCCATTACTACAATAAAATTATTCACAACAAAATATTAAAAGTGGTGATTTTAATACACTAAGACTAAAATTATAACTACAAAATCTAAGATAAGAATTTACATGTAACAATAATTAAATATATAAACATTCAAAGTTGGCGATTCCTCTACTTTCATCAGTGCTCTCATACATGCTCGTCAGTTGTTGGTACTCTTGACAGCTGGCCTTTCTTCAAAACAATGTTGATTTGATCGAGATATGTTAGCCGAGGTCGACCTCAGACTTGATCACAAGCATTTCTGCACGAGTATCCAAGATTGTTGTAGCATTCGCTGACGATGTCGATACCATAGCTCAGACAACACGAGATGTGTGTGGAATTTTCAGCCCTTTTGAGGAAGCTGCACTGCAAATAGGTCTCAAAGTAAACGAGAACAAGACTAAATACATGGTAATGTCAAGAAATACCAGAGTCAGGCAGAACGTCTATACTAACGACCACAACTTTAAAGTTGTAAATGAATTCAAGTACCTGATAATAACCCAGGATAACCGAGTTGAGAAAGACGTGGCAGCCAAAATAGTCGCGGCGAACAGGGTTTTTTACTCCATTCAACACTTATTAAAATCTAAGTTTCTCTCCTGGAATAGTAAGATTCGAATTTACAAAACTATAATCCACCTGTGGTGACGTATGGAAGCGAGGCGTGGATTCTGAACCAAAGCGAAATAAACTAACTGCTGGTATGGGAACGTAAGATCCTGCAAACCATTTACGGTCCCTGTAAGGATGCTAACATGTAAGAATGGAGACGTCGACATAATTATGAGCTCCAACCAACTATTTGGGAAAGAGAGCCTTACTAGGCATATAAAGGTTAATAGTCTTAGAGGGGAAGGTCATGTAATAAGGAGCGACGATCAGCGACTTATAAACACAGCTTTTTAGGAGAGACCGGTTGGCAGAAGACCAGTAGAACGCCCCAGAAACCGATAGAAGGACGCTGTAACGGCAGACTTTAGAAATATGGGAATTACAGGCACAAGACCGCCAAGTATGGAGGGCAATAGTAAATGCGGCCAAGACTCACGACGTTTCGTTAATCTTCCTTCATCCATACTTTCTACGTGTCCAAACCATCAAAGCATTCCTTTATCTATCTTTGTAACCATATCTTCTTTTACACCACTATTCTTCACTTTATCCAACCGAGTCATTCTGGCTACACTTCCCAGACTACTCATCTCTGCAGCATCAATCCTATTTTCATGCTTTTTCTGCCAAACCCAACATTCGCTACCATACTGATAAGTGTAGGAACCAACACACCTCTATGCACAGCCAGACGTGCCTTTTTTGACACTTTCTGGCTTTCTGGTTCATAAAGCTATACAGTGCTCCATTCATTTGTTTTCCTGCCAACACCCTTCGCTCAATCTCACTGTCATACTTTTATGAGTAACTTTTTATTTTTTTTTACGTGACTGTTTATATTTTTTGTTTTGATTAGAATTTTAGGACCAATTTCCTAATACATGTTAGTTATGAGTGTTATGACGCATTGGTAAATATTTAACGATTGAACTATCGGAAGGACAATTTTTTAGATGCAGATACAGGTGACAGTAAACGTATCAAGTTTAACGACAACTATTATCTATCTATATAAATAAAAAACAACGTAAGTACGTTCCTCTATGCATTTCAAAACGGCTCGACCGATTTCGATAAAATTTTCAGGCAATCTTCAGATTAGCCTAGCGGATGATCCTGTGAAGTTTAGTAGCGATCGGATCAACGAAAAGGGTTCAAATATAAACACTATTTCGTAAGTTTGGAATTAATTGTTTATTTATTTTTCTTTTGCCATACAGTTTCAATCCGCGCCACACTGATCCAAATAACCATTTATTTTTTGTTCCTCTAATTATTCAAAATCTCTCTTCGTATTGTTTTCAACTGTTTGGTACATGATGAATGTTACGTTATTTGCTTGTTACGGGGATGCAGCAAAAATTTAATTAGTGCCTTTTGTTTGATTACAATCAGTCTGATAGTAAACGTGTTTTTTTTATCCTTTTTTGTTTTTTTGATATTTTTTTCTTTTATATTTTTATCTAACGCAGTACCTCTAAAATTTAATCTGTTATTTTTTATATCTTGAAAAAAGTAGCCTAGTTACTGAATTTAATCAATTGGAGATTATGTTCAAACAAAAGAAATACGCAATGTTGAGCTATTAATATCATTATAAATATTCTTGATGTTATTGTATGTTTAAAAATACCTCATTTTCTTTTTATGTTAAAATATAACTACAGTTCGAAGCATGTTATGTCGTTTAATAGTTTTATTATGGTTTTATTGACATTAGAATTGCATACACAGGATGTTTTATTAAAAATAATTCGTGTAGTAGTTAACTGGAAAAACTTAAGCATAAAATTTAAATATTTAACTCAAATAACATATTTCTTCTCATCAGATAAAAAATATTTTAGTCCATTGTTGTAACCCTACTTTCTTTTAGTTGTCAGCACCTTTTTTTTAAAATAAATAAAAAAGTTACAAGAATTTAACAACCAGTTTAATAAATAAAAAATGAAAATAGGTCAAAAACAATTTGACTACAGGAATTTTTTTAAAGTCGAAAAAATTCACAAATGGTACATAGAAAATATTAAAAATGAAAAAAATATATAACTTAGACCGTGTGTCCCAGCAATGGCAATCCCAAATTGTTATCGCTAAACGGGAACCATCAATATGAAATCATCTGTGGCATCTCGTATCCCCAGTAAGGGGTGACTTATTCACATGCACACAAAAAAAGTTACAGCCCTTGGAAAGTACAACAATATTTCATGAACTGTTTAAAATTTTGTAATGAAAATGGATACATGGCTTTCTTATCGTAGGAGCATCTTTTTCATATAAAACCACGAAATCTGTACAGCCCATAAGAATTTTACGGGGGTTTTAAACCCCTAAAACCTCCCAAACTTTTCATAAATATATATAATTATTTATATTTTGTGTTAATATTGTTGTAGGACAATCTGAAATGTTTGGTTTAGAACCGAGGTATGGACATTGATATTTTTTATAAATAAAATGTTTTTAAATTAACATTTAAATAAGAACCGCCTATAAAAATCTCCTTTAATATGGAGATATATTTATGCAAAGTCATGCAAAACTGTGTAAGAGTAGTTAATACGGCGATTGCATGCTATTTCATCGTTAATATTAATTAAAATGACTTCTACGAAGTTATTACCGTAAACATTGGGACACAGCTTCCTCTCTTTTAATTGCTCGTTTATTCATTTATGCTTTATCATTTTATACCCCAGCGCTACTGTTTTTCGAGACGCCGCCAATTTATACATTTTTTTTTGTTATAACTATTATTATTATTTGCATAAATTATTACTCTTACTATTCGCATTTAATAACAATCCGAATGTTTACAACAAATAAAATTTCTTATTTATGGTGGTAGGCTTGCTTCGACATTAAAACCTATTAAGCATGAAAATAGGATTAATGCTGTGGAGATGAGTAGTCTGAGAATTGTATAGCCGGAGTGACTCGGTTGGATAAAGTAAAGAATAGTGAGATAAGAGAACGATCCGGTGTAAAAGAAGATGTGGTTAGATAAAGGAATGTTTAGATGGTTTGGACACGTAGAAAGGACGGATGAAGGAAGATTGACGAAACAAATTTATAAGGCGAGTGTGAATGGACGGAAGTCGGTAGAGTACCAACAACCGACGAGCATGTAAGAGAGCTCTGATGAAAGTAGATGAAGCAAAAGATATGTGTGACTTTATGTATGTATGTAATTTTTTTGTTTATTTCTTTCGTTTCCATTACTTCTCTGTTTGAAGATCACAAGAACTATTCCTTAAATATCCTTCTCCGTTGGGAATTTAATCAAACTATTGTTTTAAAATAGCTGGTGACATGGTATAGGAAAATTTCCAGCCGGGTCTTTTCGGTATGGATTCTCTGATTGACGTGAGAAGGCGTAACATTTGCAGAACAGTGTATGTATTTCGTTTATCATATCTTCTTTTTCAAAAATCCTGTATATAGAGCTGTTTCCCTTTAGCTTTATATTATGAAGATACTTTCGTACCACGCAGTGTCCAGTCACTATTCCAATTATTCAACGGATACTTTCTTTGGTCACTGCCTGATGGATATTTATTGGAGTATCTTAGTTTTTCCTTGATTAGTCTGTCGTTCTTTATTTTTATCCCACCGATACTGGAACTATTCGTGTGTATTCTCTTTGATTGTTTTGTATTTGTGGTGTCATTAGGACACTTTTCTCTAAACCGATATTATGTCAAATAAGTCGAAACTACTATTTAAATAAAAATTCTTTATTATTGCTAAATCGTTGTACCTGACCATGACGTGTCTATTTTTGCTGTATCAGCAAAAAGTTGGTAATGAAACCAGATACTTCATGTTGACTTACGATCTGTAGAAAAGTAGAAAAGAAATAGAGACAGCAGATGCACAAGTCTATGTAGAAACGATTTATTAAAGAAAGAGACCTGTCATAGGCACCACTTCATTACCAACGGATGTTGAGTGCCGATTTAAATCGAATCGTTTACCACCCTGTATCTCTTACTTAAAATAATCCGTACGAAAAAACGTAAAAAATAACCGACTTTAAAGACTTATGGTTTTATCATGAATGCCATTGTCAGAACTGGATCAAATTGCACCAGCTTTCAAATAAAAAAAGAATCATCAAAATCGATTCACCCAGTCGAAAATTCTGAGGTAACAGACAAAAAAATGGTCAAATTGAGAACCTCCTCCTTTTTTGAAGTCTGTTAATAATAATAAGTATTGTGTTAGCTTGTAAATCAGTGTTTGAAAGAAGCATTAAAGTATATAAAAACACGAAGGACCTAAAGATATCAGACTGTATTCCATTCCAAGCACAATAGTATCGCTACTGTAGATTTGAGAATATTGAGGCAAGAAGCTTTTATACTGCAACAGCATCTCTTAATATCCTTTGGCTTAGCAGAATTTGATGCTGTTTGTTAACTTCCCAGTGTAAGTTATAGTAATAGGTCCGATTGCGCGAATCCCAAATTTTGACATATCTCCACATTTCAAGGTCCCCAGACTCGAATACAATAGTTTCTAAGTGGAGACAGAGTCTCAAGTGCAAGCTACCTTGGTTGCAGGATAAACAAGGACTGGGATCCATCAGTTGAAATCAAAATACGTATTGAGTGTGCCCGGGCAACATTTATTCGCATGAAAAAACTTTTTACCAGTCACGATCTATCGATTGCCCTGCGAATGAGGATGATTAGAGCATATGTCTTTCCAGTTCTTCTATATGGAGTCGAGTGCTGGACACTAACATAAGCCACGCCCAAACGTTTACAAGCATTCGAGATGTGGTTGTACAGGAGGATGCTAGGAGTAAGTTGGGTGGAAAAGATCACAAACGAAGAGGTGCTCGGAAGAATTCATAAAGATACAGAAGTAGTCAATATTGTAAAACAACGAAAACTTGAATATTTCGGACATATCATGGGACATCCAGAAAAGTATGACACTCTACATCTTATAATACAGGGTAAGATTAATAGTAAGAGACGCCCCGGCAGACAAAGAACATCCTGGCTAAAAAATCTCAGACAATGTTTGGTCTCACTACTATACAACCTACTTTTCACCTTTTGGACATGATTAGTTTCTACTTTTTATCACAAAACATAAAATATGAAATTACCTTTTGATTCGTATGTAAATGAATAGTAAGTAATACTGATCAAATTCGTGTTGGTTAAATGAATTTCAGATTGTTCTCCTTCGTAATACTCAGAACTCGAGAATAAACGTAAAGACTAAAAATATTCGTGTATCATTTTACCGTACACAAGTCGATAAATCGTGAAGACATACCTTTTTGATAATTGAGTCTATTTATAAATAAAACTTGCCAGTAAATAATAAAGAAAATCGGTTAGCACGAGGAATGTGTTTCGTTGTTTTGCTCGTCATGCCGGGGCGTCAACTCGTTAATGATACCTCATTGAAAATACAAGAAATCAAAAAAAAATACTGAAAGAGACATCAAGAATGATGGAACTTGTTTAGCGAATGACGTCGATACCGAAATCAAAGGACTACTTACTTACTCAAGGATTTTCCATGCTGAGCAGTGAAATTTTTAAGTAAATTGAGTAATTGCTATTAATAAATCAATACAAGTTTATTTTTGACACGGTTTATATAAACCGCAACCCATTTTTTGTTCAAAAATATAATAGCCTGGGTAAGGTCAATGAATCTGTTATTCACAGATCCCGGTTGACCTTACTTCTTCTGCTAAGATTTTAGTAAATAGTTTTAGAGCAGCACTCATCAAGCTGATACCTCGATAATTTTTTGGGCCGGTTTTTTCTCCCGTTTTGAAAATCGTTATCAAAATACTTTCTTTCCATTCGGATGGTATACTCTTGACTACAAGTATTTTATTAAAGAGAGATTGTAGTTTATCGTGTAATGTGTCACCTCCAATTTAATCAATTCGTTCGTTATTTCGTCAATGCCTGGAGCTTTTCTGTTCTTTACCATTTGTTGTATTTCAGCCAAGGAGAAAATCCTATTTTGGGTTTGAATGACGTTTTCTTTCTCATGGTGTGATTCCTGAGCAGATGTGTTGGTTCCTCTTAAGGTGTAAAGTTTTTCAAAATGTCTTTCCCATTTTTCTGCCGTGTAATTCTTGTATTTTGTAAGTATTCATTAATTGGCTTTTTTCTATTTCTAAGTAGATTCCCTATTTTGTTTTTTCCTCCGTATAGGTCATGTTCTATATCATTCGAAAATTTCTCCCAATGTTCTCTTTTGATTTTTCGATTATTTTCATTGATCCTGTAGGACTCCATTGAACATCTCGCCCTAAGACCTGTTCCTCAGCCCTAGCTAAACGAGCAGTGCGATTTCCTTTCGTTAAGGACTGACATTTTTTTCTCGATCTTAGATAAGCTTCATTCAAACGATTTATGATGGTCCTTGAATAAACTTGAGTTCCATGCCATTTTAACTCAAGTCCTGTTATTGTAGATACCCTTAGATAATTACTATGTGTGATTATTTCCAAGTAGCTGTACATCAAACTCGTCCAATCTCAATTAAATGAAGTTCATCGTCGTAAAGTCCACTCATATTTTTTCTAATTAATAATAGTCGTTATAAAAAAAATGTAGTCGCTCAAAAATCATCAATTCCTGATCATTAGGATCCAATATTTACATACGCGTTGTTGGCTGTAAGCCGTTCACTTACTTTACTCTTTTATTTTTGCTTCTTGTTCTCATAACGCCGTTAAAATAAGGCCGAAACAAGCTCCTAAATCAGCAGCCGCGATTCCTCGACATCCCTCCCGCTGTGAAAAAGTGGCCATCATTAATTTCTAGATATAATTGGAAAAACAGAGTGTGTCAGATAGCCTGTATCAGCGAAGAGTGCTCGGCTAAAGTTTCAATTATTTTAATTGAATAATTGGTAAAAATTGTTTACGGCACAGAAGAGCATACCTACGCGCGGACTGATAATAAGATTCGAGTAATTTGTTGATTAAATTCAGTAAAAGAATTATACTAGAATAGAAAAACGAATGGAGCAAAAGTCATTAATTACAACAAAATTAAAATTACGTGCGTCAAATTATGTATTAAAATTTATTACGATAAATACTTTTGTTATTTTTAAATCGGTCGCTTTTTGAAAAGTTGCAAGTCATAGTTCTCTGAAAAACTGATAAGGAAGCTTGTTCCATTCTGTAGCAGCCCTGTAAAGCAGGATTCTTGAAGTAGTTTCTTGTAATGTCAATCTTGAGAGTAAATGGGTGAAACTGATCAGCGTGCCGAGTTTTTCGGCAGAATTTGGCCAGTAGCGGTAGAAGAGTTTTTATTTCTCTGGAGCATCTGCCATGAAAATATCTGTAGAGTAATGACTGGTCTGCAACTTTTCTTCTATGTTCTAGAGGGTGAAGGGTATCTGTGAGAGTTGAGCTGTATATCAACCGAATGGCCCTTTTCTGAATGGAATCTAGAAGACGAAAAGAATGCCTTGGTGCTGAACCCCAAATGTGCGAGCAATACTCCAGTAGAGGTCGAATTTGAGCCTTGTACGTCGTCAACAGTTGATCAGGAGTAAAAAACTTTCTAGCTTTCCACAGAAATCCTAGCCTATGGCTTGCTAACTTTGCGATGTTAGCAACATGGTCATGCCAAGACATATTATTAGACACCGTGTCTCCCAAAATCGAGATGGAGGGGCTTGATTCAAGGGTATTTCCGGAAATTGTGATGGAATGATTTGAGTAATTCACTTTTTTGGAAAACGTGGCGCTTTGTGTTTTCTGGGTGTTGAACTGAACAAGATTGTTGGTTCCCCACTCGACGATTGCTTCAAGATCTCTATTGATGGAATCAACCTGTTCCTGCCTGAGTCTATTTGTATCATTCATCGAAAGTGATCGATTGGATGTGAAAGTTGAGACAAGTGTGCTATCGTCTGCGAAACTGTAACTGTTACTAAAGAGCTGCACTATTCTTAATCTTTGTTAAAAAAAGGGCGGGGCATTCATGAGGAGTGCCGACAAAATTGAAAACTTATTATCATTTGTTACGCGAAAATGGCCTGAGCAATTTTTCGGATATCACTCGCGAAAAACTCGCTCAATGAAAGATAGGTTAGCTTGACGTCCTGTTTTTTTGTCAACTGAGATTTTGTTGATCGACTGGCGATTTTGTCGGCCTCCAGTTAAATACCACGGTATAATATTTGTGCTTTCTACTTGATGTAAAGAACTTTGCAGTTAAATTTAGTACTCAACAGTTCATTAGTTTCCTTCTTTTAAAAGGAAAATCATTTAGCAGTTATGTTAAGAAGTATATAAGTTTCCATTATATGCTGGATAAGTTTGGATGATCTCCATTGGAAACTCAACACTTCGAAATTTTAAATTTATGTTATATTTTTTTTTCTCTTCCAGCAAACGTTTTAAACAATTTTTTCTTCTAATTTTAATAAACCTTTATGTATACTTGTTTGTTTCTGAGTGATAAGAACGAAGTATGTACAACCTTGAAGCCGAAATACGTCGATTATTTAGCTCGTTTAGTTAAAATTAAAATAATTCGATTGGATTTGTTTGGGGCTAATTCATTTTTAGTGATTTTTCTTTATAAACTCACTTGGCGCCCGTACGTGATTTAGTAATTTTAGTTTTATAGTTAGTTTAATATATTCGGAAAAAATACGGTTGTATAGGTCCGTGAACTGATCTATACATCCACTCAAATTTAATTCGATCACGGAACCCTAAGTATAATATTTTAATCTTTTTATTTCGGTTACTTAGCTGTTAATAAACAGTTTGAACATTAAAATTAAAATTTAAAATACATTACATTTTATTTGTACAATTTGATATGATAATTATTTGATTCTTTTTCCATTTCAGACAGTTAGTCAAAATTATTTAAAATTCTTTTTAGTAGCCTTTATTAAATCATCAATTTATTATTTCGTTACACATTTTTGGCAAAATTTAATTTGATAAAATCATTTAGTTTAACGGGTATTAGAAAAACTTTTCAATACATAATTAGCAGCTCTTGAGTTGGAATAATTTAGTTTTATAAAAGTATCTTATAACGTTACACACAATTGGCTTTAGAAAGGAAACTCTAACGTAACACAAAATTGGCACCCAACTTTTGGGGTTTAGAAAAATACTTTACGGCCTTTCAAAAATAAACATTTTACGATAGCTCGTTGTTCGATTTTTACCATTCGCACAAAAACACTCAGATTGACTCACTCAAACGATTTTCAAACAACAACTGCGCGTCCAAAATGGCTGTACTTTTGCAAAAGATGCGCCACCACATTCTCTAGCTTTCATTGACAAGTGCCGTCATTTTTACATTAAAATCGGAAACTCGTTATACCACCCTTGAAGATTGCGTTTTATTGCTGCAACATTGTTGGATATATTTTTTTAACATTTAATTAAGTGATTCATCGTCATTCTGGATGAAATTTTCGTGTATTAGAAAGAAAATGCCTGGTATATAATTTAAAAAAAATGTAATTCTTAGTTTAATTCGCTCTTATCGAATAATAAATAATAATTTATCTGTCTCTTGGAAGCCCCCGTGGGCGTTCGAATTTTTGTTTGTTTTAGATTTTTTAATTACGCTACCATTTTCCGTGTCGTATCATCAAGAAGGCGATGATTGAGAGAGGCGTATACACATACACACACACACACACACACACAAAACAACGGGGACCGTTTCACTAACCAACTTAGATATTCATAATTGATATTTTATTATTTATGATGGCGTCTGATCGCCGTACAGATATGCACATGATATATGTTAAGGATTAATCCATATCAAAAACTGGTTGCCAGTTGCCACTATGTGCCCCCCGACAAATAAACATTACGCAGTTTAAGGGATAAAGTCGCGTTTAAATTCACTGTTGGTCAAACAAATGTTCCTTTAAATTAACAGTACAATTCTAAAGAATTTTAAAAATACACAAATTTGAACTGACTTCGGACAATGGATTTGCAAGAATTAACTATGCTTCATTTGTATATTCTTCTATTATCAGAGAAGTTTATTTCAGCTTTTTCCGATTTACAATTTAAGATACTGATTTTTATAGAACGTTAAAACAACGTTTAATAGCTTTTGTTTTTTATTTCAACACGAGATGGATTACCTCGGCGAACATATCCCGTTCAGATCGATAATGTTTTGAAGAAAGGCAGGTCCAGAGTACCAACAACCGACGAGCATGTATGAGAGCACTGATGAAAGTAGAGGAAGCAAAAGATGTGTGTAAGAACCGTAGCGGAAAAAGGCCTACATGTATGTATAAGATGGATTATGACAGGTAGAGTAGAAATAATTTTTAAATATATTGTTTAAGTAGTGATTCGAATGAAAAATACTATTTTTGGATTAAAAATTTAGCTAAATTGCATCTTTTCTCGATGGTACCTTTTAGTTCCTGTTGAACACAGCAAAATTTATTAAAAATGTCTTAAAACTTCGTTACAATTTCTAATCAAATTTCACATTATAGGTATCTCCCTTTTGATAACACTATTGACATTTGCACCTACATTATAGACATAAAAAAAGTCATAGATGTAGTACTTTTGCTGCCTTGGAAACTATCAACTGGCCCAGACGAGTTTCCTTTGTATCTGATTAAAAATTGTATTTAAACCCTAGTTAAATTCGACCCTTCCACGTCCTGTTTAACCTTTCTCTCAAAAAAGGAACATTCCTCATACTCTATTTCAAAATGGTACGGAGTAATAAATCATTTTCTGAGGGCTGTTACAAAGGCGTACATAACTTCTTCTTCTTTAGGTGCCCTGTCCTCCTCGGACGTTGGCAATCATCAGCGCTATCTGAACCTTGTCTACAGCTCGGCGGAACAATGTGGTAGTGCTCACTCCATACCATTGTCTTAAGTTTTTTAGCCAGGATATCTTTCTTCTACCCGGGCCTCTTCGTCCTTCGATCTTCCCTTCTATAATAAGCTTTAAAAGCCGATACTTGTCATTTCTTAAGATGTGACCAAAATACTCCAGTTTGCGCTTTTTTAGTGTAAACAGAACTTCCAGCTGCTTGTCGAGGCGTTGAAGTACCTCGGTGTTACGCACTCTTTCTACCCAAGAGATTCTTAATAGCCTTCTGTACGTCCACATTTCAAAGGCCTCCAATTTTTTGCACATCGCATCTGTCAAAGTCCAAGCTTCCATTCCATAAAACAGTATGCTAAACACGTAACAGCGAAGCACTCGGACGCGCAGAGGCAAGCTTAAATTTCTGCTGCAAAGTACTTTACGCATTTTCAGGAACGAAGCACGAGCTTGTTCTATTCTGGCACGAATCTCCTGCATGCTGTCCCACTTCTCATTTAGTTGACACCCAAGATATTTAAAAGTTTCTACTCGCTCAATTCGTTGACCGTTAATTGTCAGGTGTCCGTCCACGTTGTTTGATTTGCTAACTGCTAGCCACTTTATCTTTCTCACGTTCAGGCTAAGTCCGGCCTCTGAGCTTGCAGCCGTCACGCGGCTTACCAGCTCCTGCAGTCCTTCCAGTGAGTCTGCAACAAGAACCGTGTCATCCGCATACCTCAGATTGTTGATATTAATCCCATTGACAGATATCCCCTCGTCACATTCATCCAACGCCTCTTGAAATATCCTGTCGGAATACAAATTAAATAACAGTGTTGATAAAATGCATCCTTGACGAACACCTCTCAGGATTTTGATCTCGTCGGACGCGGTGTTATCAATTCTTATTTGAGCACTTTGGTTCCAGTAAATGTTGGCTATTATTCTAAGGTCTCGTTGTTCCAGTCCTATTTCTTTAAGAATGTACATAACTGGGTTGGTTAAAAAGTGGAAAATGTATTTTTGGAATTTTGGAAAGACGTCTTTTTCTAACTGGTTAAAAAATGGACTCCTTTATTAACGTAGTTAGGAAATGAAACGTTTTTTGTTACAAGAATGTTACTCAATGTTTATTCTCCAGTACCCAGTTGGAAGGAAGATCTCAAATGGTAGGAGGATGTGATGCGCACGCACTTTGTATCTTTGAGGTAGAACCCGTGTAAATACACCAAATATTACTACCTGAAGAATATGCATAAATGTCAAAGCCTGTATGCCTGTTGTTAAGTGCTGTGTCGTCACTTATAACTAGTGTGTCAATTAAAATGGCTACTTCATTAATATATAAATTAAGGAGTGAAGAAAAAATTAGTAAAATTAAAATATATAAGACATGCGTCAGGCCAATAATGACATATCGTATAGAAGCGAGACAGGATACCAACAAGACCAAAAGGATGCTACGGGTCGCCGAAATGTCAGTACTGAGAACAATAGCCGGGAAAACAAGATCACGTAAGAAACACTGACATTAGAGCACAATGCGACGTACAGGATGTGGTGAAAGGGGTAAGGCAAAGGAGAAGAGAATGGTATAACCACGTGAAGAGAATGACCGACGATAGACTACCACGCATTGTACTAGAGGAAAAACCAGCAACGACCCGTTCACCCGGAAGACCACCAAAGAGATGGAGAGATAGCTGGCAGTCCACATCTCAGAAAATATTACAGAGGCAAGTCCGGAATCAACAGATCATCTAGATCTCTAACAAGTAGAAGAAGACGAAGAAGAAAAAAGTGGGGTTCCACAACCACCTATACCATCTCCAGGAAGAAAAACTGTGCATATCGATGAATACTGCAAATTTGGAATTAAACAAAATAGTACATTCGTTTTATTTCAAGAAAGAAATACGAACCCTCGACAAAATTCTAGGGTTCTTGAAAGAAGTCCAAAATATGTCTTTAACGATAAGCAGAACAAATTGTGGAAAACTAAAAGAAATGAATTTCAACTGCATAGGAAAAAGAAAATAGGAAATCGTTCTCAATCGAAAAAGATAAAATTAATTGCTGGAGGATACACATTATGTAAGACAGATAAAACAGTTTTGAAGCAGGAACAGAAATATTTATTATTTGGACGAAAGTTGTCTCAAGAGTATAGTGTTGAAAAGATGTGGCAAGACCAAAATATTTAAATTTATCGTCAAGCATTCTTAGAAGGTTGGTCCACCGGACTAAAGCCGCCGTCATCTGGAAAAAAAAGCGACTGATTATTACCCACATTGGAAGTGTGGACGTTTTTGTTGAGGTCGGTTCGTTAATGTTTCAGTCAAATCATACCAGAAATTACCATGAAGATATGAACGACGTGGCGATATGTTCCAAGAATATTTTGAACTAATTTTGTGATAGTGATGGACAATGCAAGTTATCATTCCAGAAAAGTTGACAAAATATAGAAATATAGAAGACAAATTAAAAAATGGAGAGGTCGATGTTAGGTATAACGCTAAGAGACAGGATCCTAAATATAACATTAAGGGAACAGGGCCGGTCATGTGGCGCGACTTTCGGACGATCGCTGGACAAAGAGGATACTTGAGTGGAGACCGCGCCAAGACGCATACAGAAGTAGAGACCGTCCACCAACCAGATGGACCGACGACATCAAAAGGATAAGGACCAACTGGATAGAGGCAGCACAGGATCGGCAAGGATGGAAAAAGCTACGGGAGATCTATGTCCAGCAGTGGACGCGATTGGTCGATTGATGATAATGATGATGAGAAGACAAATCGGCCTCTGGGGTATTTCTCCATAAATTTATCGAAATCGGTATTGATTGTCCTAAAATTGTTAAGCTTCCTCCACTTTCTGTAAATGTTAAAAGAAATAGAATAATGACATCTTCAGGATTACTTTTTGTAAAAAACAACAGAATCGAAATGTTCGGTCCATCTTTACTATCCTTTAGAAAAGTAGTAGGTAAAGTATTAATTTTATTTTTAATCTTTATTACCTACTTATCTGTACAAATGTTAATTTACTCTGTTCGTTCTTTTTGTAATGGTATAATAGTTGACTTATCCGTTAAATAAATAAAATTTCTTCTTTCCTTGACTATATCTTATTTCCAACTGAAGCTATAAAAAATACCTTTGGATACAAATAGTTGCAAAATCGTATCGTTTACAATTCTTACATGTTTTTTACAAAACGAACGGTTATTAGGTAGGTAATTCAGTAAAAATGTGTTTTTTGCTCCTTTCATTCAAGATCGTCGTTACTTCTAGGTGTAAATCAAATTCAGTAAACATTAACCTAACCTATTTCACACTTTTCTCATACACGACACATCCTTTTCACACACCCCACACAGACACACCGCGATGATTATTCATTCGAACAGGATTATTTCCCCAGCCCCATCCTTTTTTTCCGGAAGTTACCCTTCTTGTAACAATGCGATAATTACAAAAATGATAATAATAGTGTTTCTAAGCTCGGGATTACCTCGAGGGGGTGTTAGGGGGATACACAATTGACTTGTTTGTCTGGGTTTTGGACACGCGCATCTACTAACAATGCAATTATGTTCCCAGAGTTTATTCACAACACAATTTCGAGGATTTGGTAATACAATAATCCAGTGTTTATATTTTGTAATCTAAGATATATTCTGGGTAACTTTATATCTCATTATTCTTGCGAGGAAATTTTTTCTATTTTGATTTTTTCTCCAATAGAAATATTATACATCTAAGCTTTCAAGTCAATTTCTCGTCAAATACACAGGGTGGCCAACCAAAAACGAAACAAAGCAATTTGCAGGAACCTCGTTAACATTTTAGAAAAACGCTCAGACCCGTCGATTGTTCGTCAGTATTTAGACCAACGTTTTCCACGGCATTGGATTGGGAGAAGAGGCAGCATCGAATGGCCTTCACGATCGCCAGATTTATCGCCTCTCGATTCCTTTTTGTGGGGACATCTGAAAAGTAAAATCTATAAAACACAACCAACGCCGTTGGAAGATTTGCGTCAAAGAATCGTTGACGAGTGCCGTCGAATTACTCCGGAAATTCTTCGGAATATGCGCGAACGTTTTGAACATTGTATGGAAGTGGGTGGTCATCAGTTAAAACATTTAATCAATTAAGTAGTAAGCAAGCAACTAAAATAATTGAAATTTTAACAAGTAATTTTTTTTCAAAGTATTGAGAGTAAATGTAAAATTTAAAGACTATTGTAAAGAGAATTGTCAGATCTTTTAAAAGCCATTTTATTCGACCCACAACTTTATTTAAAAATTTTGAGGTAATTCTTACCCTCGCTTGGGGTTGAAAGTAGTGGAGTCAAAAATACCGGAAAAGAGTGTCCCCCTTAAATAAAAAATCGACGGGTCTGAGCGTGTTTCTAAAATGTTGACGAGGTTCATGCAAATGGCTCTGTTTCGTTTTCGGTTGATTACCCTGTGTATATATATATATATATATATATATATATATATATATATATATATAAATATATACAACTACTAATATTGGGGCTTGCAGCAATGTCTCAGTGAGATACTCTTTTATATTAATCCAAGCTTTAGGAAACGTTTATTTCCATCATCAGGGAGACTACAAAATTTAAGTCAATGGTAAAACGTAACAGTTTAAAAATTCGCACAAATACGAGGTTGACGACAACATGATTGTTTCAGTAAGTTAAAATACAGTAAAAACATGAGTTTTGAACTTATTACATGTTATTTCAAAATACAAAATGAACAAATAGAATGAACATACAATTAATATTGAGATTATGTTGATCTCTTATTCTTTCTATCCCCCTTACTCTAGCCATGTTAGTAAGCCATTCAAAGGTGTTAATAGACTTTGTGGTATAGATGTCACATATCAACCATGCAAGAAAAAGACAAGAAAGAGATCACTATTTACCTGTGCAAAATTTTGGAAACCAAGATCATTATTATGATAATGAATTTTGGGGTTGAGAATTTGTTCTAGATTCGCCATCCAACGTCAGAAAGTATGAGTATGAGTATGTTCTATCCACGGATGCTAATCTGTAAATTTCTATATGTATGTAAAAATACTTGCGACCACTTAATTTATTTTTCTGTATGTAGATACCTAATATCGTATCAATTACTTCGTTCTCACGCTCTCCGTCAAATGTCAATCAAACTCACAAGCGGTGTCTCGGTTGCCGTCACAGTGGCGTTAATTCCCGGCACGCACCGCACGTAATTGGCCACGACTCGTAATCAAACACCGCCGCGCCGCGCCACGTCGTACCGTCTCAAAACCGGCTTAGGATTTCATCCGGCCTGAAAACTCTCATAATTAGCCATATACCCCCGTCCCTCGGGATCGCACTCACTTCCTCTAATTGCTATTAGAGCTATCGTAAAGTCAAAAGGGTTCGTTATTTCAGTTATTGCCATCGGGAATCGGATGCAGTCAACTCGACTTTAGTGGACGGGGTTACGTCGAGATGGCGCCGAAGAAAGTTGGTTAGTGTGCGTAGACCGACCTCCCTGGAGAGTTATTTTGATTTATTTGCGGTCCTTTTGGATTTGTCGATCATATTTTCGAACGATAAGGACAAGAGCCCTTTCTAATACGACATTCATAATTAATAATAAAAGTAATTACATCTACTCAAACAAAATTACCATATTTAAAACATCTAAATAATTATTAAATGATAATAAACGTTAAAATCTTTTTTCCTCTTCTTTTGGTGCCATATCGGGTCCTTCTGATATTGGCAATCACAATGGCTAGCTGTGCTCTGTCTTCGGCGATTCTAAAGAGTTGTTCTGCGCTTCGAATTCCGGTTCACTCTCAAAGATTCCTTAACCACGAGGCTTGTCTTCTATCGACTCCTCTACGGCCTTCTATCTTGCCCTTCATTATAAGTTGAAAGATACGGTAACGATCAGCCCCGAGTATGTGATCTAGATAGGACAGCTTTCGGCATTTAACTTTTATTAGTAGTTCTCAGACGGCGTTTGCTCTATTTAAAACCGCTTCATTTGTCTGCTTGGCTACCCATGGGATTCGGAGCATACGTCTATGTAGCCAATTTAAATTATTATTGCAGAAGAGCGATCTCATTTTTTGGAAGGTTGCGCGAGCTGACTCTATCCTGCACTTGACTTCTTTATCCGGGTCAAGATGCTTTGTAATGTAACAACCAAGATATTTGAAACATGGAACCCTTTCAATGTTTTGACCGTTCATTTGCAGTGCAGCATCATTATACGGCTGACGGCTAAAAATCATAAACTTACTTAGTTTTAATGACATTTATGTTTAGACCCATTTCTTGTCCCATCACGTTGACCAAGTCTAAAAGACGTTGAAAGTACTGGAGATCACCACTTAAGATTGCGGTGTCATCGGCATAGCGAATGGTATTAACCAGTTCGACGTTAATCTTAACTCCGCAATCCTGGTCATGCATCGCCTGTTTAAATATTTAATCACAAGAGTGGAGACAGTATACATCCCTGTCTTACTCCACTCCACACCACCTTCGTCATTTTTCTAACATCTAAAATGTATACCTACTTTTCGAGATATTAATATTTTTAATAAAAAAGTGACAGATGCAGTAGACAGGTCAAAGTTAATCATTGGTAAGTTAAATATTTAAGGGAAGTTTATGTTCACTTTCCTACAAAAATATATAAACGTTCTCGTATTTGAGATATTATGCATTTAAAATTTTTTAACTTATTATAAGTTAAGAAAGCCCGTACATCCTTTGTGAATATTAAAAAGTTGCTCTATAGTCGCGATCTGAGCCTGGATCTGAGGACTCGGATGCTCAAAAGCTATGTATTCCCAGTTATTTTGTACGGTGTAGAAGCTTGGACCCTCAACGTGTGTATTGTGAGCGGAAACTAAAAGCTTTCGAAATGTAGGCCTATTGTAATGTTAAGAATATCATGGACAGATCATACGACCAACGTGGAGGTGTTGAGAAGAATGAAGAAAAGCGTAGAGATCCTACAGGAAATGAAAAAAAGAAAACTGTAATATCTCGGCCACATCATGATAGGTCCAAGGTATAAGATTCTGACACTCATAGTCTAAGGAAAAATAGTGGGGAAAAGATCTATTGGAAGGAGAAGAATATCCTGGCTTAGAAATCTGCGAAAATGGTTTAATGTCACGTCATCCGACTTGTTTAATTTTCTATTATTTTGGTAAGCGTTGTATGTGGCTAGCTCAATAGTAGAGGAAAATGTGTCGTCACAAATGTCATTCATTCTACGTTCTCTGTTGATGCTTTGCAGACTACCTTTTTTAACACATACATTTAATAGAATTAAAAAATCAAAGATAACACAAATATTTTATGTATAACACGATGAACATAATTTTTTACCAAACACCTTCACGAAATCAAAATATCTGACCAGTTGATTTAATTTTGACAGTGGTTTTTTCGGAATCACTTTTCGACAAAAATGACATTTGTGACGTCAAGGCGTTCCTCGTCTATTAAGAATTAATTATCAATTGTGATTATTGGCAATTTGTTTTTGAAAATATACAGACACACTTCTATCACAGTTTTATAATAACGTAGATGTGACTGCTCATTACTTTTTTAGAAAAGATTAAAAAAACTGGGTATATCTGGATGATATAACTAATCTCTATACCTTTGGTAGCATTAGCCCTTCTTGTAAAAAATATTGGGATGCCAAGTTATTAGGAAGATGGAAAAGAGATAGGTAATGGGCTTAAGTGTTTTAAGAGACTCTTAAATTCAAATAAATATTCAAATTAATGCAGCAATATTTTTAAATATTGCTAGAATATTAAAATTTTGCAAGTAAATAATAACACCACGATTTAAGATTATCTTTTCTCCAGATCATAAACTGATGCATCTTTGACGAAGCCTTTTGTTAAATTAGTATTTACATTTAATTAGTAAAAGTGAAAGTATTAGAAACGCTGCTAAAACCGAAAATCAATTCTTCGTTTTAATGAAATGTTCCATTTCTTCGACTTACGCAATGAAGGTTGATATATGTGCCACTATAAATTACTCTGCAGGTCCAAAGGACTCCCTTTCTGCCCTCCGGCTGTGGATTATATACGGCCCTTTAATTATCCGGGGTTTTGGATGCCCATCTATCTCCCGATGAGTCCTAGGCAGGTGGCAAAGAAAATAATTGCTGTTTTGATTCATCAGGAATTGTAGTTTAATCATCTACTCAGCTTTCCTCGCCAATTTTTTCTAATAACATAAACGAAATCCGGTACTTTTAGATTTAATTGCAAGATTTATATTTCCGTGTGCTCCATCATTAAAACGTGGTTTTTAAGCGGTTCATCAGATTCATTAGGTTAAGAAAATCTTTTGATCTGTCAATACAATTCCAACTTTTATTACGTATGAAAAAAATAATTTTTATATCTACGTTTTAGTTGTCCATAATGTGAATAGGGGCAACAAGAGAAGTAACACATTAAAAAAAAAAAGAAAGGCTGCGGTCATAATTCATGCAAGATGGCATATTGAATCATTTCTAGCACAGCTCTCTTTCTCTCTCTCTCTCTCTCTCTCTTTTTTCTCTTTAGATGCTCGAAGGCATATACTCAATTTTATGGTCTCGTTAAAATGGAGGTTTGCGACTGATTGGCTGCCGAACGGTCTCTGAAAAAGGCCAGTTCGGAATAATGAGAAAATAAGAATGGGCGGCACGGGCAACCCAAAACGGCACTAACTACCAATGTGAACATCTTCGACTTAATCACAAATGCAAATTGTTTACTCGTAAAAACCTTCGATGTGGTAAAGGGGGTTTCTTTTTCCAAATTAAACAACCTATCACTCAAATAAATTAGTGAAAACCATTTGGAAAATGTGCATTACATACACATTATAGCATATTTCACGAATATACGGTGGTTTCGGATTATCGTTAGAAATTCGATAATCAGTATTCAACTGTACGAAAGTAAATTCCCCTAATATTTTGAAACAAATTTCGTGAAAACGAATTTTATTTTATAAGAGATTTCTTGTGTGAAAATTAAGGGTCAATAGGGTTTAAGTTTAAAAATGAGACCAATCGAAAGGCTTTGCGTAAAAAAGCTAGAGTCGTGCACAAAAGAATTGAATTTTTGAGAAATTATTCTCACTGTTAACAAGAATGCTCTTTATTTGTTTATCTGGACGAAACTTGGATTTTTGCTGAAGGCGAAACAAAAAAAAATTTGGCAGGACGATAACATAAAGTATATAAAACACACCGACGGTGAAGGAAAAAGACACATTATTGTGCATGCAGGTGAAAAGCATGGTTTTGTTGATGGGGCGGATCTTTTATTTTCGTCAAAAATCAAAATCGGCCGATTATTATGACAATATGGATACAGAGATGTTTGTGAACTGATTAAAAGAGAAACTATTACCATCGTTTAATGAACCATCTGTCAATGCAATAGATAATGCTCCGTACCATTCGGAAATTTTAAATAAGCAACCAAAAAACTCCTGGACGGTACAGAAAATAAAAGAATGGTTAACGAACGAAAATATTTAATTTTTACAGTATTGCTTCAAGCTGGAATTATTATTATCAATAGCTAAAAGGCATGAAAGAAAAAAAAATTACAAAGGGCATCAAATTATACTCAGCTATGGACTTCGTGTGCTAAGACTTACGCCTTATCATTGCCAATTTAATCCCATTGAGTATATTTGGAGAATATGCAAAACTTATTACGACAATCACTTCGGATCTAATGGTTACAGTAATAAAGCTGTTTTGGAAACCTGGCAACGAGCGCTTAATACTGCCACTTCTGAAATTTGGGAAAACTGTGTCACAAAATGTGAAAATTTAATAGAGGAATGGTGAGTTCGTGAAAACCGCATCGAAGCAGTTAATTGTGTCATTCCTAATCATTTACAATCCGAATGAGGATAGCGACGACAGTGATTCCGATTTTAATGACTATAAATCTGATGCTTGATAATACCGTTAGTACTAGATGATTAAACATATTTATTAAATTTGTACCGATAATTTATTTTTGTTGCATTCCCTTTTAACATGATTAAATATGTGCCTATTTCCAACCAAAAAACTCATCAAGAGCTACATCAACGATTTCTGCTCACAATAAAGCAAAAAATAAAAATAAAACCTCTCAACAAAAGCATAATAATAAACAAAACATTTTCGGGTTTAAATCTTAGGGGAATTTACTAATGTACCTCTCAATACAGTGCGTATGTTAAGTCGGTGCCTTGGTGACTAATCCGATATCGTCGTATATTGGTGAAATGAGCTAGCTATATATACGTATGTCCCAGATTCGCTTCTCTACACAGGGATCCTATTATACCTACAGCAAAGGTTAAATGGGGAAAGTTTCGGAGGAAGCTTAGTGCATTTAATAACCGGCTAATTGGTTTTGGAAATATAGGCGAAAAACCTAAAATGGCGGATTCTGTTTTTCGCCAGTAAATTCAAAACGGTTAATTTGGGAGCACTCAAAATGAGATATTATTGGTGCACATTTTCAAGATGAATACGATAGCGTGTATGAAATTTTCCAATCGTCTTTTGTTATTCCGCAATCCACCTCAACTTTCATTTTTCTTATGACCGCCATATTGGTATTTTTGATTTTTGAAAAGAGTGTAAAATTTCCAGTCTAGTGATGTTTCACGAGTGCATAAAATATTGAAGTATCATCAAAATATCACACTTTGTAAAGTTAGGTCTCAATTTTTTCTAGAAGGCCATGATTTATTTGTCAGAAAGTAACATTAATAAGTAATGCATAAAAAAACGCATAAATACATTAAATTTTCAATAGAGCATGAACGTTAATAATGACTTTTTAACAAATCAAATGTTTTGGGGAAAATTCCCAAATTTCCAATTCCCAAATTACCTAAAGCACACCTTACACCTACACGATGTTCAATAAAGTCATTATGTTCAAAATTTTTTCATTATAAGGTACTTCTTCATTATTTTTTAATGCATACATACATATAGTCACGCCTTTTTCCCGTAAGGGTAGGCAGAGACCACTTCCTTCCACTTCCGCTACGGTTCTAAAACACACATCTTTTGCTTCCTCTACTTTCATCAGTGTTCTCATGCATGCTCGTCGGTTGTTGGTACACTTGACCTGGTCTTTCTTCAAAACAATGTTAATCTGATCGAGATATGTTCGCCGAGATCGACCTCTACCGACTTCCGTCCATTCACACTCGCCTTTCGCCATATAAATTTGTTTCGTCAATTTTCCTTCATTCATCCTTTCTACGTATCCAAACCATCTAAGCATTCCTATTCTATCTTTGTAATCATATCTTCTTTTCCACCACAGTGTTCCATTATCTCCATTATCAACCGAATCACTCCGACTATACTTCTCAGACTACTCATCTCCGCAACGTCGATCCTATTTTAATGCTTCTTTTACCAAACCCAATATTCACTATCATACATAAGTGTAGGAACTAACACTTCTCTATGCAAAGTCAGACGTGCCTTTTTTTGACACTTTTTGGCTGTTCATGAAGCTATGCAGTGCCCCATTCATAAATTTTCCTGCCAACACTCTTCGCTCAATGTCACAGTCATACTTTTCATCTCTCGTATACTTTGAACCCAAGTATACAAATTTATTTATTTGCTTTACTCTTTCTCCCTTAATCAGAACCTCACAGTTTGTTATGCTTTCTTCTCTTTCAAAAACCATTACTTTTGTTTTGCTTACATTTATTTTCATCCATTTGATTTTCAGGGCATCATGCATAACATTAACCATCTCCTACAACTCTTCTTAAGATGACGCTAATATGGCTTCGGCGTAAAGACGATCAAATAATTTATTTTCAATCCATACGCACTCTCTTTCAAATCTTTTAAACAATCGTCTATGTACGAGCTAAACAGCCATGGCGAAGCCGCACATCCCTGTCTCACACCTTTTTCGATGTTAAACCAGCCCGTTTAAGCTTCGTTTAAACCTGACACAAGCAGTGGAATCTTCGAATAGTGATTTCAATACTCGTATTAAAATACCGCTCACCCCATATATACCTTTTAATGTTATTTCTTAATTTGGAATGACATTACTTTTTTTATTTGAAAATAAACTAAGAAATAATCAAATATTGATATACCTACTCGTACGGTTATTACCAATGAGATTATTTCCATCACGAGTCAGTAAATATGGATTCTTGTTATTATCAGGTATTATTCCATTTTTGCTTTTCTTGCGATCATTACTAATGGCGATAAAACGAGGTCTGGATTTATAAAGTGGACCTGTTTTCCGATAATTAATAATATTTAATATTGTTATTAAAAACAAGCAACCAATATTACACACACTTTCTAATTTAATAAATTTTGTATAATTGGTTGCCTATATAAAGTTTGTTATTATTATATTGTTAATATAGATTTTACTCATTTTATTATTCAGAAGTAATAATTATAAGTAGTCCGTTAGTTTGTTAGAAATAGTCTATTTTTGTCAGAAAATAACGTTGTTAATGCAGTTAAATAAAATAAACATAATATATAATAAAAAATCGCATTTTACGTTACAGCTTAAAGGTGTCAAAAAAGCAAAACACATTAAATACCATACGATGAGCGCTTAATCGCTAAAAATTTCAAGAGTAAACGAACCAACCCGCAATAAAAACCATCCATCCATCCAAATATGGGTCCATCATCCCCTGTTCCCAAACTATTTTAATTAAAAACCAAAATCCCCTTTCATCCCGACCCCGAAGTATTTCAACAAAGGCCTAATTTCACAATCCGACGCCGCTCGCCCTCGTCCCGTGCCGCCGTTGCTCTTTTTTTAAGGATAAGAATTGCCAATTATTAGAGAACTTTGTTGTTATTATATTCATTACGATCCGGCAACGAAAAAGGGTGCCACAGGGTGCTTTATTGTGTTTCGACCGCGCGGTCGTCACTTGTTGGAAACGTCGGATGTCAGTCATGGACGTAACACCAGCAAAATTTCCGAAAAAAAATGTCTGTTATTCCTACTGCAGGTTTATTGAAACTTGGGGTATTATTAAACGCAATTATAACTATAAGATAGTAAAAAGTACACGAGGCTCACTCAAAACTAGTCCTAAATTTAATCACGAAACAAAAAGTAGGTATATTACGATATTATGTGTCAATACACAGAAAACAGTCTACATGAAAGTGTCAGCCTCAGAAGACCGGAGAACAGCTCAAGACCTTCAGATAGAAAACGCAAAATTCAAGGGAGTATCACAATTCACGTATCTCGGGGAGTTAGTCAGCAACGGGGGAAAAACCAGCACCGCCATTAAAGGAAGACTCTACAGAGAGGCAATCGAGCCCACTTTGCCAACTTGAAACTCTTAAAAATCAAACTGATTACAAGAAAGACAAAGCTAAAAATTTACAAGACATTAGTTCGACCAGTAATAACCTATGGGAGTGAAAATTGGACACTCACGGTACAAGATCAGGAGAAGAGAAGAAGGTTCGAACGTAAAATAATCAGAAGAATATATGGAACAGTTAGAATCAACGAAGCAGAATGGCGCATCCGCAACAACCGGGAAATAACAGAGATCCTGAACGGTGAAGACATTGTGAAATTTATAAAATCACAGAGACTCCGTTGGTTTGGACACGTTCAAAGAATGGAAGACGCCAGGATGCCAAAAAAAATTCTAAACATTAAAATCTATGCTACCAGGAAAAGAGACCACGGCTAGATAGATGGACCAAGTACTGGGTGACCTGAGGGCAATGCGGATATCCGGCTGGGAAACCAAAGTCAAGGACCGCATTGCTTGGAAGCGAATTGTGGAGAAGGCCAAGGCCCACATCGGGCTGTAGCGCCTATTGGTAAAGTAAGGTATATTACGCAAAGTATTTGTTATCATCATGTTCTTAAGGTGACAGACAGCCATTCTTCGCTATTCATAACCAAAGACTTCAATTGGGAGTAGGCGTTTATTCTTAAAACGGTTTTCACATCTATGCGCTCTCTTGAGCTTCATTTGGGTTGAACAAGAACTGTTTTAGAACTGTCAGAAGTTTGCGCAGTAGAATTGGTCGCGTTCGGGTTTTGTTGCATTGTACATATGATACTCGCAGAATTCGCCGGTAGCACCACAAACGAATGCTTCCGGTCGCCTACAGGCGTTTTCAGTGAGGCTCCAACTTTCTGCTCCATATAGCAGCACAGAGATCACATAGCATCGAAGGACTCTGATTCTTACATCGATGCTTAAGGAAAGATTACAAAGAACTTTTTGCAGTCGGCTAAAGGCATTTCTTGCTTTCTCAATACGAGTTCTTATTTCGTATGAGTGGTGTATCAAGTATGTTGCATTCCAGATAACAAAATCTGTTTACTCTTTCCAATTGCGTGTTGTTCACCATAAAATTGGCTGTTATGTTTGGGTCTATTATCCTCTGAAAGCACTCAGCACTATCTGCCAGCAGAACTGTATCGTCTGCGTATACCTGAAGTTGTTAATGAGCTCTCCGTTCATGATTACACGATTCTTTATTTTGCTTGATGCCTATTTAAAGAGACTGTCAGAATAGGTGTTAAAAAGGGGTTGGAAACAGTACGCATTCTTGTCGTACACCTCTCTGTACAGCAAAACTTTCTGAAAGTTGATTATTTAATCTGATAGTTGCATGTTGGTCGAAATAGAGATTTGAAATTATTCCTATGTCTTTACTGTAAATACCTGATGCTTCTACGACTTGTATAATTTTTCATGAGACACTGTATCAAAAGCCTTTTCGAAGTATATGAAGCATGCGAATATGTCACAATTTACGTCTCGAGCTCTTTATATAAGTGCCTGTATGCTAAACAACTAGAAAGTAAACAACTAGAAAGTAAAAACCCTGTACATCTATATTATAATATTGTACATAGAGAAATAAACCTTATAATTTATAAATGATGAACTTTCTCTCAACTTTTCCTATCATTTCAATGAGATGATCTGTAAAACATTCTTTTATACAATTAAAGACTGCAGTCCAAGTGGACGAAGTCGCGGGTAAAAGCTAGTTGTACATAAAGTGATTCCGGTCATTGTTCTATTTAATATTCACCCCTTATGATACTTTTCAAGCAACGTTCGTGGTGTTATCAAGTTTTATTGAAAACCACCCTTGATGGTTGACTGATTGACGCGCCGTGTGAAAAGTGGAGTTGATATTTGTACGGAGGAAGAGGAAAGAATTGCAAGCGAGCGTGAGAGATTTATTTTTTGAATATTTTGATGCTGATAATTATTGTGGCCGATGTCATGAATATATACCTTTTGGAAGGGTAAATGTTGAAAAGATCATGTAAATAGAAGTTTATTTAATTGAGACGAACACTAGGAAGGTGGACACACGTCTAAAATCTACAAGAGAGACTAACTAATATTGAATTTAACACGTTACAGTAGAGCCTGCCCTAGCTAACCTTTCTCTTAAAAATTCTGCATTTGGTTTGCAGATGTTATAAAGCATTTCAATGAATTTGTTGTTCGTATTAAAATCTTAAAAGATAAAGGTTAAGCTGCAAAAATTAACTAGAATATTCGACGTTTTCAAGAGGAGAGGAAATCCCAAATGCGTTAAATTATTTTTAATTAAATAATTTAAACTAGTCCGTGATTGCGTAATGAGTATTTGTTGTCGTTATGCTGAAGTTGTGTTAATGAACCCAACAATTTACAGTTCCATATCAATGTCTTAATATAATGAGTTCACCGGGGTATGCAACACCCATTAGTATCTCATTTGTCAGAGCGACTAACACGAATTTATGGCACATCTAATAAATCGTAATACATTGTGTAACGTGCGACCACGATGGTAGATATATGGTCGGTATAGATATAGAGGAACAACGTCCATTTGCCACTCATCGGAATTCGTAACCGAAAAAACAAAAAACACGCGACCGCAGAGGAAAATGTTTTATGGGGAATTTTACAAAAAAAGAGTGCGAGTGTAAAAGGGACGTTATAACGTCGAAACAGTTCGCGGTTTGTGGGTCAGCATTTTTTCAAATCCCCTTCGATTGTTTACGTGATGAACAAAATACTGCTTCATTGATATTTGTTAAAAATCCATATCGAAATATCAAAAATCATTTTAATACTTTAAATGAATTATTTTTCTTTTGTATCGGTTTTAGAACGTTCTTCGACGTCTTCCGATTCCCAGTCTCCATTGATCCCTGTCCTCCCAGAGATCCTCTCCCAAACCTCTCTCTCTGTCTCTTTCTCTGTCTATGTCCTCTCTCCAACTCTTCCTAGGTCATCCTCTCTTTCTTTTTCCTTGGGGGTTCCAGTTGATGACTTTCTTTGGCAAACGGTCTTCGTCCATTCTCTGCACGTGTCCGTAACATTTAAGTTGTTTATTTCTAGGTAAGGTTAGGTATCATGTGAGTGGGGCGTGGTCGCCACTTGGACCTTTAGTAGGTCTATTGTGGCTCACCCCTAGAGGTTATAGTTCACCGCACAATCCAGCCCTTCTCACGTTCTAACATCCTCTACAATGCTATGATCAATTCCCATAATCTCTCTTCTTCCTAATTCGTTCCAGTCTAGATATTCCCGCCGCACGTCGTCAGAAGTCCATCTCTGTTGCTTCTAAAGCTTTTTCTGACCTTTGTTTCAGTTGCCATACCTCACTGCTACAAGTAACTATGCTTTTGACAATACTCTGTTTAGTGAACCAATGGCTCTTCTTCCTTGTATATTTCTTTCCCTTATGGCTTCATCCGTAGTTCCGTCTGTCATGATATACATACCGAGGTATTTGTATTTTTCGTCTAGTTTAATTATACTCTGGTTGTCCTCCAAGACCAGATTTTGTTGCGTTCCCCCGACGCACATTCCCATTCCGCTTTTGTAAGATTGACCTCTAGTCCCCATTTTTTGTATTCTTCAATTACTTAATTTACATGAATACGAGGTCTTTTAATAAAATTCTAGGTCTTGTTGACAATCGACAGAGACTGATGGCCGGCAATAAAGCCTATTAAGCAGTACAAGTGTAGTAAAATCGCAAATAGTAGGCGTAAATGCCAAAGTGAAAGTGTATAAAAGCATCATAAGACCGATAGTAACCTACGGATACCAATAGTGGAAGATGACGGCCAAATCCGAAGACCTATTAGCAAAGTTCGAACGAAAAATACTGGTACCGACCCAGAAAGAAGATGGGTGAAGGATAAAGTATAACCACGAACTGGCAGAACTGTATAAAGAAATTGGCATGGTCTCATACATGCAGGGCATGTAGAGCGCATGGAAGAAAGAAGGATACCACAGAAGATCTCCAAAGGAAACATGGAAAGCAACAGGAGACAGGGCAGACCACGATTAAGATGACATAGCAATATACAAAAAGACGCAAGAGAACTCTTAGACGTAAGGAAATGAAAAAGAGCGGCTGCAGATAGAGAAGGATGAAAAAGAATGCTAAACGAGGCTAATAAAAGAGGAGGCTAAGACCCACAGGGCTGTAAGGCCACTGATGGATGGATGGATGGATGGATAGAGGTCTCGTTGACACCTTTCACACCACAAATTGGAAAAAGATAAACGTGAGAGACGTCTCACATCCCCAAAAAATGACGTAAATTGTTTGAGTTTCGAAATGAAAGAAAATATAGTCGACATAAGAAAATAGTAGAATATCTTCAAGTTTAATTGGACATTAGATATTATTGAAAAATTAACTCATTGAAATTACTTAAAAAAGTGGTCACTTACGATGAAACTGGGATCCTCCTATATGATACTGAAATCAAGAGACAATCCATGCATTTGAAGTTACTCAAAATGAAAAAAGCCAAGATAACCAAATCGAAAATGAAGTAAAGAGGTAAATATACTACCTCGCAACTGAAAAGAAATCAGAAACCAAGATGGTAGTATGGTAAAAGGAGAGAAATGCGTTCTGAAGTGATAAACATACATACATACATAAAGTCACGCATTTTTCCCATAGGGGTAGGCAGAGACCACTTCCTTCCACTTCCGCTACGGTTCGTACACACATCTTTTGCTTCTACTTTCATCAGTGCTCTCATACATGCTCTTCGGTTGTTGGTACTCTTGACAGCTGGCCTTTCTTCAAAACAATGTTGATCTGATCGAGATCGATGTTCTCCGAGCAGTCGACCTCTACCGACTTCCGACCATTCACACTCGCCTTATAAATTTGTTTCGTCAATCTTCCTTCATCCATCCTTTCTACGTGTCCAAACCATCTAAGCATTCCTTTATCTATCTTTGTGACCACATCTTCTTTTACACCACAGCGTTTTCTTATCTCACTATTCTTAACTTTATCCAACCGAGTCACTCCGGCTATACTTCTAAGAAGTGATAAAGGAATCCTATAAAAAGAAAATCATCAAGCGCAAGCCCATTACTGTGACTTGAGTGAAAGTTGCAATGAAAGTGAAATTAGTATGAAAGAGATTATGGAAGCGTAAATAGTATGAAATTAGGGAAATCTGCAGGGTATGCTGAAGACTGGTTAGGGCGTGATAGATAGTCTGTTGTACTACCTTTCTAACCTTTGCTGGAAAAGTGGCAGCGTACTGTGAGACTGGTGCAACGCAGTTATCATTCCGCTTTACCAAGAAAAAGATTCGCAGCAGGACTAATGAGGCATTAATTTACTTAGCATCGTCGGCAAACTGTATGCAAAGGTTTTATTTAAAGGAGTGACGAATGAAACTAATAAAAAGATATGTGATGTGCAAACAGCATTTAGAAGAGGAAGGAGATGTATGAATATTTTAATTACGAGGAATGGTCGAAAAATTCTTGACTGGAAGTCGAAAGGTCTACTGCATTTTCATAGACTTGGAAAGGCATATGGCAAGGTGATAAGGATATTATTTATCTACGGGTTGAGCGTTAGTTTGATACGAGCGCTGAAATCACTTTACGAAGATTCCACTGCTTGTGTCAGGTTAAACGGAACTTACACGGACTGGTTTAAAATCGAAAAAGATGTTAGACAGGAATGTGTGGCTTCGTCATGGCTGGTTGGAGTGGAAAGGGTGAAACAAGTAAATGAGTTTGTATAGTTGGGTTCAAAGTTTACGAGAGACATAAATTATGACTGTGATATTGAGCAAAAGGTGTTGGCAGGAAAACGAATAAATGAGGCGCTTCACAGCTAGATTTTGTCAAAAAGTCACGTCTGGCTGTGCATAAATCAATGTTGTGTTAGGTAATTTGGGTAATAAAGTAGTTATTATCAATGTTTCGCGCTAGTTTTTAAGGCCGGGTAAGTGGGTAAATTACAACTAGATTATTTTAATATTGTTTTAAAAAGGGTTTAAACAAAGTGAATCTTTGACTCTTCACAAAAATGGTGTATTATAAAATAAGCATTACAGTGAATACATATTTAATAATGATATTCATTTGCTATACCCAGTTTATGAGGTTAACAATGTTTACAGCACAAAGCCCAGGTTTCTTAAAAATTTATTAAGAACTTCCTCGTCACTAACAATAATGTCCTTGCAGATGGAAAGTAAAGCCAGCCCGTTGAGCCTACTTTCAGATGTACTGTTTCTTAAGTAGCTCTTCAGTCTTCTCAGGCTGGAGAAAGATCTCTCCGCGCTGGCAACAGAAACAGGAAGAATACGCTAGAAGTTTCAAGAGGATATAAATATTACGAAAGAAAGTTTTCGGGAGATTTTCAGGCTTTTCCTGGCTCCACTTTTCTTTCCACAGCATAAACTCACTCTGCACAATTCACTAAGTGAATGCTCGGTTTAGCAGAAGAAGTGGATAAAGTGAAAAATAGTGAGATAAGGAAACGTTGTGGTGTGAAATAAGATGTAGTTACAAAGATAGATAAAGGAATATGCTTAGATGGTTTGGACACGTAGAAAGGATGGTTGAAAGAAGAATGACGAAACATATTTATAACGCGAGTGCGAATAGGCGGAAGTCGGTAGAGGTCGACCGTTCGGCGAACATCGATCTCGATCAGATCGACATTATTTTGAAGGAAGGGCCGGCCGTCAAGAGTACTAACAACCGACGAGTATGTATGAGAGTAGTAAAAGCGAAAGATGTTTGCAAGAACCATAGCGAAAGTGGTAGAAAGTAGTCGCTGCCTACTCCTACGGGAAAAAGGCGTGACTCTATGTATGTATGCATAATAGTTAGACTGTACTATTTTTTAAGTAACTTCATCTTATCGTAAGACGCCATCAGCATCTGCTCGAACAATAATAAAATCAAGTTTTAATTATTTCCCGTAATTCGAGTTATGCGTGTGTTTTAAACTGCTGGTTTTGAATCAAATACCTATTTTTCGATATACTAATCATGTTTTTTTATTCGGAAGATATTCAAAAATTTTATCTAAACATAAAAATCATTGCGGCCAGGAGTGTATGGAGGATCAGATAGTAAGTTCATTTAAAAATTTAACAATCTTATTAACTTTTAGGAATATTGATACGATAAATATGTTAACTCTTTCTCCATATATTATAAGAATAAATATGTGATGTGTATTTTTTTTTAACTATTATTATTCGTGAAATGTTGCGTCAACGAATGCCGATTAACTTTGAAGAACGCGCATATACCTGCCTCGAAAAATAGACTCAAAACCGTCGAAAATTTCGATTAATCTACGGTTATTATTATTACACATCGAAAAAGCCAAAAGCCACGGACCATTGTACCAGCGGCTTCGCGAGGCTACAACAACTTCGATACGCCCGAAAAATGACATAAATCCATTCTTCCATTATGTAAAAGATGATGGAGGGCCGGCATGGGCCCCTCATTCTTTCCTTTTTTTTTATTCAACCGTCGATCGTAAATAAAATGCCATAATGGCACCGGTTCACGGCCCACTATGAGAATTCCAGACGCGTCTTATACCCCACGGAAAAGATGCACATCCGAATTAACATAATATTTTTTGGAATTCAAATTTACCTCTTTAGGTTAGGTTATTTTTTTCTTCTTTTTTCTTCTTCGATGTTTGTAGGAGAAGAATTTATGACGGTGGGGCGGCATTGTACGAACGGATTAAAATGAAATACTCGACACAAAATTCTATTTGAAATTATAAACCAAAAATGCACTCAACCATTTTGACATTTAATGAGTTTTATCGAGATATCCATTTTATATATTTATTAGGGAATTTGGAATTTAAAATGATAATAAATTATGTTAAAACAGATCATGAAGTCGAAATGGGACAAATATAATACAGATATTATTAAAAATTATCCAGGAAACAAATATTTATGACCCAAAATAAATTATTTCTTTTATTACACTCTGTTTTTTCTTTAATTGCCAAATTGAATGAAACGTAAAAAATACAAAATAGGGAATGTTTGTAAATAATTTTTTGTGAGGTTACCGAATAAACGGGATCCATTCGATTTATTTTTACGGGACAACACACAATCAAGACGGTCCCATCTTGTCTAAAGCCCATCATCTTTCGGAATAGCTTTCGTCCATCATTAACGCAGACCATCCCACAAATCATTTCTTCGACCCACCTGTTCGAAGAGGACTGCGTTTGCTGGCTGGCTGGCTGGCTGGCTGCACGACACGAGATTTACGGCCACTGCGAGAGAGAGAAAGAAGAAGAATTGGCCGCGAGAGTTAATTACACAGCCAGGAGAAGGCAGTGCCGCTTACAGATTTCCTAATTTCACGTTGATTGCCCTTCGAAGATTGGCTTACATGATCTCGAAATGGAGATTCTAAATCGGGTATTCTTTGTTTCGTTTAAGAAAGCTAATTGATTGTTCAAATTAAAAAAGTTTTACTACTTTCGTTATAATTGGAATACATGGATAATGGAAAATGTTGATTACCTTTTTTTAACGGAGATAGATAAAAGAAAAGACGCGTTTTTAAAATAATAAACAAAAAACTGTTTTTAAAAATAATAAGTAAAATTAGAGGGATAATAAATCCCACTTTTCTTCCTACCACTTGTTTGACAATTAGATTCCTTCAAATTTAGTGGTGTTTTATAACATTACTCCCTAGTTTCTGGAAAAAGAACATGATGCATGTTATGAGATCCCACTAAAAAATGTCTGCTCTAGTTGACTATATCTATAAGAAGGGTAGAGAAAAGGAGAACAAGTGTATTGAATTAATATGGCGTTATTTTAAAGAAAGGCCAGCTGTCAAGAGTACCAACAGTACCGACGACCATGTATGAGAGCACTGATGAAAGTAGAGGAAGCAAAAGATGTGTGTAAGAACCGTAGCGAAAGTGGACTGTATGTATGTATGTATTGAAGCAAAAGAAAAAAAAAGTGCCACATGTGGTCGTTATTGACACCTAATAAATATACAGTCCAATAAAGCTCATACAATACAAATGAGCGTGCACGTCATCAATAATCTGTTTCAAAACTTTATACCAACAATAATAAAAATCACCGTTCGTTTTTTATAATCTCGAACACATCGGATCAGTCTGTTCGTAATATTTTATTGCATTAATCAAGTCAGTGTCTTGTTAAATATTACAATTTCTATATTATTTCAGACGGTATACAAAATTGCAGATATTATACATAAATATTTCATTAAATATCACACACAGTTCAAGTTTTATTATGTATTAATAAAAACGGTTTTTCCGATTGAAGATCTATGAGCGCCAGCTGACTGTTAAATTCATAAGTTGGCAAATTTATATACGTTTTTAAGACGTTGTCAAATCTGATTATCATGGTGAAATAAACCAAGATAATTTTTTAAAATGGTTTCAATTGCTATACAGTCTCACTGAACCATCGGTAATTGATATGGACGATGACCCTTACCAAAGTATGTTATTACATAAAATACCAAACATGTCCTGGCTCAAAGCGGTTATTGAAAAATGGTTAGCAAATCGAAATATTACTTTTTCACATACTATGTTTAAACATGAGCTTCTAAAGATTGTGGATCAGTAAGTACATTATATTTTGTGTTTATATAATAGTTTCTAATTTTATATAACAATCTCTTACCTGTATTTTTACATTGCATTTTAATTAAATTTTGAAGTAGTTTTACTGATTTTGTTAACAAAATTGAAACTGTCATATTTTTTAGAAACAAACCACCAAAAAGATAGATGACCTAGCTGAACAATATGGCCATAAAGTGTTACATCTCCCGTCATATCACTGCATTTTTAATCCAATTGAATTGATTTGGGGCATTGAAAAGCAATATTATATTGGCCGTGATGAAAATGCGGAAAAAGACTTTAAATATGTGGTCTGAAGCTCTTTAAACCGTTAACTCAGAGATCTGAAAAAACTCTATTGATCATACAAAAAAAGAAACTGATAGATGGTATAATAGAGAACGAATATTAGAAAGACAAGAAATTACTCCCATTATTATTGATATTGACGCTAACAGTGATGTCAGTGACTGAGTCAGAATCAGAATAGAGAAATAACTTATCCATTTTGTCGTTGTAGCTTAATTAAACTAACGTAATATAGCTTAGAAATACTTTTTTTGTGATTTATTAATATTTTGCTTGAAATGAAAAAACAGGTAGTATGTCAGAGCCCGTAAATAGCATTCTACTTTAATTGTGAAGTAGTTTATTTTTATTAATAAAATTATGATCAGTAATATTTTTTTGTTTGTTCCTCTAATTAACTCTATGTTGATTCGAATTAAATAAAAAATTAATAAACTAACTTGATTAGTTTTTATTGAAAACCTTTTGTTTAGATAAAATTCTTAAAGTTTTATTGCAATGTCCTAGACTAATTAATGGTAAAGTATAATATTATTAAATGATCAACAACATAACCTTATTACTTTCTCAATGTCCGTAGTACTGTCAAAGTCTGGCAACGTTGTTCAAATGTGACCTCATACTCGCTCTATGACGTGCAACAACATTTATATTATATGAGCTTTAGCCATCTTGTGTAAGCTAGTTTAAAAGTTGTGTTCTTTAAAAATTAAATTAAACTTACAAACAACCATTTCTTATTAGTATAATTTGAATATGGAAGTCGATTCATATCGTTTAATAAAAGATTGTCTCGAATGTAAACCAACTTCCAGTCTCGCCATTACGAATAAGTATGGTAAAACGAAAGAAAACAAAAAAAGAAGAATGACATCTTGACAGTCGAGTGCACCGATCGCATGCAACAATCAACACGGTCTCCATAAATTAAGGCCTTTGTTAGTCGGTTATACAGCCATTCAGCCATTCTCTGGCCTCCTAGACGATAGGGTTCATTAAATCCGTTATCGCGACTCCACTTTAACCATTTTACCGACGAAACTTTTAAATTTATTTTACTTATCGAAGGACGCAAGCGTCCATTTCTTTTGAAAACAGAGAAGTAGAGTTTTAGTTTTCGTAAAATATTTTACCCATAAAAATGACGAAGCCAATTTTTTTTAGATTGCATATTTAAGTAGCGACAACTTCACGAGGCGGTGAGTTTCACTCGCAAAGACATTCTCCTATTGAGAAAGAAGCTTATGCAATTGTTGAGGCTTTCAAGAAATGGCGCCATTTCTTGATAGGAAGACATTTTCAACTCATAACTGATCGAAAATCTGTTTCCTTCATGTTTAATGCTAGACATGCAAGTAAAATAAATAATGAAAAAATACAGAGATGGCGTCTAGAACTAGCTTGTTACAGTTATGATATAATTTATAGACCAGGAAAATTAAATATTGTAGCTGATACTTTATCAAGAATTTGTGGAGTCAGTGCAGGAAATCTTGACAAATTATTTGATTTACATCAAGCACTGTGTCATCCAGGTGTTACAAGAATGTTTCATTGGATTTGTTCTCAAAATATGCCCTTCTCAGTAGAAGATATACGTAAAATCACTGCTTCGTGCTCTACATGTGCTGAATGGAAACCAATTTAAACAGTAGAACACTTATTAAAGCTACTTTTCCTTTCGAAAGACTCAATATCGACTTCAAATTCATCTAGTTCTAGAAATAAATATCTACTTGTAATTGTAGATGAATATTCTCGATTTCCATTCGCCTATCCATGTGCCGAATGACATCTGTAACTGTTTGTCGATGTCTTGGAAATCTTTTCTCTATATTTGGCATGCCATCTTAGATTCATTCAGATCAAGGATCTTCCTTTATGTCTTCTGAAATCAGGTCCTATTTACATTCTCGAGGAATAGCCGCTAGTTTTTTTTTTTTTTTTTTTTTTTTATGTTCTGGTTCCCACGAAAAGGGATATCCTGTAATGTTCAGAGAACATCGTGGGAACCAAGGGAAAGAAGGTAGGAGTTGGTGTTCTTCTTAAATTTCTGGAGGTTGTATGCCTCGGGGAACACCTCCCTAGGCAATGAGTTCCAAAGCCTCGCAATTCGTTGGATGAATGAGTCTTTGGAAAGTGATGTTCTGCAGGTCTCCAAAGTGACCACGAACGGGTGTGAAGACTGAACTTGACGGGTTAATCTCGAAGAGACTGCCAATGGAGGAACGATTGTTGATATTTCAGAAGAGCATCGCCCATGAAAATATCTATAAAATAGAGACAAATCGCCAACTTTTCTACGGTGTTCCAGACAAGTGAGCGAGTTTGTAAGCGAGGCATCACCGACGAGACGAATTGCCCTTTTTTGGACAGAATCCAGTAGCTTCAGGATATGTTTAGGTGCTGCACTCCAAATATGGGAACAGTACTCCAGTACAGGTCGGATCTGTGCCTTATAGATCATAAGCAGCTGACTGGAGGTGAAATAGCTCTTGGCACGAAACAAAAAACCAAGTTTTTGGGATGCACTTTTGGCAATGGACCTCACGTGATTTTCCCAGGAAAGGTTATTGCTGATAGTAATACCAAGCATCGATATGGATGACTTCAGTGGTATGGTTACTCCTGACAAAGTTATGTTAGGCACAGTGAGATCGGCTTTTCTAGAGAAAAGACATGCTTGTGTTTTGTTTGCATTGAATAAACAACTCCTTACAACCCTCAAGGAAATGGTCAAACAGAAAGATATTATGGAATTATTTGGAAAACTATAATGTTGGCCACAACAACTAAAGGCCTGAAAACTCAACACTGGGAAATGTATTGGAAGATGCTTCACATTCTGTTCGATCTCTTTTGTGCACAGCTACAAATTGCACACCTCATGAAAGAATGTTCAACCATAAAAGAAAATCTTCTAATGGAATAGCTCTGCCCTCATGGCTCACAACACCTGGGGCGGTTCTGATGAAGAAACATGTGAGACAAAGTAAATATGATCCTCTTGTTGAAAAAGTTCAGTTATTAGAAGCTAATCTACAGTACGCACTGGTACGTCATGATGACAGACGAGAAGCAACTGTTTCTCTGAGATACCTAGCTCCAAGAGAAAATAAAGAGGCAACTGATAACTGTGGGGGGAGTTGCTGGGAGAATTCAATCACAATCCAGAAATTTCGAACAGTGATCACAATTACGATGCTGACGACTCACCAGTTAACCACTCAATAGAAGAAGATCAAAACAGTCCTGCTCGTAGTCGACATCCATCGAAATATCTTGAAGATTACATTCTCTAAATGACCTAGGAAGAAGGTGGTGAAAATATTATATCCCTCTATTATTGTTGTTTATAAGATACTGTCAGTTTATTATGTTATTCATGTTATGTAATTTCATGGTGAAATCTTGTTGATTAAAGCCTTATTCTGGTTATACTTATTACTTATTACAATACTGTGGATTATTTTCAAATACATATCAGTCAAGGCACAGGGTCAATAGCGTCATTCAGTAATTGCAAATACATTTCGCCAGTTAAATTGCCTGGTAGAAAAAAAGGACCCACCAGTCGGTCATCGCAATTGCCAGCCCATACATTTAATTTCTCCGGTTGCTGTGTATGCACCTCGTGAAAATCTCTTGGGTTTGAATCGGACCAATAGCGGCAATTGTGGCGATTTACCGTCCCGTGCAAAAAAAAACTGCTTTCATTAGAAAAACACTCGCGCACTCATTATTTCGCAAAACTGCAAACGGTGGTCATAATCATCATCATTAAGTTCATGGATTAAAAAATAGGTACTAAATTTATACTATTGGCGTACTTAACTCGAATGAATGACATTTTTACCGTTCGTGATTGTTTGCAGATAAGTTTCACATTTAAAATCTATTTTCTTAATAAGTAATGGGCAGAATTTTAAAACTTAAAGACTATTGTAAGATCTTTTGAAAGAAATCTTATTCGACCCCCAATGCCATTTAAAAATTTTGGGGTAATTCTTACCCTCGCTTGGGTTTGCAAGTAGTGGAGTCAAAAATACCGGAAAAAAGTGTGCCCCTTTAATTAAAAATCGACCGGTCTGAGTGTTCTTCTAAAATGTTGACGTGGTTTCTGCAAATGGCTCTGTTTGGTGTTCGGTTGGCCACCCTGTATATTGTTCCTTTAAATATCCATTATTGCATTTAAAAAATATTTGGAATAAACTGATTATAAAATTAAATTACAGTCTGTCAATTTTAACAGGACCATTCCTTTCTGCACCTGGCCATAGAAACTATTTCTTTTTTAGCCTAACTTCACTTGTAGAAATTTTTAAGATACTTTTGTATTTCCCAAAGATTGAAAGTATAAAAATAAATGTAAGCAAGGCGAAGTAATTGGTTTTTGAAAGAAAACAAAGCATGACAAACTGCAAGATGCTGATTAAGAAAGAAAGAGTGAAACAAGTAAATGAGTTTCTATACTCGGGTTAAAAGTTTACGAGAGACGGAAAGTATTACTGTGACATTGAGCGAAGAGTGTTGGCAGGAAAACAAATGAATGGGGCGCTGCATAACTTCATAAGCATTCAGAACGTGTAACAAAAGGCACGTTTGGCTATGCATAGAGGAGTGTTGGTGAATGTTGGGTTTGGCAGAAGAAGCATGAAAATAGGATTAATGCTGCGGTCTGCGGAGATGAGTAGTCTAAGAAGTATAGCTGGAGTGACTTAGTTGGATAAAGTGAAGAATAGTGAGATAAGGAAACGCCCGCGTCGTGGTGGGAAAAAAGATGTGGTTAGATAAAGGAATGCTTAGATGGTTTGGAAACGTAGTGGGGATGGATGAAGGAAGATTTTGACGAAGCAAATTTATAAGGCGAGTGTCTACGGGCAAGTTAGTAGAGGTCGAACTTAGAGAACATATTTTGATCAGAGCGACATTGTTTTGAATAAAGGCCAGGTCAACCGACGAGCATGTATGGGAGCACTGATGAAAGTAGCAGAAGCTAAAGATGTGTGTAAGAACCACCGTAGCGGAAGTGGAAGGAAGTGGTCTCTGCCTATTACTACGAGAGAAAGGCGTGACTGTATGCATGTATGTATGAATGTATATAATGATGCTTTATAACAATTTCAATTATTATCAGCAAATGGACATACTATTAGTCAGTTACGCGTGCAGAGTTTTACTTCTTTAAATAAGATACGATCAATATCATAGCCATGGATATTGTTTACAAATTATGAATCCAATTTTCACAACATTATCTTTTTATCATTTAAAAAAAAGAGGAAAAGACTACTAATTATCTAGTATTCACTACATTACACTTTCAATAATCCGTTTTTCCTGTAAGATCACTAAACAACGCAACTAAATCACAACAAATCACAAAGAAAGTAATTTGTAGATGCAAATAAAACACATTCTGTCTTTGACATTGGATACCTACAATCCTCCATATTTGTTTGCGTCTCGCAGCGCCCTCGGCGGTAATTGAAAACGAGAATTCGTCGCTCCCTTTTAACAATTTATTGTGCGCCATTGAAAGCGTCGCGGCGCACTTCGTCACATTGCCATTTTCTATTCTTATTCTTTCTCAGAAGAGTTACTGTGTTTAAAAAAAGTTTTTTTTTTGGACGATCGATGAAGGTTTTGTAATGGGTATTTGGGATATACCTAGATTGATGGAGGATATATTTCAGATGAAAAGGTTTTTTTTTTTTTTATTTTAATTTATTTTTATTTTAATGAAAATAGTCGCAAAAAGGGTAGACCTATCGTGTGGGCCCGCACTGCGACTATTAGAAGAAGAAGGAATTATAGAAAGGAAATGATTGTGGACCCACTTTTTGAAAAGTTGCAGGTCATAGTTCTCTGGAAAAACTGATTTTGGAAGCTTGTTCCATTCCGTAGCAGCCCTGTAAAAGAAGGATTCTTGATGGAGATTGGTCCTTGTAGTGTCAATCTTAAGAGTAAATGGGTGAGACAATGGTGGTACAAGAAATTTTATTTCTCTGGAGAATCTGCCATGAAAATATCTGTAGAGTAATGACTGGTCTGCAACTTTTCTTCTATGTTCTAGAGGGTGAAGGGTATCTGTGAGAGTTGTTTATCAACCGAATGGCCCTTTTCTGAATGGAATCTTGAAGACGAAGAGAATGGATTTGAGCCTTGTACGTCGTCAACAATTGATCAGGAGTAAAAAACTTTCTAGCTTTCTACAGAAAACCTAGCCTCTGGCCTGCTGACTTTGCGGTGTTAGCAAGACATATTATTGGACACCGTGACTCCCAAAATCGAGATGGACGGACTTGATTCAAGGGTATTTTCGGACATTGTGATGGAATGATTTGAGTAATTCACTTTCTTGGAAAACGTGGTGCTTTGTGTTTTTTTGGGCGTTGAACTGAACAATATTGTTGGTTCCCCACTCGACGATTGCTTCAAGATATCTTTTGATGGAATCAACCTGTTCCTGCCTGAGTCTATTTATATCATTCATATGATCGATAGGATGTGAAAGTTGAGACAAGTGTGCTATCGTCTGCGAAACTGTAAATAATTTACTTAACAATGCCTGGTGCCAAACGCGGTCAAAGGCTTTAGATATATCCAAGGCTATCGAACGGGATTCACCAAACTTCTTAATAGTGTTTGTCCAGAGCTGAGTGACATAAGCCAGCAAATCTCCAGTAGACCGAAGTTGTCGAAATCCATATTGTCTGTCATGGATTTAAATTTGGATGTAGGACTGTAAATTAAATTAAAACTAAAATAATAATTTTCGATGCTTGATTATATTACTAACCATAATACTTATAGCATATAAATAATAACAATAACGAATTAAATTTCATCATGTGTAGGACAATGTATAACCTTTACTATGTATCACAAACACTGATGTTTGAAGTGCAACTGTTCCTACTGGCATCGAAGAATTGACCACTCGGGCAATTCATTTCAATTAATGTACCTAAGTTGCAGAAGATAAATGCAGAACAGTCACCAGGTTTACTTGCGAAGAAATTTCCTTTGGGATTTTGTTCGCAAATATTCAGGTCTGATTCTTCAGTAGACTAAAATAAACGAAAAAAATTTGTATTATTCTTTTTCAGATTAACTGCAAGTTAAATTTTTTATAAATTGTTAGAGTAATAAATTCCTATATCAATATAATTAATTAAGGTTTTAATTGGTTAATTTTATTTTTATTGCAAAAATTTATGTAAATTTTACCTTGTCTTCGTTTTCTGGAACAGTAGGTTCAACTGGAGCCTCTGATGACTCTACTTCCTCTTCACTAGGTTGAACTGAAGCTTCTGATGATTCAACTGGAGCTTCAGAAGGTTCAACTGGAGCTTCAGAAGGTTTAACTGGAGCTTCGGAAGGTTTAACTGGAGCTTCGGAAGGTTTAACTGGAGCTTCTGATGGTTCAACTGGAGCTTCAGAAGGTTCAACTGGATCCTCCGATGGCTCTACTTCATCTTCACTAGGTTCAACTGGAGCTTTTGATGGTTCAACTGGAGCTTCAGAAGGTTCAACTGGAGCTTCGGAAGGTTTAACTGGAGCTTCGGAAGGTTTAACTGGAGCTTCTGATGGTTCAACTGGAGCTTCAGAAGGTTTAACTGTTTTTTCGCTGGGTTTTTCAGGAGCAACGGTAGTATCAGTAGGCGCCTTTGAAGTTGTAGTCCTTTCGCAAAGTCCCGTCCGTGGATGGTTGCAGACGGAAATTTCTGGATCAAAAACTGTACCAGGTCCACATTGTAATTCTTGTGGTCCCCAATGAGTACATTGATAAAATTTGGAACAATCCGATTCGTGGGCCAATAATTCTCCCAATATGCACGATCGATATTGAGAGGCTGAAAATAATATAAGTAGTGTTGGCATGAAAATAAATAAAGTTATAATTGAAACATTTAAAATTGTAATTGCAATGTAAATAAATAAGAAAGACACACTTACGTTTTAATTCAGCTACGCTTACACAAAGTGCAATACACAGTAAATCAGTTAATTTTATCATTGCTATTTCAACTTTTGCACAATAGGTAGGTATTATTATAACTGATGATTTTCCTTCTCCATCGCACCCATTTTATATGTTCAATTTGAACGAATCATCATTTTATTTATTGATGGATTATATATTTTTTATTTTTTTATTGATAATAATAATCTATAAATGGTTAATAACTTACGAATACTTTTATAGAAGATCTTAATGAGTAATAAAGATATATCTTATAGGAAAATTTCATCTGTATTTATATAAAGGGCAGTTATTATATTTTCCCTAATTTGGGAAGTTTGTTGAATCCCGTGCAATAGCCTTGGGTATATCTAAAGCACTTGACCGCGTTTGGCACCAGGCATTGTTAAGCAACTTATCTGCCTACGGTCTTCCAACCAAACTGCGCCAATGGCTCATGAGCTTCATGCAAGATCACTCCTTACATGTGGCAGTTGACGGTATTTCTTCTGATGCGTTAAAAATCAATGCTGGTTTCCCCCAAAGTTCTATCCTGTCTCCCACCCTATTTCTTTTACACATCAACGACCTCTTAAAAACTACCACTAACCCCATTTAGAGTTTCGCAGACGACAGCACACTTGTCTCAACTTTTACATCCTATCGATCACTTTCGGTAAATGATACAAATAGACTTAGGCAGGAACAGGTTGAATTTATCAATGGAACTAACAATCTTGTTCAGTTCAACGCCCAGAAAACACCAAGTGCCACGTTTTCCAAGAAAGTAAATTCTTCAAATTACTCCATCGCAATGTCCGGAAATACCCTTGAATCAAGTCCCTCCATCTCGGTTTTGGGAGTCACGGTGTCTAATAATATGTCTTGGCATGACCATGTTGCTAACATCGCAAAGTCAGCAAGCCAGAGGCTGGGTTTTCTGTGGAAAGCTAGAAAGTTTTTTACTCCTGACCAACTGTTGACGAGGTACAAGGCTCAAATCCGACCTATACTGGAGTATTGCTCCAAGCACCAAGGCATTCTTTTCGTTTTCTAGATTCCATTCATATCAATGCAATTAAGTAAATTCAAAGTCGACAGCCAGTGAAAAATTTTTGAAGTTACAGGAGGCTTGAAACTGTAAGCTCCATGTATAAATTCTACAATATACTATCGATGAAAAGTGTGTTTGTGTTATTTACTTTATAAACGAAATTCACGGCGATAAAAACCTAGGAACCCTTCGACCTACAGCAGGTAGAAACCCATCGAACCAGCTCAACCGAACTATCGAAGAAACTCCAACTCCATCAGCAGGAGTAAGTCGAGGTCCCAGAGATTCCGGTCAAGCTACCCACACCTCAGCGCAATTCTCTAGCCGCCACGCTTCGCCAAGCTTCTCTTCGCTACTGCTCGTCGTCGTCGTCGCCCGGCGCTCAATATCCTGAAAATATTGTCACTTTTAGTTTCTTTACAGAGGCTTGAACTTGGATCAAAAAATCGAAGATATAGTTAAACCGCTTTGTTTTACTTTATTTTTGGGTCTATGAAAATCAAAATCGTGTAAATCAATTTCTATAAAATATTTTTGTATTTTTACAAAAAATCCCTAAAATCTGTTCGTTATATAAGGCACGCCTATGAATTTGCGGATTTTTATGGTTATATGACTCTCTTGAATTTAAAAATGGACCTTAAAGTCTTTTTAATTATATTTTAAAGGATCTTTAACTTTGTATTCCTATGCAACACGCGACACCTTTTCAGCATTAGAGTATAAGGGATTGTCTTGTTTATTGTTCCCTTAAATTGGTGGAAAGAAATATAATTGTAATGAGGTGGATTGAAATTCTACGAGTTAATGGGCACACCAACGAAAATCAATCGGATAGTAGATATTTTTAAAAAATGTATTAATTTTCGTCGTGATATATTTAAAAACAAAATATATATCCACCTCTCGACGATCAATTTGGCTTGTAATTTCCTACCAAACAAGAAATTTAATAAGTCAATTCCGTAATGTCTGTCGGAAGTGGAAGATCTTCCTATCCCATCCAACCCCTTTCCCTTCGCTGAACGAGTTTTCTCATAATCTAATATGTCCCCCTTATACTACATAGATAGACACCACATCCTCGCGCCCCCTTTTGGGTACATAAATAACACGCGTTGTCTTAACGTTATTTTTAGGAGAGTTAACGACATTCCTTCATTGCTTCGTTATCATTATCAGATACCGAAGACTAACTTCAAGACACAGGGTTGTCATGTTCATCGGATTAAGCGGCCTTGGGGCAGTTAAACGAAATCAGCGATTTATTGCATTTTTACTAAATATCCTTTTATTTGTTTAACTTCCTGATAACTTTATTTAAATTTAAAAAAAAAATTGATTTAACATTTCCTTATTTAAACACTTTTTTTGAGAAGAAAGGCACGCATTTAATTAGTTACTTAATTGCTAGCTTTAGAAATAAATAAATTTAATATGACTCAAAATACGTAGATATTAAAATTGTTTTTATTGACTTGAATGGTTAAAACGTTTCGCGAATTGTTATCATTTACAAGGGAATTAGTGAAATTAAAATAATAAACAAAATGCTGATTTATTGTTACAATAAAATCGACTATTTATTGTATAAAGTATAAAATAATCCTTTTAATATCGTATCACTTATGTTTTTAATGCAGCAAAAGATCAAGTAATCACGATTCATCTGCATGTCAAAGGGTATATTTTTACAAAAATATGTTAAAAAAAAATCAAATTTTATTGTTTATAGAAAAAACTACAAATTTTTTACAATTTTAAAAGTACTCTTGATTCAATACGTACACATCTGTTCCTATTAATAATATATGTAATAATAATGGTGTGGGGGGTATATAGATAATACAGTAATATTGTGTTTCAATTTGAAAATTATATGAATGTTTGATATCAATTATTAATAAAACATCAAAATTTATATAAATATTTCTTGTGGCGGGTAAGCCCGTCCCTGGAGGAAGAACGCTGAAGGTATATAGCATATCTAGAAGGAGTATCAGCAGGAATCATTCTGGCAATATCCGCATTCCTAAGTCTAGGAATCCTCGTTGACAAACAGACTGCTGATATTGCAATGCCAGTGGCAGAGGACGAACTCAAAATAGGGCAATATAATACTACATTTTCTTGCATACAAGGTGTCTTAGCTGAGCGAAATTTTTGGAAATATGTAAAAAAAAGTCCCACGATTGCGACAGGATACTTTCTCTTTTTCGTTACGTGATTTAAGGTTTACTTTATTCGGTGGTGACCCGGCAGGATTACGTCCAAACAAAAAGCCTTCGAATGTGTCAACCTCGGTAGATTAGACCAGCGCCCAGTCCGAAATAACGGTTTTGGCAGCACTTATGATGACTCTAAAGACTGGTTCTGGTCCTGTGAACGCAGACTCGGCTCCCTAATTTAAGAGGATGTCGGCTTTCTCGTTGCTCACCATCCCCAGGTACCTACCCATAGCAGAGGCACTCTGTTGTTTGTACCAAGGCACTCCTGGGATTCGATGCAATTCCATACAAGCTTACAATTTATCTTGTTTAAGCCCAGTGCTTTTAAATCAGTCTAGCTGTCTGAAATGATATTTTTTTCACAAGAGGTCTATTAGGTAGCTTTTTCGTACACAAATCGATAGCGAACACTTCAGCTTGGAAGATTGAAGCTTATCTACCGACACTAGTAGATATTTCAGTCTTTTGTTTGCTGTTGAAAACACCGATCCCAACCACATCACGTATTCAATCGCTTCGGAAGGAGGACTTTAAAATTCTTTTTAATGTGTATTCTTTTGGCTAGAATGTCAGGAACTATCCCGAGGATTTGGTGGTTTTTTACTTTTGATAGTAACTAAATTCATAATTTATATCACAATTTAATTTTTATTTGAATATGCTGTGGTAAAAACGACATACTGCACATAATATGCGACGTCGGTAGAGTGTCCCAGAAGGGGTTCAACCACAAGAACGTTAATCTCGCTCCCTTTCTCTCTCTCTCTCTCTCTTAGCTCGACGTTTATTTCTGGAGCAATCGAGTAAAATGACAAAATGACGTTCAGATTAAGGACCGTCAACTCCTTTCAGCTGACATTCTCGTCATCCATCTTTGGTTAGAGCTTTCCACATACCCCACCGTATATCTTTATATATTTCGTATACAGCATGTCCCTATTACATATGCCAAGCATTCACAGAACATTTGTCACGTGCCTATTTTTCCACTTCTACCGTTCATTATAATTGTCTCAGGTGAGGTTCGTATTCCTTGTTGCATACAGTACACTATGCTGTAATTCAAATATATTATTCGTTGTAGATGATGTTGCATAACTTGTAGGGATAGGATTATCGTTTAGTTTGCAATTTCTGTGTGGATGCGACTGGATATCCACACGAACGAGGCACAGATTTGAGAAGATTGTGGGTTGACGTTTATTCCGCGCCATTTTTCTTGATTTCCGGGTCAGGAGCGTGAGTCGTTTGGAGAGCATCATCGAAGTCGGAGGTGTTGGTGAAGGTTGTTGGGGACGGTGCGTTATTAGCACGTGTGCGGAACCTCTATGGGATTTCTTTCATATCTGGCTGTATTTGGGCCATCTTAATTGGATTTTGAAGAAAAACCATTTGATTTTCAACTTGACCATTTTGTCTTGCCATTGCTGTGGATATTGTTGGAGTTGGTGTCAAGTTGAATAGCCGTTATCGGGATTTATTTGAGGGAAGCCATTGTTCACTAACTGGTGCCGCCCCAAAATCTAACCAGCCAGGAGTAGGCCACAGGAGTACATGTGAATTCGTTTAGCCAAAGGTTATCAGTGATTTATTTTTAAATATATAACGCTGTGTCTCATTTTGACACCACCAGTAAGTTTTGTTTCAGTTTATAAGTATAGTACTTTGTGAATTCGCATACCCAAAGGTTATCAGTGATTTATTTTTAAATATATAACGCAGTGACTCATTCTGACACCACGATTACGTTCTGTCTAGTTTATTAGTATAGTACATTGTTGGAAACTATTTATTGCATTAGATGATATGCCAAAACTAAACTTGGATTAAAATAACTTTCTCGATAATTCTTTATGTCCAAGTAAAAACATATTTTCTTTCTACTTATTTGTAGATATCCTACAATCTTGATATTTTAAAGGACAACCATTGTAAAGATATTTTTAAATGAACTCGATTGTTTTGGCAGTGAAAATCTTTATGTAAACAGTTAACTACTGAATCTTCTTTGCCTTTATGTAAATGTTTGAATTAGTGTTATTAATGAGTTAACTTATATATATATATGTTTTACCTTTTGTTTTTTGCCTTTATGTAAGCGTTTGAATAAGTGTTTTTCCTTCTTTTTTGTAACTTGATAAGGTCTGTTACTCTTACTTCTGTTTTGGTTATTTTATAAAGTTGTAAATTTTACATTTTTGGTTTGTTTTAGCAAGGAAATTTTACCATAGCTGTTAACTTTGACTATATTTGTTATGATGTTGCTATCTACCCTCTACGGCTGAGCTCGGGCATAATTTGCCAGTAGAGAAACCGCTAGCAGAGTACTCGTTAGAGAACGAAAAAAAGACGTGGCACATTACATACCTTTTGTTAGTTTAAACTGACTGTTAGTCAACTTCACGTGGTTCAAAAAGTTTTGAGATGGATGTTTCAATGTTCTAAAATGCGTTCAGCGTCAAAATAAGCAAGTTCAGATGTGTGTAAGTCTAAATATACACAAAAAGCCCTCTGGCCGAATTGTGGTAAAGGTAATAGAAATGAAACCAAGGCAATAAAAGAGCTAAATAAAAAAAAGAATATTAGGCTTTATCTTCTTCGTTTAATTGTACCCAATTGTGATGTAACAGCTCGAATTGTGGTGTTAAATTTTTAATTATACTGCTTCATAATGATCGTTATGGTATCGTTTTTAACGGGGGACAGTCGGTATAGAATTACTATTCAAGAATACAGTCTCAGCTGGTGTGAGCCGTTCTTCTCGGCTTCTAATTAGTGAGACGCACAAATGTCTCTGTCGCGGCATTAAACGATTTATTTTCATTTTCAGCAAGAACATCCAGGAAAAGCAGCTCGCAGGAGTCACGTTACTGCAGCTCGAAGAGGGTGTCCCATTGGCGTCGCCACTCATAGGGACATCGTTTATTTTTGAATACTTTAAATAATTGCATTATAGATTTGACCGTTAACAATGTGCTATTATAGTAATCTGTAATAATTTTACAAATTAGCGAAATGTTTATAAAATTATTAGGTAAGGTTTTTGTAAAATTTATCTTTTAATTAATCCAAAACCCCAAACGGTAACAGCCAGTCACAATGCAACTAGAAACAATCAGATAACAAATCAAGTATACTACTATTTTATCGAAGGCATGCTTGTGACAAGCAATAATCGTTGAAGCAAAGTTGGCTCGCTAAATTTGCTTGAGTATTATCTGAAATACTTCGAATATATCTTGGTTCTCAGATCGCAAACCGCGATAATGAAACACAACTTGGATGTTACGTAGAAACGGCCGTCCGTTTAGCTGGTTCTTCTTGTTTGTTTTTTTTTATCCATCTCATTTCTTAACCAAATTAAAATGCAAATAATATAGATTAAAAAAATAACGAATTGTCGCGTGGTTTTGCTTTATTAAAACTGTCTATACCCGACGAATTAAACGCCGAATAAACTACTCCTATTTATCGGAAAAATCCTGCCCGCATAATTGCATAAAAGTAAGTTTTATCTTAACAATCTAGTAGGAAAGAACAGCCATTCCCTTAAACATAAGGAAATTGCGCTGGCAGCTTTTCTAGATATAGAAGGAGCGTTTAATAACGCCCTACCACAGTCACTCTATACATCAATTAGGAATAAAGGCCTCGACAGTAAAATCTGTAACTGGATCAAAAGCATGATTAAAAACCGATATGTAATATCATCACTACATGGAGAGTCGGTTAGGTTCAGGGCGTCGAAGGGGTGACCACAAGGTGGGGCACTTTCCCCCCTAATGAGGTCACTTTTAGTGGACTCTCTGCTGATCGAGCTTTCCATGCAGGGAGTAGATTTTCAATGCTATGCGGATGATCTGGTTATAATAGTTAGAGGGAAATTTGAAGCGACGATCTCAAACGTCCTTCAAGAAGCTCTCAACATAGTATACACATGGTGCGAGAGGGAACAGATATCTGTCAACCTCCGGAAAACTGTAATAATTCCTTTAACAAAAAGAAAAAAGCTAGGTAAGCTTTGGCAGCCGGTCCTAAACGGATAGAGCATTCCATTTGAGGCGGAAGTGAAATATCTGGGTAATTCTGGATAAAAGACTTACCTGGAACGCCCTTCTAAAAAAACAATAAACAAAACCAGGTTTTTTTTCTGAAATCTCAGAAAAGTATGCAGAAAATCTTGGAAAATGAGCCCCAAACAAATTTACTGGATTTATCAAACAATGATAATATCGATGGTCACGTATGGTTCAGTAGTCTGGTGGACCAAAGAGTTACAACAGACAACTAGAGCTAAGCTTGCTGGCCTTTAGCGGCTGGCATGCCTGGCCATAACTGGAGGTATGTCCAGCACACCAACGGCAGCGACGGAACACCTCCTAAATCTTCCTTCCCTAGATATTATCCTAGAGAGGGAGGCCAGGATAGTCTCCTACAGATTCCTGTCTTTGGAAAAGCAAATTAATGGAGAGCAACACGGGTATCACTCCGGGATACTGAGTGAAACAAAAAACCACCAAATTCTCGGCATGGTTTCTGACATGCTAGCCACAAAAATACACGTAGAAAAGTCGTTCAAAGTCCTCTTTCCGAAGAGCGACGAATAGGTGAGGGGAGAAATCTTTTTCACAGAGACTGAATACGTAATATACACAGGTGGCATAAAAAACCCAGATGAAGTTGGGGCCGGCGTTTTCAGCAGGAAACCAAAGATTGAAATATCTACCAGTCTTGGCAGGTATGCTACAATCTTTCAGGCTGAAGTCTTCGCTAACGAATTATGTGCAAGAGACCAAAAGACCTCTAGCAAACAAGACATAAGTATAATTTCAGACAGCCAGGCTACTTTAAAAGCACTGAGCTCCAACAAGATAAATTCTAAACTTGTATCAAATTGCATCGAATCCTTAGAGTATCTTGGTGCGAACAACAGGGTGACCTTACTGTGGGTACCTGGGCACCAGAGGGTGGAGGAAAACAAAAAGGCGACACCCTTGCAAAACAATCATTTTGGACTGGGCGGAGAGGAAAATACCCACGTACTGGTCCGATATACCAGGGTTGACTCAATCGAAGGCGTTTCCTCCTAAACCCTCGAGAAACACAAGTAAACAGATCCTAGAATGGAGCAGAAATGACCTGCAAATTTTAACGGGACTGCTTACAGGACACTGTCGTTTAAGATACCACCTCAGAAGGATAGGTCTGAACCAACAAACGGACTGTCGGTTTTGCTGCGTGGAAGACGAAACTTGTTTGGATCTTACGACATTAATATGTATGAAAAGTAGAGAAAATTATGACAACCGGCAACGGGATCAGGTAATAATTATAACGGGTCTTCTTAGTGGCCACAGTCCAATGAGAGGACACCTACAAAAAATGGAGCTATACAACGAAGAACTTCACTGCAGACAATGTGGTGAAAGGACAGAAACGGCCATACTCATACTATTAGAATGCGAGGCACTAGACCGCAAAAGACAGACAATATTCGGGTAATCTAGATTAACTTCTGAAGAATACAACAGCCAACCGGTGAAGAGCCTCTACAGATTGGTACAGGGGACTAGATTTACGGAATGGGTGGTGTGTGACAACACACCGAAAGACACACTATTTCAAAGTGAGTTTCCATCCTCTGACAACAAATCATCAATCCGAAACTTCATTAATACCAGCAATCAAACTGGTCTTAAATAACTACTAAATTTAAAGAAATCAAAGAACTAGTCAATAAGACTACGAGAGGAAGAGACTAAGTCGTTATCAACCGTCTTCGATTAGGACATACACTGCTAACTCACTAAATCATATCTTGCAGAAGGATCCTACTCCGATCTGCAACAATTGTGTGCCACTCTTCTCACACTTAAACACCTCTTGTTGGAATGCTCAATATATAATGAATAAAGAAGATCAAACAACCTATACTAGGCGACAACATCAGAACCATCCTAAACAGTGACTTCACAAAGTGCTAAAATTTCTTAAAGACATTAAAAATCGCGATTAATTGTATTCATAAATAAATGATGCTTTGAAATTCGTAATAAAATTGGTTGCGTAACTATGGAAACGTATTAATGTTGAATTGTCAAACTTAACGCGTATAAATTTAATTGCTGGTGTTTTCGAAAAAAAAATAATGTAAAATGATAAGTGATGATAAATTTTCCATTTCTGGGACTCCTCCAGAGCTGGTTAAAGCAATGAATACTGCTTCATTAGAGTTATTGCCAAAGAAATCAAGATAAAAGTACGAATATGCAAATAAACGTTTTATGGAATATCGCAAGAGTAAAAACACGAGTTCTTTCTCGGAAAATTTTGTAATGGCTTACTACCTAGATCTTTGTTTAAAGATGAAATCTTCAACATTGTGGGCAAATTATTCAGTGTTGAAGTCAACCCTTGCAATTAAACACAATGTAAATATATGTATCTACATATTCAAAACTTCGTTCTTTATTGTAACGGCAAGCTCAAGGTTATAGGGCGAAGAAATCTAATATTTTAACGAAGGAAGCAATCGAAAAATTTATCCAGGAAGCTCCAGATAAAGAAAATTTAATGATTAAAGTAATTTAAAAGGTTTTAATTTCTATTTGGATTACACATCTATTTATTTTTTAGGTGGCTTTATTATTTGGTATTTCTGAGGCCTGTAGAATGGATGAGTTAGTCCGAATGACTCTCCACGATGTAGAAGACCTAGAATCTAAGCTTTCAATTAGCATACCTGATTCGAAGACCAACAAACCAAGATCATTTGTAGTTAATCAGATGTACTTGAATCTTTATCGAAAGTATGTTGAGTTAATACCAGAAAATATGAACAGTGACCGATTTTTCTTTAAATATCAAAGCGGAAAGGGTTGTAGACAAGTAGTAGGAATACATCAATTTAGAAAAATGCCTAAAATAGTTGCTATTTATTTTAACTTGGAAAATCCGACAGAATATACTGGTCACTGCTTTCGTCGGTCTTCTGCAACAATATTGGTTGACTCTGGTGCCGACATAACTAGTTTAAAGAGGCATGGCGGATGGAAATCATCAAACGTTGCTGAAGGATATATCGAAGAATCTCTTAACAATAAAATTTTCACAGTACAAAATATTTAACAAATACCTCGCATGTTGTCCAAAATGTTTCTCATAGTTTTAATAATGTTCCTCCAAATTTTAATAATTGTACTAACTGTCAAATAACTGTAAATTTAACAAACTTATTCTTAAATGCATTGAGCTTTTTCAAATATAAATTAATTTCTTATAAACAACGTGTTTTCAATCATTTATGTAGAACACTAACAACGGTAAGGAAATGATATTTCCTTACAGTAAAGAAATGAATCTTTCTTAACAGTTAGGAAATCTTGACTTTTTCTTTAAGAAATTTTGTCTGGAATGTCAAAAATTCCCAGCGATTTGCGGAAAACTTAATTTACTTAATTTAACGATTTATTTATCGCAGTGTGTGTATCGACTGTAACTAGAAATCGCTAGTGAAGACCGAGCCTTAAACCACTACATAAATAAGTTACCAGAAATCGTAAACTTCAAAAATTGTTTGGCTTAGTAACGGTCAAAGTTTGACGATAGCAAAAAGTTAAAAATTTGCAGTATTTAAAAAATAATTAGTAATTAAAAATAACCCTCGAGATGAGTCTATCGCCAATGCCGGGTTATCCACCCTTTTCGATTCCGTGTTGTGCTCCCTTTTTACCACCAATCGTGCCACACGTTAATGTCCCATGCGTGTATCCTTACATCACAATGACTGGTTGTTGAGGAGTCCGTCTACTTTCAACGGTACGTATCAAAACAGCTATTATTGGTATACCGCATTTTATAAAAGATATAAAGCAATGAAACATATTAACGATTGATAAATTAATTTTATCCAATTTATGACAATTTTTTGACAATTTTTCCATGGTAACAACGTTATTAAAATTTAACAAAAATCTTTACGTCAAAATTGTTTCGGCTGAAAAACTCAAAATTATAGCGAAAAAAATTTCTATTACCATTTGCGAGCAAAATGGGCTGTCGAGTACCGTGTTGCGGACCATGTTGTGGACCACTCACGCCCGATAGGGGATTGGAAATGCGTTGCCCCCCTTTTTATTTTCAAACGACACCTATCCGTTATCCGGCTGCCTATTCGGTAGGGGGAATATTCTCGTGTTGCGTCAGTAACATCAGGATGGTATGTATTTTTAAAAAATTTATTTAAGTCAAACTTGACACGAAAATACCTACGGGACCCCAAAAAAAGAATAAAAATAAAATAAATAATAAAATAAAAATACATTTATTAACAATATTAGGTTTATGTTAATAAAAATATAGTTCCCTGTTACCCTGCTCTTGATTATTAATGATATTGACATTTCGAACATACTCAGTAAATTTTTTTATTGCTGCCAATAAATTTTATTTGCGATTAGGTGGGTTTAAATACATAAATCATCGTAATAACTTTTTAACTTTGGTCTGTCTGAAAGTTAAACTGAACATTTTGAACGTTGGTTTATTACGCTGTTACGCGTAAACTAATCAACGGTTCATCATGAAATTTTGTACACATAATTTCAAAACATAGGACACTTTTTATAAAAAAAAGTAAATGGCGGCGGTCAGGTCAATATTCAATTGATTATATCAACCCCAAAATAACATGATTAAATGACAAATAGACGTCAAAATTTAAAGGTACGTTCAATTAAATATTCAATTGAGTACCAATTAAAATTAATAAATAAGAGATCAATCAACAAAAACAATGATTTCAATTCTATTTTCTCTTTATTCATTTTCATTTTTGTGTCACCTTTAAGCATTAGTTAATATGTTTCTATTTTTTAGAAGGTTGGGTGTTTACATCTGTTTATTTTCTTAAATGAATGAGTAAATGGGAGTTGTGGAAGAGGTCTAATTTTTCGCTAGGCATTGCAGCATTGTCTGCTTTTTGTAACTTTCCAGCTCCTTAGATTAGTCCGATTTCTTTAATTCTCCTGTTAAGAAGTAGAAGCTCATGTAGTGCTATTCCCCAGGTGGATCACTCCCTTGGTGTTGTATACACCCCAGGTAGTGCCTTAACGGGGCGGTGGCTTCATATTCGAAGATAATATGAGTGGCTGTTTCCTCCTCCTCATTACATAATCTGCATATAGGTTCTTGGTCAAACACGCCTATATTGTTGAGTTGTTTCCTCAAAGACCAGTGTCCGGTACAAAGCCCTACAACTGTTTTTCCCTACTTGGCGAGAGCAGCTTATCTGCCTGCTTAGGTGAGGGTTCTTTCAGCATTAGCTTGCTGTGCCAAGCTCCTTGGCTGTGTCCACTTCAGCTGATGCCGAGAGTGGACCCAGCCATTGATGGCTGTTTTAACGCTGGCCTTGGATATCCCTATTATTGGTTCTGGCACAATAAATGGTATTCCAGAGCCCCGCTTAGCTACTTTGTCCGTTTCTTCATTACCAGAAATACCTTGATGCTTTATTTTCTTGCTTCTTACTTTTACTTTTTAATATTTTGTTTAATTTTCTTTTACGAAATGCCTCGCAAGCCTAAATCCAACCTGTCTAATAATTCATCAACAATTGCTCGATAGGAAGAATCTTCCTTTTATGCAGAATTTTTTTCTTCTTCTTATCCATATTTAAGATCTTTCGATCTGTTAGTTTTGCAGGTTCCTCTGTATCAGTTCCTGGGAGGTGGACTGCCAGCTGTCCTTCCATCTCTTAGGTGGTCTTCCGGGTGCTCTTTTCCCTATTGGTTTCCCTTCAAGTGCGATGCGTGATAGTCTGCTCTGTTTCATTCTTCTTACGTGAGCGTACCAGCATCTTTTTCTTTGTCTTCCCCATCTTACTATGTCTTGCTCTCCGCACTGTTCCCTGATGTCAGTGTTCCTAATTCGGTCTCGCCTTGTTTTTCCTGTTATAGTCCTAAGCGTTTTCATTTCGGCTACTCGAAGCATGCTTTTCGTTTTGTTGGTTTCTTCTCTGGTTTCTATTCCGTATATTTTAATAAAGCTTGTTTTTAACAATCTTTGACAGTTATTTCAACGCGAGCGAAGCCGCTGGTAAAAGCTACAAAAAAATATTTGGAAATGATTATTAAAAGAAAAGTTAAATTATTGTTCACTTTTGGCAACACAAGTGATACAAGTCAACAATTAACAAAATTCATGTTTTTCTATTGGATAATAAGGAAAATCATCGCTCCTATATCGAAATAAAACTTAGGACATGACATTTTAAAGAGGAAGAAGCAGTTAAAATAAATAAATAGGCGTCAACAATATTTTAAAATTAAAAAAAAATCTGTATCTAAGTTATAGTAAATGGAAAGCGCTTTTTCAAATAGTAAAAGAAATTTTTATTTTTACATCTAAAAGTGTCATGAATCCTAAAATCGATCATAAGAAAATATTCTACAATCACCCCAGTATCCACTACGAAACAATAAGTTAATTATTAATTGTTTTTTTTTGTTTTTCAGATGAGCTGAAAATATGTATTTTGTTTCCAGATTCCCAAGAGTATATTCAAACTGTTAAGTATGTTTTTATTGATAAATTTTCAAGCTGTACTCGTAAGAAATGTTAATAAAAAAATGTAACTGAAAAAATCTTTTTTTAATTTAAATTATTTGATGATTTTAGCAGAAAAAATATAAATTTAGAGAAATACACATACATCATCTATCATTTATGTCATTTGAACTCTATCATTTGTTAATGTTATAATGTATCGTTCGAGAAAATTATGGAAGGTAGATATAGGGAGAAAAAAATGTCCCTGAAAGTGTATTAAATTAAATGCCCAAAATGTTGTGAAAAAGGATTTTGTAATCTACTCTTTCTTTTGAGGAAGAGAGGTCTATATTAAAAATGATTAAAAAAAACTCTAGATTTTTTCTCAGGGATCAATTGAAATTAAAAAACTAATAGTCGAAAATAAATAATAAAATAATAAAAGTCCCTTATATAACATTGTTTCTCCTTATCTTTACAATTAGAAAAGGCCTATGACAGAGTGGTGAGGAGTGAATTGTGGTCGACATTATCTAAGTATGGGGTGAGTGGTAGTTTAATAAGAGCACTGGAATCACTATACGAAGATTCCACTGCTTGTGTCAGGATAAACGGAGCTTACACGGACTGATTTAACATTGAAAAAGGTGTAAGACACAGGGATCTGTGGCTTCGCCATGGCTGTTTGACTTATACATAGACGATTGTTTAAAAGATTTGAAAGAGAGCGCGTATGAATTGAAAATAAATGATTTAATCGTCAAATGTAAGCAAAAAAAAGTAATGGTTTTTGAAAGAGAAGAAAGCATGACAAACTGTGAAGTTCTGATTAAGGGAAAAAAGTGGAACAAGTAAATGAGTTTGTATAACTGAGTTCAAAATTTACGAGAGATGGAAAGTATGACAGTGACATTGAGCGAAAGGTGTTGGCAGGAAAACAAATGAATGGGGCACTGCATAGCTTTATAAATACCCAAAAAGTGTCAAAAAAGGCACGTCTGGCTGTGCATAGAGGAGTGTTGGTTCCTACACTTATCAGTATGGTAGTGAATGTTGGGTTTGGCAGAAGAAGCATGAAAATAGGATTAATGCTGCGGAGATGAGTAATCTGAGAAGTATAGCCGAAGTGACGAAGAATAGTAAGATGGTTAGATGGTTTGGACACGTAGAAAGGATGGATGAATGAAGATTGACGAAACAAATTTATAAGGCGAGTGTGAATGGACAAGTTGGTATAGGTCGACTTTGGCGAACATATTTCTTTCAGATCAAAATTGTTTTGAAGAAAGGCCAGCTGTCAAGAGTACCGACGAGCATGTATGAGAGCACTGATGAAAGTAGAGGAAGCAAAAGAGGTGTGCAAGAACCGTAGCGGAAGTGGAGAGAAGTGGTCTCTGCCTACCCCTAAGAGGCGTGACTATATGTATGTATGTATGTATCTTTATCCTCCATAAAGAAAACAAAGAAATAGACAAGTGTTTGGTTGGCAATTTTCGTCGCAACACCTCGTATATATGATTGTTTAATGAAGACGGGAAGCGCGTAAAACGACACCCTTATAAATTTCGTCTCGCGAATCTGTCTTCTGGTTGTGGTCGCGATGGATAGCTTTTTTGCCGTTCGCTGTGTCATGAGTCGTTAATTTTATTGTTTTCCTAAAATGAAAGTGCCCCTTTTGTACAGGCGCAGGCAGTTGTAATTTTATTTTGGAAAAAAACTACTTGTGTTATTTAGCCAGTGACAACTGTTTATCACGTTGTGGAAGTAGGAAAAATGAACTATAAAAGTGACTGAAGCTGTGGGTGGTGCATCTAGTGGAACCAAAGAAGGAAATGAGAGTCTTCTGGATGCACCACTAACATTCTAAACTTCGTCTCGGTGAGGTTCAAACGAGTGGCTAAAATATTTTAGTGCGAACTCTGGCTAATGATGTTAAATGAAATCGTTCTGTATAGATACATATATTAGAAGAAGCAGAAAAATCTCGTTTGCAATTTATCCTCCAATAAACCAACCACGAAGGGCATGTAACACGCATAAACGTAAGTCTAATGACTGTAAGCGTAGTCAAAGCGGTCTCTAATGAATTTATAGTTATCATCATCGTTGTCTCTGCAACCGACGGGCCGGGCCGTTAGTGCATTAAGTCCCTTCGCATTGCCCTACACGACCGTTAAGCGAATTTTCTTAATTAATATTGCACCTGAGAGACGATTAAAGCGCGAACTGTGCTTTTTGAGAGGAAATTTATGCAAAATGGGAAAACGTCTAATTGTTTCGGTATCAGAGGTTATTACAATTTTGGAATACTGTGGATACGTGGGTAACACGCAAGATGGGGCAGTTTTCCCGATTTTCCATTTATTTATTAACTTTTTAATGACATTACAGATTTCTTTGTTCACCTAAGATGAAACTGGTAATGTATACAGGAGGTCTCAGAAGAACTTGTTTAGCGAAAAGGTATTTCAAACATTTGTTTTAAAAAAAATTTCATTTTGGTTTAATTGTATCCGGATGGTTAGAATCCCTAAAAAAGTCCATAGTATTCGGTTGTGTGTGTGAGTGTGGGGGGGGTGGTGGCAGGAGTTGGGTAACCATTACGTCTGATATATAAAATATTCTTTCTAGAAATGATCGGTGTCTTTTCTAAATATAAACACAAGTAAATTACGTGAAGGGCAAAACCGTCAAAGGATTTATCGCTTGAGGCTCGTTGAAAAGTAAACCGGCGTAGTAGATGAACAAATAAACATGGCATCCAGGCGATGCTCTACACGATACACGCGCTACTCTACGGGCGTCGGCGTCGCCGTCGATTTGTATTTGTTACACGTCCCGGTGGCGTCCTATTGTGGTAACGTCAGCGATACCAAAACGATTACTTTGCCCAATAACAGTTTTTTTTTAACTGAGTTTAAAAGATGAAGCAAAACGATGTCACTTATTTTAAAAGAGTACGCACTCGAATTTGCAATTTTTCAAAACGATCTTAAATACATCTTGCAAAAATTCTGATGTCGTAATTCTCGCAATTTCAATAAATTTATTATCTAAATAAACCCGTTTATTACAACTTAGTTATCTACTGATAATAATGATACGAACTTTGGTCATAAAAATACATGTGTAGTAAGGTAATCGATAAGCCATTTACAAAATACCTTCTACTGAATTTGTTTACGCAGTATATCATAAACAAAAATACACATAATTTATTAATTTAGTTTTAGGTTGCCGAATCGAGAAGTATTTTGGGTTGCTGAATCAAGGGGTATTAAATTGCTATGTGTTGTTTATATATTATTATGAGGAAGAAGTTAATATTTGAAATAAAGAAAAAGTCACGAAGAGATATATGGGTGACATCGAAAAAGTACGAACACATAGAAAAGTCTATAGAATGGTGAAAAATCAGGCAATACAATATTCCTATCTTTCGGTCAGGACCCAATTTGACAATCGGGACTCCACTACTTTTAAACCCAAGCGAGGGTAAGAACTAACCCAAAATTTTTAAATGACATTGGGGATCGAATAAGATGTATTTTAAAAGCAATACAATTCTCTATACAATAATCTTTACATTTTAAAATTCCGCCCATTACTTATTGAGAAATTAAATTTTAAAGTTGAAACTTATCTGCAAACATAAATTTAGTACCTAGTATCTAGTTTTTTGTTGCACGGGACGGTAAATCTCCACAATTGCCGCTATTGGTCCGATTTAAACCCAAAAGTTTTTCACGAGGTGCATACACAGCAACCGGAGAAATTAAATGTATGGACTGGCATTTGCGGTGACCGTCTGGTGGGGCTTTTTTTTCTACCAGGCAATTTGACTGGCGAAATGTGTTTGCAATTACTGGAAGACGCTATTGACTCTGCCTTGACTGATAAGTATTTGAAAATAATCCACAGTGTGACGAAGATTATTTTTATTTTTTAACGGGACGGTGCTCCTCCGCATTATGCGGCGATTGTTCGTCAGTATTTAGATCAACGCTGTCCACGGCATTGGAGAGAAGTGGCAGCATTGAATGGCCTCCACGATCGTCAGATTTATTGCCCCTCGATTTCTTTTTGTGGGGACATCTGAAAAGTAAAATCTGGGAAGAAATGTAAAATTTAAAGACTATTGTAAAGATAATTGTCAGAGCTTTCAAAAGACATCTTATTCGATCCCCAATGCCAGTTAAAAATTTTGGAGTAATTCTTACCTTCGCTTGGGTTTGAGAGTAGCGGAGTCAAAAATACCGGAAAAGAGTGTCCTCTTTTAATAAAAAAATGGACGGTTCTGAGCGTTTTTCTAAAATGTTGACGAGGTTCCTGCAAATGGCTCTGTTTAGTTTTCGGATGGATAAATCTAATAGTTCCTTCTCTTACTTAACAAGCATCTGCATATTGTTACCCGAAATGGGGTATTATACACGATTATGTATCAGATGTAATTCAATACCTGTCGCGGCATATAGCCAGAGGAGTAGTTGTTTTTTTATACATAATCGACCCAAACAAAACCTATAATATAGTCGACATACAGCAGAATTAGCTAATTTTTTAAAAATCAGTTATACATTTTTCCCATCTATTGACGCTGTCGAAAAATGTTTATAGTCTACTATAATAATATTATAGTTTTCTATAAATTTTGCAGATATATATCGGCTTATAGCGTTCTACGACGCCTTCCGACTCCTAACCGCCATTTATCTCTATCTTGCCATAAGTTCTTCGGCAAGTCTCTTTTTTTCATCTCTTTGTCAATGCCCTCTCTCCAGCTTCTTCTTGGTCTTCATCTTCCTCTCTTCCTCTCTTCCCTTGAGGTGTCCATGTCAAAATTTGTTTTGGTAACCTATCGTCTGACATTCTTTGGACGTGACCATACCATATTAATTGTTTTGTTCTTATATCATCAACAATCGTGTGTCTGGCACCCATTTTCTCTCTTATTCTGTCGTTGTGTATCCTGTCTCTTCTTGATTTACCCGCAGATCTCCTCCAGAAGTCCATCTCAGTTGTTATAAGTATTTTTTCTGTACACTGTTTTATTTGCCATGTTTCACTACCGTAGGTTATAATGCTTTTAAGGATGGTATTTACATGGTTACATAATCGTAGGAAATGGACTGGAAAAACATTAGCAGAACTGTTTCGAGCTGCAGTTAACAAAGTTATGTGGGCCAGAATGATCGCCAACGTCCATTGAGGATAAGGCACTAGAAGAAGAAGAAGAAGATATTATCGATCCCGAGCAATTTCACAAAATGCTGTGCACGATTAATTTTTGCTATTCCTTTTTCTGGTTTTGTTTTGATTCCAGGAAAGAGCTAACAATATAGAGAAGTTTTAACTACTTACATATTAGCTTAATAAATTTTTCATCAGATGGCGTCCAGACTTTTTAAAATAGCGAATAATTGAACTGCATTGGTGATGAATTTGCTAAGTCCCAGTCATGAGAAAAAGCAAGCAGGATTGAAGATTTTTAACGAAATTAACGTGTACAGGGATAATAGAAGTAGAACTTTTTGGTATCGCTGTTAATCTGAAAAGCAACAAACAACACATATCTGTTCACGGTATATTTTAAAATGTCACGATATCTTTCCCGATTTATTTATATTTTACTTGAATTAAATAACATTGCGGCATCATACGGTCGTAGTAGTGTCTTGTTTAGCACTTCTTGACGAAAGAACTATGAATGTATAATGGTATTAGGAACTGCAACAAAATAGCCGTCTGGTTATTTTCACGGCGATATTCTCGACGAGTTGGTGTCCATATATTAATAGCCGTTGGAACGGCTGTTGCCGAATTTACGATCTTGTGTACGTTACAGTAACATTTTCCAGGTAATTTTTACTGGTTGTTGTTATAAAGCAAAAATACGTTTTTGTTCAACTAACTTTTTGTTGTCGATAACACATCATTTCAAATACGAATATTCTTTTCTGTTTACGTTCACTTTGTATTCATGTTTTTATTTTTTCGATTAAAGTATAAATGAAAAGTTCTAGTACGCAGGACATTTTTTCAAAGATCGTTTAGTCAGTAAACTTTGCAGACCAGAAAGACTTAATGCCACTATAAATTTTTCAATAGTTTTCCGACTCCCGTGTTTATGGTACCAGGTGCAATTAAAATTTATGCAGTAAGTAATTGGTGGAAAGATGGACACGGTCTAACTGGGTCTAACTGGGAGTTAAATTGGGCCCCTGTTCAGTCGGGCAACATTTATCATTAGTTAGGAGATCGGGCAACATTAGTTTTGTAAAAGTAAAAAAATTAGCCTAACCTAACCTAACGGCCAAACCTAAAACCAACAATACCTTTATCTACTGATCATACCAAACAATCATTAAACCCATGGTTACATATGCCTCATTGATATGGTGGCCAAAAAATGCAACAAATTTCGGCACAAGTCAAGCTGTAGAAAGTGCAGCGGCTAGTTTGTCTGGGAATCACAGGGGAAACATTCTCGTGCCCTACTGCAGCCGTAGAGGTAATGCTGAACCTTTCCCCATTGCACCTATGTGTGATGAAAGAAGCGGCAATCAGTGCCTTCAGACTGAGCCAGACAATAAATCTCAGAGCAGGAAATCGGATTGGACATTTAAAGATTTTGGAAAATATTTTCCTAGAATCCATGTCTAAGCCGACAGATATTATGCCAGTTAGGTACGACTTGCGCTTGAAGTGGTTATAAACAACCACCAAGTTTGCACAGAGAACGGACCTCAGCTAGGAAGGGATGCTGTAGTGTGGTACACTGATGGATCCAAGATGAATGAAAGAGTTGAAGTGGGCGTCACAGGGCCGAATTTTAGGCTCTCAAAACCGCTTTGTCACACCCCAACCATCTTTCAAGCAGAATTACATGCCATAGAGATATGTGCATCAAAAGAAACACCCAAAGGGCAGAAATCTATATTTTATCAGATAGCCAAGCAGCACTAAAAGCTCTCAAGTCATACACTCGTGAGTCTAAGCTGACTTGGGACTGTAAACAATCCCTAAGACAACTGGCAGCAAACAATCAGGTTACTCTGATGTGAGTTCCAGGTCACAAGGGAGTTAAAGACAACGAAAAAGTAGATTGCCTTGCCAAAGAAGTGGCAAATACACAAATTTTTAGAACCTTTCTGTGGACTTTCCAACGCCCACTTAAAAGAAGAGGTTCGACGCTGGGAAACAGATGAAATGAAATCTCACTGGCATAAATGCCAGGACAAAGGCAAGCGAAAAGGCTAGTAAGTCTTTCGCCAAGGAAAGCTAAACAGCTTCTCGAGTTGGACAAGAAAGACTTGAAACTGGTGACGGGACTCCTCACAGGACACTGCCCTCTAAGGTACCACCTGAAAAGATGGGCAAAACAGAGCCGCTACTGCGAGAACTTCGCTGAAACTGCAGAACATTTGCTTTGCGAATGCCCAGCGCTTTTCTGCAAGAGGCTCAAATTTCTGGAAGAGGCCTTTCTAAAGCACTTCGATGTCAGAAACTTAGCCCCCAGTAAACTGATAAACTTTGCTCGAAGTCTCGGAATCTCGGGCCTCGAATAGATTAAGGCTTATGCACAAAAGATCTGATAGGTCGAGATGCTTGAGAGGTTGCATAGCCTTTACACCCCCCCCCCCCACAATCTACAATCTACCTTTATTGAATGTTTGAATGTTTGACCACCATCTGACCGTAACCAAACATCTATTTTAGATGTTTGAATGTATTTAAAACTAAGGTGGATGCGAGCATTCCATTTTGTAGGTCATGATTGTAGAGGTATGGGCCCAATTCGACACTGCCTCTGAACTGGCCGTGGGCCCAATTTAACTGTCGTTTTTACGACCCTAACAGACCGTGGGCCCAATTCGACATCACCCGTAAAGATCCAAGAAGTTTTTTCCGTACGTTTCAGTCTCTGTAGGTTTGTTTAAACCTGGTCCTCGGCAACAATACAAAAGAATCAAAGAGAATACCGGTGGGACAAAAACAAAGAATTGCAGACTCGTCAAGAAACAACTAAGATATCTCCCAGCAGAAACCCATCTAGCGATGCCAAAACTGCAACCAAGATGGCCAAAGTGTTTCATCAATAAAATCAATGACTTTTTTGTAGTTATTAAAAGCGGTAGCTGAAAAAGTATTATTCGACAAACAGCAGCAAATATTTTCGAGAGTCGTCGTGCCTAATAAAAAAAAAGGAAGGTACAAGAAATTCTTTTAATCTCATTAGCCAGTAGTAATAAAATGAGAAATAAATTCTGGGACTCTCCAAATGATAACGCAGTCGTTGAGACAAGTAAAGAAGTTGTCGAAGATTGTAGTATCAGTTGTTACGGGGGCGTTTAAGTGCTATGCCATGTCTCCGACGACAGGTGGTGCTTTCTATCTATCTATCTGCGACATACGTGCATACGAGCGATCGAGGACCCACTTTATCGACACCCCCCTGCTCCACCAGTTTTTTTTCATCAATAGTAATAAGAAGTTGGGCGAGAGAGGGAATTGGGAATTTTACTGTTTAAAAATGAAGAAACTTTACAAAAGTTTTATTAGCTGTGAAACGAACTCTCATAAGGTGGACACGATCTTAACATAAAAAAATACCAAAGTGTCATTATATCGTAGTTGGTTATGTTTTAATAAAAGTATTTATAGCTTGGGAAATTGTTTGAAAACTTTAATAGTATATTATGTAACAAGTGTAATAAACGTCCCTTTAGTAACGATTGTTTAATAAACGAGTGTCTAGAGGAGTTTATGAACGAGTTACATACTATACTTTTTCTACGAACTCATATCAAAACCACAAAACTGTATTTTTATTGAATAACTATCAACTCATAATAAATGGTAATGAACAATTCTATTTGCCACGTCTTTTTCGTTTTCTAACGAGTACTCTGCTAGCGGTTTCTCTACTGGCAAATTATGCCCGAGCTCAGCCGTAGAGGATAGAAGAAAAAAAATATAAAAGTGAGCTGCGCCACCGACTTAAACGGTATAAGCCGGAAACCCCTAGATCTTATAGGCACTAGCAGAGCTACAAGATAAACAACTATGATTACGGTGAACCAAATAAATAAAATTATAGCAAAAATATGTTGGATACTTTACTCACACAAAAGATAATTAAGGTACACAGTTCAATAGCAACATCATAACAAATATAGTCAAAATTAACAGCTATGGTGAAATTTTCTTGCTAAAACAAACCAAAAATGTAAAATTTACAACTTTATAAAATAACCAGAACAGAAGTAAGAGTAACAGACTTTACCAAGTTACAAAAAAAGTAAGACATATATAAATTAACTCATTAATAACACTAATTCAAACATTTACATAAGGGCAAAGAACAAAAGGTAAAACATATATATATATATATATATATATATATATATATATATATATAAGTTAACTCATTAATAACACTAATTCAAACATTTACATAAAGGCAAAGAAGATTCACTAGTTAACCGTTTACATAAAGATTTTCACTGCCAAAACAATCAAGTTCATTTAAAAATATCTTTACAATGGTTGACCTTTAAAATATCAAGATTGTAGGATATTTACAAATAAGTAGGAAGAAAATATGTTTTTACTTGGACATAAAGAATTATTGAGAAAGTTATTTTAATCCAAGTTTAGTTTTGGCATAATATCTAATGCAATAAATAGTTTCCAACAATGTACTATATTAATAAACTAAAACAGAGCGTAATAGTGGTTTCAGAATGAGTCACTGCGTTATATATTTAAAAATAAATCACTTATAACCTTTGGGTATACGAATTCACAAAGTACTATATTTATGAACTAAAGCAAAACTTACTCCTGATGTCGAATGAGACACGGCGTTATATATTTAAAAATAAATCACTGATAACCTTTGGGTATGCTAATTCACATGTACTCCTGTGGCTTACTGCTGTGGCCTACTCCTGAACTACTCCGGGGGCTGGTTAGATTATGGGGCGGCACCAGTTAGTGAACAATGGCTTCCCTCAAATAAATCCCGATAACGGCTATTCTACTCGACACCAGAACTCCAAAAATATCCACAACAAAGGCAAGACAAAATGGTCAAGTTGAAATTCAAATGGTTTTTCTTCAAAATCCAATTAGGATGGCCCAAATACAGCCAGACATGAAAGAAATCCCATATAGAGGTTTCGCACACGTGCTAATAACACACCGTCCCCAACAACTTTCACCAACACCTCCGACTTCGATGATGCTCTCCAAACGACTGACGCTCCTATATCGGAAATCAAGAAAAATGGCGCGGAATAAACGTCAACCAATATCGCCTCGTCCGTGGGGATATCCAGTAATTGCAAACCAACTATCGAATCTTACCCCTACAAGTTATGCAACATTATCTACAACGAATGATATATTCGAGTTACCATCGAGTACTGTATGCAACATTACTTACGAGTAAGGCACAATTATTATGAACCGTAGAAGAGAAAAAATAGGCACGTGACATATTTGGACAGATAAACATTCATGGTTATATTAGAAACATTTTGGCAATTACTAAATGATATTAGTCTCTTTTTCTCGAAGTAAGTTTCTTCTTTATTTCCAACACTAGCTCCATACATAGTATTATTAATATTGACAGCAGTATCATTTTTTTTTCTGGAAGTTTGTTTCATTTATATCATTGTACCATTGGAACATCTTTCATTTTACTTTCATCTGGTAACCATAGTAATGTATTTAAAGAACTGAGTTGCCATAGTAATGTGTTTAAAATCGCAAAATATAATTTGTAATGTTTGACAAAAATTCACTCTAACCGGTAGATCATCTGACAAGAGCTCTTGGACTTGTCTGTAATGATAAGGATGCAGCTGCTGGTCTTTTAGAATCCTCCAAGTACTTGAAGAAGACGTATTTGTTTGTCTTGCCATATTCCTTACGCTCGCTAACTGTTGGATCTTGATCAACTAAATTTGAAATAATATTTTCTGTATTAATGGTTCTTGTTGTTCTTGGCCTACCAGAATTTATTTTTTTTGTCTCACATACCCAGTTTCTCAACCACGTCGTTTAAAGGCTGTATTTTTACTTGGTAAGTCTCTTCTAGGAAACTTTTTTGCATAACGCGTAACAGCTGCACTAGAGTTTCCTAATCACTTGCCTAAGGTTAATAACATATCGATGTATTCAACATTTGAGTACATTTTGATTAACAATATCTAATTTTACAAATAACAAGGTTTCAAAAACCTAATTATTCTTGACTTATCGTCATAACTATCATTAAATGTTAGTTTTTCAATGCAAACTTAAAGAAAATCAAGATATACCGATTAGAATGGATTTTTGTGAAACGTTACAAGAAAGCCTTCAATCCCAATTTCTTAATATGTATCCGTTTTATCGATGAGGTCTCATTTACGCGACAAAAAATTTTTAATTCACATAATGCATAAGTACTAATTAATAATAATAATTAATAACTTTATCATTACTTTATACCAGCATCGGTTATTAGTTAAACGGTACACAGTATCGAATTTTAACAAGAGTCCCTTTTTGGAGTAGAATTGAATGATGTTTAAGTTTACTTGAAATTTTGATTAATAAATCTAACCTTAAAAAAGTTATGTTCAATACTACTTGATACGAACCGCGTAACTAGCGCCCTCTATGAGAGTCAAATATTAAAACAAATTCATGGGATGTATCAGCTTCTAAAACATATTCGTATAAAATTTCGTTACAATGTTTTCAGTAGTTTCGGCAAAATCGTTATAAATGTGTATACATTTTTTTTCTTCAACGTCCTTTATCTTGAATACGGATGGCGTTACGAAAATTTTTTACCAAGCAAAACCCCAATTATTTTACCTATCCTAGAAACGGGGTCATTTTTTTTTTAAACACCCTGTACATCAAGTGTATGCAGTAATTAAAAGACAATTGTTTTTTTACTGATCCATTGACTTTCACATTTACACAACTAGAAAAAAATTTCAGGAGTTCTTAGATCTTGGCATCTACTAAACAACATTCAGTTGGTGGACAAAGTATGTCATTTTAAGTTAGGATGATGTAAATATCCTAAAGGTTTCTTTAAAATAAATCATCATGGCTTCTCAGACATTTGAAAGGATAAAAAAAACAATTTCAAAGTATCTTAAACTTCACTGTGAAAACTTCAGAAAGCAAAAATAATTTTCTTCATACAGTTGTACTCTAATATCTCTTTATCAAAATATCAAAACGTAATCTCTTTATTCACAAGAAATTTACTTATCTTCTTTCGCACTTTAAAGAAGAACTCAGGAACGCTATCAAAAACTAACGTCTTCTCTCCAGAAAGGACCAACGACGAAAGAGAGCAACTCCTGTCCTTTTATCCCTTTTCATCAAAATTTTATTTATCGACAGATCTGGGCTAGTAGGTTAACGGTTGTTGCCAGATCTAATTAAATGTATTTAATTTCGCAACATATTTGATTAGAATGCTCATAAATTGAATTCTATGATATTCCTGAAACTTTTTCAATATAATTTACCTCTCGTATACCTTGTCACAATGCTGAATTACTTTATTTATGCAAAAAAAAAATATAAAACGATTTAATTAGTGATATGAAAATAAGCCAAAATAATCCTAGTTCTGAAATGACAACCATGTAGTATCTACAATACCTATTTTCATAGAACATATTTAGCTATCAATATTCAACTAATCAACCAATTAATGAGCTTTAATTGAAATCATGAAAACAAAATATACGAGGAAAATAAAAAGTTATATCAAAAAGGAACGAAATTCACAAGTGTGAGATATTTCGTTACACATTGTCATTATCAAGAAGTCGGATCAAATTACTGTACATTTCATTAAAAGAAAACTCGTATTGTTATTGCAAATGTTGATATCGATAACTTATTTATATCATACTTACGAATGAGAATTCAAAATGCCCAAGTCCTGTCTTGGTTACACGTTTGAATATCCCGCTACTATTTATTGCGTAATCTCAGAGGTAAGTCAATCGCCCTATGGGGTGCCAAATCATACATCAATGATTGGCGTTCTAGAATTTATTATATTTTTGTGGACCAGACGCCTACATAGCGACATCTGGTGTCAGAAAAATATCGAAAACCCCTTATTGAAATAACATTAGAAAATATCTAGGATGTTTTTTTTATTTACATGTCAAATAATTGTTACCAAACCATTGCCAATATCCTGTCGATTAACAAGCTTCAACAGATATTCCAAAATGTATAACAAGAAATGTATTAACATTAAGAAAATAATGCAGATTTACGTGTAAGTAGTCGTAAGTTTATTTATATGCATTTATGTATAGATCGGGGGTGTTTGGTGAAGTGGAAAAATCGCAGCTCCAATAGAAACTGTTGCTATCTCCGTTTCAAAATTTTATCAGCACTTTTTGCTTACGGAATCAAAAATTTGTTTGCATAACATTAATTATCAAAACTGCTTTGATGCATGGCATTCATTAAAGCGACGCCATTAAAATTTCCATTTTTCGCATAAAAAAAAATTTACTTGACGTACAAATAAGAGACTGCGGACTGGAGAATGCTGGACGTGCCAAGAATTTTGAAACGTTTCCAGTTCCTTTCTGTGTAAATATTCAAGATTATTTTAATAGACCGAGGAGTAAGATTCTCAAAGTCTGGTGGCTAAATTTTTAAACTTAGTAATGGAAATCAAATGATTTAACATACGCACATATAGTCGCGCCTTTTAGGGGTAGGCAGAGACCACTTCCTTCCGCTACGGTTCTTGCACACATCTTTTGCTTCCTCTACTTTCATCAGGGCTCTCATGCATGTTCGTCGGTTGTTGGTACTCTTGACAATGTTGATCTGATCTAGATATGTTCGCCGAGGTAGCCAGACGTGCCTCTTTTGACACTTTCTGGCTGTTCCTAAAGCTATGCAGTGCCCCATTCATTTGTTTTTACTACCAACACCCTTCGCTCAATGTCACTGCCATACTTTTCATCTCTCGTAAACTTTAAACCCAAGTACATAAATTCATTTACTTGTTCCACTCTTTCTCCCTTAATTAGAACTTCACAGTTTGTCATGCTTTCTTCTGTTTCATAAACCATTACTTTCGTTTTGCTTGCATTTATTTTCATCCCTTTGATTCTTAGCGCATCATGCATAACATTAACCATCGCCTGCAACTCCTCTTCATATAACGCTAATATGACTTGATCATCGGCGTAAAGAAGGCATTTGACGATCAAATTATTCATTTTCAATCCATACGCACTCTCTTTCAAATCTTTTAAGGTTGCAAATGAAAACCGAGCCTTAGCTCTCAAAATAAATTTCGACAAGACCAAGCTAATAATCATTGATAGGAGTAACACCATACAGTTAAGAAATCTGCAAAATAAAATTGAAGTAGTAGAGGAATTTATCTATTTAGGATCGCTAATAAACAGCAAGGGAGGGTGCGAAACAGAAATAAGAAGACGGATAACATTAGCGAGGACAGCAATGTCAAACTTATCCAAGATATGGAAAGACGGTTGCATAACCAGAAACACTAAAAGAGCCCTGGTTAACACCTTGGTGTTTTCGATATTTTCATATGGTTCCGAATCCTGGACAATAAAGTCGAGCGACAGGCAACGAATAGATGCATTTGAAATGTGGTGCTGGTGGAGGATGCTTCGCATACCCTCGACTTCACACCGGACCAATGTGTCAATATTAAGCTTATTAGGAATCAACGATCGTTTATCCACCAGTTGCCGACGTTGCATTCTGGGTTACTTCGGACGCATCACCAGATGAGATCAAGACAATCTAGAAATACCTATCGTGCAGGGCAAAGGAAAAGGTAAAAGGTCAAGAGGAAGATCTCCATCACGATGGATAGACCAAATTAAAGAGATTACAGGGCAAACCTTGCAGATAAATTTAAGAGTAGCGGAAGACCGATAGCAGTGGAGACAATCGACCCATCGATGCTCATAGACATGATGTAACAACTCTTCAGCAATGAAGATATGACTAAGAAGAAGAAACAGCCATGGCGAAGCCACACATCCTTGTCTCACACCTTTTTCGTATCCTGACACAAGCAGTGGAATTCTCGTAAAGTGATTTCAGTGCTCGTATTAAAATACCGACCGCTCACCCCATACATAGACAATGTCGACCAAAATTCACTATGATTTAAATTCATATTCAATATAATTTAAACATGTCAATATTAGTATTTTTAATTTTAATGAAATTGATTGGAAAGTTAGTAATTAAAAGTAACACGTTGTATTCAAATACTCCGCGTCGTAATATTGGAGTTGATACACAAGTGAAGTTTTATCGGTTGCCTGGGAGTAATTTAATAATATTTGTTTGTGCCAAAATAAAAATGGAAAACAGTAATAATTGTAGATATTTCAAGTTAAAATCAACTAAAAAACTGTATTAATAAGGCTTTATTTTTATTAAAAAATTATGTATTTTCGTTAATTCTAAATCAAATGTACCAAATATTTTTTACTTACATTAGTTATAATATTTATTTAGTTTTGATTTGTAAGTATTTTATTAGTAAGTACTAAAGTTCTAATATTTTTTTACTAAAAGTTAATTATTTTAATTGGATTTGAATAATCTTGGAAGGTAATCATTAAAATCAATTTTTTCTAGATGCGGTTTATTACTAAGTTTGATAACACAGTTTATTTGGGATTAAGTAAAACTGGGGACACGATATAGTGCGAGCCAAACGTATCAGATAAACAAAATTCTCGGGATATGATGTCAATAGTAGACTTATTAGGCATATAAAGTTTCAATTGCATAGATATTATACTTTAGATTGTATTGATATCTATAAAACCCCGATTTCGTCACTGACTCACTCACTAAAGGCTAAAGGCTAAAGGCTAGTGAAGTTAGAGCTTGTACAGTTAGTGTAGAGTTGGCACCATTTTATGTGAAAATGTTTTTGGCGGAATTAATTATAACTTTATCTATCCTTGTTAAATCGAGTTACTTCCATTTTGTAAGCATTACTTGCTGTTATTCTCAGCATAGGTTCCTGGAACCAGTTAGCGTTTTCGGATTGACTTAGTATATTTACACAAATATATACATATATATATATATATATATATATATATATATATATATATATATATATATATATATGGCACCATCGATATCACAGCACATATTCTTCTTCTTATAGTGCATCTCCTATCGGAGGTTTGCTATCATCATAGCTATCCGGACCTTATTGACTGCAGCTTGAAAGAGTTCAATATTGCTACAATTAAACCAGTCCCTTAGATTTTTAAATTAAGACACACGGCGTCTTCCAATATTCCTCCTTCCACCAATCTTTCCCTGAACTATCAGCTGGAGAAGTTCGTATTTGGGACCTCTCAGTATGTGACCTAGATATTGAAGCTTTCTCTTTTTTATGGTGTTAGGGAATTCACATTCCTTATTCATCCGATTTATGACTTCCACATTGGAGATCTTTTCTGTCCAGGTAGTACGCCACATTCTACGGTAGCACCACATCTCGAAGGCTTGTAGTTTGTCTGTGTGATTCTTCTTGAGAGTCCATGCCTCCACTCCATACAAAAGCGCGGAAACACGTAACAACGCAGCATCCTCATCCCAAGTCCAATCTTGATATCTCGACTGGGGAACATCTTTTTCATTTTCGTAAATGTTTACCTGGCTATCTCTATTCTTGTTCTTATTGACTTGGCAACAATTCTCGAATGGGGATCCAATAACTTGGTAGAATTCAATGCAAACAAAACACAAGCATGTCTTTTCTCTAGAAAAGCCGATCTCACTGTGCCTAACATAACTTTGTCAGGAGTAACCATACCACTGAAGTCATCCATATCGATGCTTGGTATTACTATCAGCAATAACCTTTCCTGAGAAAATCACGTGAGGTCCATTGCCAAAAGTGCATCCCAAAAACTTGGTTTTTTTTTTCGTGCCAAGAGCTATTTCACCTCCAGTCAGCTGCTTGTGATCTATAAGGCACAGATCCGACCTGTACTGGAGTACTGTTCCCATATTTGGATTGCAGCACCTAAACATATCCTGAAGCTACTGGATTCTGTCCAAAAAAGGGCAATTAGTCTCGTCGGTGATGCCTCGCTTACAAATTCGCTCACTTGTCTGGAACACCGTAGAAAAGTTGGCGATTTGTCTCTATTTTATAGATATTTTCATGGGCGATGCTCTTCTGAAATATCAACAATCGTTCCTCCTTTGGCAGTCTCTTCGAGATTAACCCGTCAAGTTCAGTCTTCACACCCCTTCGTGGTCACTTTGGAGACCTGCAGAACATCACTTTCCAAAGACTCATTCATCCAACGAATTGCGAGGCTTTGGAAATCATTGCCTAGGGAGGTGTTCCCCGAGGCATACAACCTCCAGAAATTTAAGAAGAACACCAACTCCTACCTTCTTTCCCTTGGTTCCCACGATGTTCTCTGAACATTACATGATATCCCTTTTCGTGGGAACCAGAACATAAAAAAAAAAAAATAAAAAAAAAAAAAAATTCTCTTGTTTGGTCACCCGATTGTTCTATCCAGGCACCCAGGTATTTGTATGCACATTCTCTATTAAGATGTCTGCTACTGACACGTTTACATGGTTGTGATTTTGGGGGAACTTTGTAACTACCATTAAGTTGGTTTTCTTAAGATTTATCTTTAAACCGTATTCATTACATCGATTATTTAATCTCTCTAGAAGATGCTGTATGTCTCTTTGATTGCTCGTTAACAAGACGGTGTCATCAGCATATCGCATATTATTTATAATCTCTCCGTTAATAACTATCCCTACCGATTCTTTAAAAATGGTTTCGTTATACAGGTTGAATAGTATTGGCGATAGGATGCATCCTCGTCTTACACCACGACGGATTTCAATTTCCTCTGTTGGCTGGTTTTCTACCTTTGTATTCGCTCTGTGGCCCCAGTATAGGTTGCTAATTATTCTCACATCGTCCAAATCAATGTTTTTACTGACGACTAGCTGATGTAACTTGTCATGTTTCCGTTTGTCAAAAGCTTTCTCAAAATCGATGTAAAAAAGTAGTCTGTGAGCTCGAGGCCACTTTTTAACAGACAGATAGAAGAGGAAGCCATACGTTTGCCACTTACCAAATTTTGCTTAACGCGTCTAAAGAAGTTTTTCAAAAATAAAATGTCAGGCATATATTTAAAATATCGCTGTGTATTGCGGTGGTGTTTTTTTTTCTATACCTACACCACACCTATCGATAATCTATACATTTTTAAAACATTTTCATACACATAATTTAGGTAGGTACCCTAACTCTTATCTAAATGTAAGTGATAATAATAGCGCGTATATCATTTTATTTTTATTTGTATTGCCTGGTTTATATTCAAGAGTATCTCATTGCAGATGATCCACGTTATCCTTCTAGTTGTCATACATTCTCAAGGGACTAATTTTTGGAAAGGACCTTTTTCACAAGAAGCAAAAAATAAGGTAGATTGGATTGTTTCTTTCGACAAGAGGGACGGTAAGTAAAGTTAAAAATGAAATAATTTTATTTGTACCCGTTTGGGTGATATAAAAATAATACAATTCGGATTATGCAATGTTATTTTCTTATCAGCATATTGTTTAGGGTTAGTATCTTTTGCAGACAGAAATTAAGGTTTTTCCGGACTCATTTAATTTTTTTTATAACATTGAATCGGCAATAAGAATTCAATCCTACAAGCTAATTTGCTAACAATGGACTGGGTAAAGGTAATTAGTACATAAAGTGTCGTGATGAGAACTCTTCCACTGAAGGGCCCTGCTGAGTTTTACTTGAGGTCGATTGGTATTTTTCTATTTAGTCTTCTGTTATCCGGTTGCTGTGTAAGTGGTTGCAAGAGTGGGTTGGAGTGTTCAATTAGTCTTTGGTAGTGCTTCCCGTTAGACTTTACATCCCCAGAGTTCTATGCCGTAAGTCCAGAGATTGGTTTTATTACTGCTTTGTAGATTAATACCTTGTTTTCTATAGGTAATTTGGATTTTCATTCAAGAAGCCAGTATAGTTCTCTGAATCTGATGTCGATTTTTTTCCTCTTTTGCTTAATATGTTCTTTCCACGTGAGTTTATTGTCTAAATGTAATCCTAAATAACGGGTTGATGTGTCTTGAGTGATGATAGCATTATTAACGTGGACTGGAGAGCAGCAGCCTTTTTTTAGGGTGAACGTTATTTGTGTACACTTTGATTCGTTTATTGTTATCTTCCATTTTTTTGTCCATTCTTCAATTAAATTTGGGTGTTGTAGGTAGTAGGAAGCTGCGTTTGGGTTCTCATGGCTTGCAATTATTCCTGTGTCGTCAGCGAATGTGCAAGTTACTGTATTGGGTGATCTAGGCAGGTCTGATGTATAAAGAAGGTAGAGTTTTGGTCCTAATACACTGCCCTGTGGGACTCCAGCTTTGATGTCAAAGAAAGTTGATGTTTTATTTTTAACTCTGGTTCTGAATTGTCTCTCGTTTAGGTATGACTTAAGTAATTGAAATTCTGAAGGAATGGATTGTTTAACTTTATAAAGTAATCCTTTTGTACCAAACTTTGTCGAAGGCTTGACTTATATCAAAGAATACTGCAGGACAGTATTTTTTGTCTTCTAATAATTGGGATATTTTATGAACTATTCGGTGGCATTCTTGTATAGTCGAATGTGACTCCCGAACCCAAACTGATGATCTGGAATGTCCTTTAGTAATGGATTAATTTTTGTTTTGATAGAATTTTTTCAAATAATTTTGAAATAGTAGAGAGGAGACTAATTGGTCTATAAGACGACACCTGACTGTGATTTTTACCTGGTTTTGGTTCTAATATGATTTCGGCCCTTTTAAATTATTTTAGCCAATATTGGGGACTCATTTAATAAAGCACATTTTTTTTAAATGATAAAGATTAGATTAATATCGATAGACCTTTTGTGCGTAGCATTTTTATGTTTTAATTAAAAGTGTTTTTGACCAACAAAACATAAAACAAGAATTTGATTTATAAGTTTTGTGGAATGTGCTCAAATCTACGAAATAAAGGTACCTATAATCAAGTGCTACAAGTATTATTAACTAAGGTAAAATAAATAAGGTTATTATTTTATGATGTAAGACAAACATTTATTGTTTAATAGACGTTGTTTTTAATTTAAATAATATTTGTGCACACATAATAACAACAGTTTTGGAATGCTAGTGGGCTGATCAATGGTATTTTCTTTAACCAGTCTTCTTTGGTTGGTATTTTTGTTTTAGAAAACCATAAATAATAATAATAATTATCATTATTGTTAAATTTGACATATCAATTAAATAAGTTAGATTCACGTTTCGGGGTTGAAAATGCGGGATTGCTACCAAACTGCACACGATCATTTGCCGGGCTAATCTAAAGATTGGCTGAAATTTTCATCAAAATTGGTCCAGCCGTTGGCTATAGAGAAAAAATTTAAAAAGCGGGGACGTATTAGAAAAGACCCAATATTTTTATTAGCGTAATATACTTATCCATATTTACTCGTCGAATTTTTATGTAAATGTTGAAAGTAAACATGACCGTCTAGGTACTATTTAAATATTTTTTATTGAATATTATCAACATTGTTTTTCATTTATGTTTACCAATTTGTTTTGCTTAAGTATTTTAATGTAATTTTTGAATAATAAGTTAATTTATGTAAGGTGCATCGATAATACGTATTTCAATATTTACTTATCTATTTAACAGTTATAATACACGTAAGTTTATTTTCTTTCTTTTTAAAAAAACAAAAAATCATGTAAAATTGCCTTTTCTTTAAATAAAATTTCGTTGCGATCAATACATTTTATAATTTTATTCCGATTTTAATAATTTTAACTTTTCTTTTTGTCTTTTTTTTTAGAAATAGGGTGACAGATAGTAAGATGAATAAACCTTTTTTTTACAAATGGCTCAAGTCAACGCCGATTAAAATACTTATATTAATATTTATCTTAATAATATCGTTAAATTTAATATTTAATAATTACCAGGAAATAAATTTGCTTCAACTAAACGAAATGTACGATCGAGATATGCTGCGTTGCAAACGATATGGAATTAAACCTGCAGAAAAATATTCTGATGTTAAAGGTATGTGTATACCTTACAATATGTATACAATTTTATTAAATGATCGTGAATAATATTTTAATATAGGTACCCTTAAAAAAAGTAGTAGGCATGTCTGTCTGTTTGTTTGTTCATTAAATTTTTGTTTATAAAATCTTATGATTTTATAAAAATGGATATAAATTTTATCTCTTTAAAATGATAAGAGATTAATTTATGTAAGGTACATCGATAATACGTATTTCAATATTTACTTATCTATTTAACAGTTATAATACACGTAAGTTTATTTTCTTTCTTTTTAAAAAAACAAAAAATCATGTAAAATTGCCTTTTCTTTAAATAAATTTCGTTGCGATCAATACATTTTATAAGTTTATTCCGATTTTAAAAATTTCAACTTTTCTTTTTGTCTTTTTTTTTAGAAATAGGGTGACAGATAGTAAGATGAATAAACCTTTTTTTTACAAATGGCTCAAGTCAACGCCGATTAAAATACTTATATTAATATTTATCTTAATAATATCGTTAAATTTAATATTTAATAATTACCAGGAAATAAATTTGCTTGAACTAAACGAAATGTACGATCGAGATATGCTGCGTTGCAAACGATATGGAATTAAACCTGCAGAAAAATATTCTGATGTTAAAAGTATGTGTATACCTTACAATATGTGTACAATTTTATTAAATGATCGTGAATAATATTTTAATATAGGTACCCTTAAAAAAAGTAGTAGGCATGTCTGTCTGTTTGTTTGTTTGTTCATTAAATTTTTGTTTATAAAATCTTATGATTTTATAAAAATGGATATAAATTTTATCTCCTTAAAATGATAAGAGCCGGAGGTATAATAATAATACCACATTATTTCGTCAAGAGGAGCTGCAATGGTTAATATCATGCATAATGCCCTAAAAATCAAAGGGATAAAAATAAATGTAAGCAAAACGAAAGTAATGGTTTTTGAAAGAAAAGAAAGCATGACAATCTGTGAGGTTCTGATTAAGGGATAAAGAGTGGAACAAGTAAATGAGTTTGTATACTTGGGTTCAAAGTTTACGAGAGACGGAAAGTATGACGGCGACATTGAGCAAAGGGTGTTGGCAGAAAAACAAATGAATGGGGCCCTACATCACTTTATCAGCAGCAAGAACGCGTATCAAAAAAAGCACGACTGGCTGTGCATAGAAGAGTGCCGGTCTTTACATTTATGTATGGTAGTTAATGTTGGGTTTGGCAGAAAAAGCATGAAATGAAGATCAATACTGAAGAGATAAGTAGTCTGAAACGTATAGCCGGATTGACTTTAATGGATAAAGTGAAAAATAGTGAGATAAGGAAACGTTCTAGTGTGAAAGGAGATGTGGTAACTAGGTATCATGTAAGTGGGACGTAGGTCGACCCTTCACTGCGACCTTTAGTAGGTATATTGTGGCTGACCCCTAGAGCTTACAGTTCACTGCATAATCCAGCCCTTCCCACGAAGTTCATGGATGTATGGGATGAGATTTTATTGAAATTGGTAGGTTCTAGGTTGGTTAAACCAAATACGTTAAACCTTATTCTTCCCAGGTCGAAGCATGAACATAGTATATGTTCAGCTGTTTCGTTTTCCACACAGCAAAACCTACAGTCCGTTTGTTGATTCAGACCTATCCTTCCGAGGTGGTTTCTTAGACGACAGTGATCTGTCAGTAGTTCCGTTTTTGGGTTTTGCAACATGCAGAGCTTTTTATAAGGAATAAATTTGTTCGATAAAACTAATAATAAAAAAGTTTTCCATATGTAGCCAACTTACGTAGAAAAAACGTGTGTTGCTTAGGCATTCTTGACGAGTGTGTAAGTGTTGCTAAAAGAACAATTATTTATGTAACACCCTGTATAGAGAAGCCTTAATTAAAAAATGATTAACGTACTCTCGACGGCAATATTTTTTATTTTATTTTATGATTATTAACTGGTTTAACATCGAAAAAGGTGTGAGACAGGGATGTGTGGCTTCGCCATGGCTGTTTAGCTTATACAGACGATTGTTTAAAAGATTTTAAAGAGAGTGCGTATGGTTTGAAAATGAATGATTTGATCGTCAAATGTCTTCATTACGCCGATGATCAAGTCATATAAGCGTCATCTGAAGACGAGTTGCAGGCGATGGTTAATGTTATGTATGATGCCCTGAAAATCAAAGGGATGAAAATAAATGTAAGCAAAACGAAAAAAATGGTTCTTGAAAGAGAAGAAAGCATGACAAACTGTGAAGTTTCGATTGAGGGTAAAAGAGTGGAACAAGTAAATGAATTTGTGTACTTGGGTTCAAAGTTTACGAGAGATGGAAATATGACAGTGACATTGAGCGAAGGGTGTTGGCAGGAAAACAAATGAATGGGACACTGCATAGCTTTATGAACAGCCAGAAAGTGTGAAAAAAGGCACGTCTGGCTGTGCATAGAGGTGTGTTGGTTTCTACACTTATGTATGGTAGTGAATGTTGGGTTTGGCAGAAGAAGCATGAAAATAGGATTAATGCTGCAAAGATGAGTAGTCCAAGAAGTATAGCCGGAGTGATTCGGTTGGATAAAGTAAAAAAAGTGAGATAAGAGAACGCTGTGGTGTAAAAGAAGATGTGGTTACAAAGTTAGATAAAGGAATTCTTAGATGGTTTGGACACGTAGAAAGGATGGATGAACGAAGATTGACGAAACAAATTTATAAGTCGAGTGTGAATGGACGGAAGTCGGTAGAGGTCGACCTCGGCGAACATCGATCTCGATCAGATTGACATTGTTTTGAAGAAATGCCAGCTGTCAAGTTAGTACCAAAAACCGACGAGCATGCATGAGAGCACTGATGAAAGTAGAGGAAGCAAAAGATGTGTGTAAGAACCACCGTAGCGGTGGAAGTGGAGGGAAGTGGTCTCTGTCTACCCCTACGGGAAAAAGGCGTGACTATATGTATGTACGTATTATCTGCAATCAGACTAGGTACTTGCAATCGTGTGCGAAAGCTAGTGTAATATAAAAATAGTGTTTTTACAGTTATCTCAGAAGAACGTGAAGAAATGAAAGATAGCATAGAATGTTTTCACGCGAAAGGAAATTCTCTTACAAAGATATCCGAAATAAATCCAAGACTTGGAAAGTCGATATTCTTTCACGAAACTTCCTGCAAATCTTATGAAGCGGGTAAAATAAAAATTAACCCACGACAAGCGTGTGCCGTGGAAAGTGCAGCAAGATTAAATCCCAATTTTGATATTTATTTGCTTTATTCATCACCCGGAGTTTATAGGTTTCAATGCGAAGAATCGGATCTTTCCTTGGAAGCTTTACTCAGCTACAACAATGTTAAAATATTGCACATGAATTACGAGAATTATATTAAAAACACGCCTGTAGAGAGCTTGTATAGCTCTGGAAAACTGGATAAATCAGACTTTGCCATTGCTCATGCCAGCGATATCGTTAGGTATGTTATTATTATCCATTGACGCTCTATTTTCACTTAAATTTTCAACTTTTAAATCTGTTCGAAATCTTTTTATTGGGTACCCAAGCAGATGTATAAAACTCACTTTGAATAATCTGTATCGGTTTGTGAAAATAATGTTGTTGTCTTTATTAACCGCAGGTATTTGACTTTGTGGAAATATGGAGGAATATATTTGGATTTGGACGTGATAGTTTTGAAATCTCTCGAAAATATCAAACCTAATTTCGCGGGTGTCGAACATGCAAGCGAAGTTGCCGCCGGTGTTTTAGGTTTTGATGCCACTGGCAATGGACATAGATGGGCGACATCTTGTTTGGAAGATTTAAAAATGCGTTTCACTGGAAAGGAGTGGTCAGATAGTAGTGTCGGCGTTATTACCAGGTAATTGCTAGTGTTATTTTGTAGCAGAGTAATAAACCTCAACTGTCACCACCCTATTGCCTATTCGAATTACTTCCAGTGGAGGATAATTATTGACCTCCTCAACGACCCAAGTCTTACGATGAATTTTTCTTCATAGGCTCATCGTTTACCGATACCTCTTAATGGTTTTTAGTAATAACCGTCACATTTGTTAAATTCAGATGCTTAGATAATCTTTAGCTGATCGTTCAAAACCAATGGCGAAAATCAAATCAAGAAGAGAAAATAAAAGTGGAAATCTGCCCACTGATCATACAATTACTGTTAACTGTAAATAATCTGTTTAATTGGAACAGGTCAAGTAATTTTAATAATAAAGTGAAATTATAACACAATCATTGTACTTACTTTAAACTAAAAGTCTGCAGCTTAAAAAAAGAGAAAAGTTTTTGCAAAAAATTCGTTTCCAAAACATCTAAGCATTCCTTTATATATTTTAGTTACCATATCTTCTTTCACACAACAGCGTTCCCTTATCGCACTATTCTTCACTTTATCCATCCGGCAATACTTCTCAGACTACTCATCTGCGCAGCATTAATCCTATTTTCATGCTTCTTCTGCCAAACATAACATTCACTAGCATACATAAGTGTAGGAACCAACATACCTCTATGCACAGCCAGACGTGCCTTTTTTGACACTTACTGGCTGTTCATAAAGCTATGCAGTGCCCCATTCATCTGTTTTCCTGCCAACACCCTTCGCTCAATGTCACTGTCATACTTTCCATCTCTCGTAAACGTTGAACCCAAGTATACAAACATATTCATTTGTTTCACTTTTTCTCCTTTAACCAGCAACTCGCAGTTTTTCATGCTGTCACATGCTTCTCTTTCGAATACCATTACTTTCGTCTTGCTTACATCTACTTTCATCCCCTTGATTTTTAGGACATCCATCATAACATTAACCATCGCCAGAAACTCCTCTTCAGATGACGCTAATATGATCATTGGCGTAAAGGAGGCATTTGACAACCAAATCATTGTTTCGCAATCTATATGCACTCTCTTTTAAATATTTTAAACAATCGTCTATGTATAAGTTAAACAGCCATGGCGAAGCCACACATCCCTGCCTGACACCTTTTTCGATGTTAATTCAGTCCGTGTAAGCTCCGTTTATCCTTACACTTGCAGTGTAAAATTTTAGTGCTCCTATCAAACTATCGTTCACTCCTTACATAGACAATGTCAACCACAATTCATTCTCACCACTCTGTCATAGGTCTTTTCCAAGTCTATGAAAGCGCAGTAGACCTTTTGACTTCCAGCCAAAAAAATTTCGACTATGCATCGTAATAAAAAGACCTAGTCCATATATCTTCTTCCGCTTCTAAATCCTGCTTACATATCCTGTTCTTATGGACTTTCAGAGTTTAATGTTGTTATGGAAGTCGTCAGATAACCTCTTTTTAAAGGTGACGGGGTTGGTAGAAAGTGTTTGTTTCATTTTATTATGAAACTTAATAACACACGGGTAAAACTGTATAATTAATATAAATGATTATTTATAATTCTGAAAGCTGTTCTCTTAGTGTTGACGAAATTAATGAATTTCACTACTTGATTTTAATGTTTTCTAAGAGAGTTGTATAATAAATTGTGGATATTTAAGTGAATAAAAAAAGTGTATTGTGTACACCGTTTGCTCATGTTTTAGATTTATGGAGTCGATTTGTGGAGAAAAATCAGTAGCTAACATGTTGGGCAAAAAGTGTGAAGGCTACAGTTTATTTCCTCAGGAAAAATTTTACGCAATTCCATATTGGGAATGGAAAATGTTTTTTGAAGAAGACAAACTCGAAGAAGTACTTAACAAGACGGCGAACAGTTTTGCGATTCACATGTGGAATAAACTAAGTAAAAACTCGAAAATAAACGTAAGAGCATCCAGAGTTCCTTACATTTACTTTGCAGAACGTTATTGTCCTAAAGTGTTTAAAGCATGCGATGTATTCTTTTAATTTAGGAATTTATAATGAAAGTAGATATTTAAGAAAAAAAGTTGCTGATCATGCAATAATTATTTTTTGTTTGTATGTTTTTATTTATCATTTTATTATTACTTATTAGAAATTAGTATTATTATTAATTACAATCTTTAGTTTCGCAAATGACTCCGAGTTGACTGGAGCATTGCACGTCATTCCACCAACCATTTTTATAAAATAAAACAGCAACAGAAAGACATTTTTCATCACCGTTGGTCGGTTCACCTTCTCCCCAATTGAACGTTCTGATTGGTTTGCCAGTCGTCAACCAAACCCATTCCACGTCATCTGCTAATCTGGTACCCGAAACCCAAAAATCTCTCCTACCAGAAACTAAAAAATATATATATATATATTTTTATTATGTACACATAAATAATTTTATGTTTTTACCCAAAGCTTTTACCGCTGTCAGAAGAGCTTGGTCTTCAGCTTCATTTTGTATGGTTGCCAACTGCATTTTGTGTTGAAAACAGTATTGAACGGCAGCAAAATAGTTCGCCTACAAAAATCTCTGTTAAACTTTCCTACGACTTCTTCTTTATTACGACTCGAAATATTCAAGCTAGAGCACTCTAATAGAATGCAACACTGACGAAATTTTAACTTGAATGAATAGTTTTTAAGAAATTAAATATTTTATCAATAACTTGTTTAATGGTTTAAACTACCGCAAAACCCTAGCAATTATATGATGCGTCAATTGTCAATTAAGTTTTCTGTTCTAAAACAGAGGTGTTGTTACTGGGTTTTTAAGAAAATGAGCCCACCATTACAAATTCTTCTTAAACCTAAAAATCTATTTCGCCTTTTTCATGCAAAAACTACTCAAGTCAAACTTTATTGTGGATATTTGTGGATATTTTTATCGAACAATAAGTATTCGACAAAAAGGTTCTGGACTAATGAGCTAATGAATCATCTTCTTCATTAACCTTGTATAATGTGTGGCCTGATACCCACGATACCCAAACTAAAGACTGCCCAGCTCTTGTAGGGTTTCCTATATCCACACAAGTATAAAGTTACCTTGCATGGAGCTGATTGCTTTTATAGTCATTTGGCTGTCTGAGCAGTGATTTCTGCATGAATTGGAGGAATTGGAGATTATTCCTTCTATCCCTCTCTCAGTGTTATGCCCGAATAAATACACTTACTGAATAAAAGTTATTTATCTTTTATCATTAAGCTTTTTTTAAACATTGCATTAGTGTAAAAGATACGTAACACAAAACGAATATTGCTGGGTATGGACTCAATGTCTACACGGCGTTACACAATGGGGAGGGAAGAGGAATTAAAAAGAGTACTAAAAAAGCGTTATGTGGTTTATGGATTGTTGCAAAAACTATTTTTTTTGAGGGTCTTTTTAAAAAAAATCCCATTTGTTCTTTGCAAAAAGTGAACAGTAGCCGCTTACCTTAAAGTTGTCTTCGATCATATATACTTTTCTTTGATATTCAAACCAGTATCGTCCAGTGACTGAAAAAAATGTTTTAACATTTAAAATAATTCTTGATATCGGATTGAAATATGCGCTGTTAACCATTTTAGAAAAATTTCTTTTGAAGAGAGAAGATTCGTGACCTAATATTTTCGTGTTTTTAAACTCAAATTGATGTCCGGTTGATATACAATGCTCAACTAATGAAGTGGGATTTTTTAACGTTAATTTATTATCAATATTGTATGCCCCTTATGTTCTTTAAGCCGTGTTTTTAAGTATCGTTTGGTCTGACCTACGTAACTTTTTTCACAGTCAAGGCAAGTGGTTTTGTATGTGACATTTGATCTGTACTTCAGAGGGGTTTTTCTTTGGCTCTATTAAAAAAGTGTTTTTTTTTCAAACGTACAATAAAAAGGCCATAATTGTATTGTTACATAAATGAAACACGTATTCGAAACCATGTAAACCGCTCATGTTACTTTTGTTCAAAATTATTCATATTAGGAATAAGTAAGAACAATATTGTTATATTTCTTTAATTTCAAATTATATTTTTCAATGAGACATACCAATTTTGAACTAAAACTTTTTTGATCTGTTATAAAATATGTGAAAAATAATAATTAAAAAAAAATGGCTCAATTAAGTTCATTTTAAATTGTACCATTTTTTAAAGACATGAATAAAAAATAAACGTTAAAAAATCCCACTTCATTAGTTGAGCATTGTATATCAACCGAATATCAATTTGAGTTTAAAAACACGAAAATATTAGGTCATGAGTCTTCTCGGTTCAAAAGAAATTCCTCTGAAATGGTTAATATAATGAAATACGATAGCATTTCAATCTTATATAGAGAATAAAAACCAACAAACTGATACCTTCAGTAAAAATAATATTTAATAAATAACCAAAGTGTAATTACCATTTTTGTTAACACTGTCAGCTTGTGTTGAGCAAACCAAGACACCAATTATGAAAAATAAGGTATACATATTAAGTTTTAATGAAAAATAAGACGATACCCGAACCTAATAATGTTAAAAATACCGTAGGTATTGGTATTTATAACAAAAATTTGTTAAAAACATGCTTCTAATCTAATAAAAATAATGTATTGATCGCTTTTTAAATTTTGAAGTAGTCTCTGAAACCCGTGACGCGATTTCTTAACAAAACAACATAATGGAATTAATATAATTGTTTTGAATGCAACTATCAATAGTTTTTTTTCAATACGAGTACATCAACAATATATTTTATCTGTAATTGTCTAGTATATTCGACTCGATTAGAAACAACAAAAAAATCACGGATTAAATAACGCTGATGAAATCACCAGCTCTCCCAAACGATAAATCTTTTCAGCAAGTTTTCTCGAATAAATGACGCGGCCTTTAAACCATCAAAAGACGAGCCACAAGAAAACTATAAATCTCTTCGAGTTGACGAGATATCCGAGATATTCAAATAAAATAGAACCCGCGAACTGAGAGAACTGAAAAATGTCCGTTCTATAGATAAATCTTCATCGCGGCCATAGACGCATCGCCAGGATATTTACAATGTTATCTACCCGGGATTAGTAAAAACGCACAGTGGCCAGAAATTTTGGGACATCTTTAAGGGGTAGCGCCAGGCACTTGAAGTCGAAGGATTGTAAAAATATTTAATGAGGATATAGTTAAAATTGTGAAATGACAATCGTGTCTATCAAGGATTACAGTTTATAAAACATTCTTCTACACCATTTTTATTTAAGCAGCAGAATAATATAATTTAAATAAAAAGTCAATAAATTAATTGTTTTTTAATAGACTTTAATTACTTTATATTTAAAAATAAGTAAACTAAATAATTTTCTATCATTTAAAAACATTTTTCGAAAAATATTAGTCTTTTTTTTTTTATGTTCTGGTTCCCACGAAAAGGGATATCCTGTAATGTTCAGAGAACATCGTGGGAACCAAGGGAAAAAAGGTAGGAGTTGGTGTTCTTCTTAAATTTCTGGAGGTTGTATGCCTCGGGGAACACCTCTCTAGGCAATAAGTTCCAAAGCCTCGCAATTCGTTGGATGAATGAGTCTTTAGAAAGTGATGTTCTGCAGGTCTCCAAAGTGACCACGAAGGGGTGTGAAGACTGAACTTGACGGATAATCTTAAAGAGACTGCCAAAGGAGGAACGATTGTTGATATTTCAGAAGAGCATCGCCCATGAAAATATCTATAAAATAGAGACAAATCGCCAACTTTTCTACGGTGTTCCAGACAAGTGAGCGAGTTTGTAAGCGAGGCATCACCGACGAGACGAATTGCCCTTTTTTGGACAGAATCCAGTAGCTTCAGGATATGTTTAAGTGCTGCACTCCAAATATGGGAACAGTACTCCAGTACAGGTCGGATCTGTGCCTTATAGATCATAAGCAGCTGACTGGATGTGAAATAGCTCTTGGCACGAAACAAAAAACCAAGTTTTTGGGATGCACTTTTGGCAATGGACCTCACGTGATTTTCTCAGGAAAGGTTATTGCTGATAGTAATACCAAGCATCGATATGGATGACTTCAGTGGTATGGTTACTCCTGACAAAGTTATATTAGGCACAGTGAGATCGGCTTTTCTAGAGAAAAGACATGCTTGTGTCTCACGTCGCGTGTCGTGTATTGGAATATCAAAAATTAACATCTGGCTTACAAATTTTGTTTAAACAGTTCACTTAATCCAAACCTAAATTTAGTAAATGTAGAAAGAGTAGAAAACAGCCTTTTAACAAAGTAATAACATTTATTTATAGCCTTATTCTAAGAACAAAGGATTCATTGACATCAATTGTAACATCTGCAAGCCATAGTAGTTGAATAGGAAAAATAACTAACTTATTAAATGTATGTATTGCGTGTCAACATTGCAAAAGTTCGTATTAGTTGAATAAAATGTTCGTTAATAAAAATCATTGTTGTTCTTAAATTTAGAATGTTCAATGGTTTGGACACGTAGAGAGAGTGGATGAAAGAATATTGACAAAACAGATTTATAAGGCGAGTGAAAATAGGCAACTTGGTAGAGGTCGACCTCGGCGAACGTATCTCGATTAGATTGAAATTGTTTTAAAGAAAGTCCAGGACAAGAGTACCAACAACCGACAATCATGTATGAAAGCGCTGATGAAAATAAAAGAAGCCAAAGACCGTGTGTCATAACTATAGCAAGTGGAAAGAAGTGATATCATCAGGATTTTGTTGCTATGCTATGATAATACCCTTAAATCAAGTCCCTTCCTCTCGGTTTTGGGAGTAACGGTGTCTAATAATATGTCTTGGCATGACCATGTTGATAACATCGCAAAGTCAGCAAGCCAGAGGCTAGGTTTTCTGTGAAAAGTTGGAAAGTTTTTTACTTATGATCAACTGTTGACGACGTACAAGGCTCAAATCCGACCTCTACTGGAGTATTGCTGGCACACATGGGGTTCAGCACCAAGGCATTCTCTTCGTCTTTAGATTCCATTCAGAAAAGGGCCGTTCAGTTGATAAACAGCTTAACTCTCGAAGATATCCTTAACCCACTAGAACATAGAAGAAGAGTTGCAGACCAGACATTACTCTACAGATATTTCCATGGCAGATGCTCCAGATAAATAAAAACTCTTGTACCACCATTAGCCACATTCGGCCGAAGAAATCGGCACGCTGATCAAACTCACCCATTTACTCTCAAGATTGATACTTCAAGGACCATCAAGAATCCTTCTATTACAGTGCTCCGAAAGAGTGGAACAAGCTTCCAAAATTAGTTTTTCCAAAGAACTATGACCTGCAACTTTTTAAAAACCGGATTCACAATCATCTTTTTTTTATAATCCCTCCCCATCTAATAGTGCAGTGCGGACCGTCCGCGGCCCACACGATAGGTCTACCCTTTTTGTGACTATTTTCAGTAAAAAAAAACTGCATTTTTAAGTTACCCTAGCTTTTCAAGTGAAGGTATTTGATGTTTAACATGTTTCTTGAGGTGATCCCATTAATGGTTGAATAGATTCAGATCTGAGTTTTTTGGTGGCCACTGCATAATTGGTATGCCAACTTGATTAAGATAATCGGGTACCTTCCAAGCTATGTGAGGTCGAGCGTTGTGTTGAAAACAGGAATATGGCTTTCAAAAAAGGACTTGTCGAACATTAGATGTTCGTCCCGTCAGTACGGTAAACTCGGGTCCCCTAAAATTTAATATGGTATTAAATAAGGGTTTCGAATCTACAACATATATCCATAACATTCGGATTATCGCGTATTTAGATTTTAAAAATGCAAAATAGTGTCAATTGGCTGTCGAATCAGAAATACATTTCCAAACGAGAGGTGGTAAAGTTGATCTGTCATCTGTCATCATTGACAAATATTTATAGGTGCGTTTAGATAGACAATATCTGTTTTGTTGTAAAGCAAAGCAGTTCTATTTCAAAAATAATGTATTCGGATAATTACGTATTTAAATTTTAAAAATCCAAAAAAGTGTCAGTGGTTGTCGAATCTATACATATAAAAATGAATCGCCGTGCGTTAGTCACACTAAAACTCAAAAATGGCTTGACCGATTTGAATAATTTTTTTTTGTTTTGTTCGCTTTAATACAGTGGTGGTTTAAAAAAATAATAGGGAAAATACTAAAAAACAGCTAAAATATATATATATATATATATATATATATATATAAAAGTCCATATGTGTATCTATATACGTATACAATTTTGAAGAACGTCAAGCTAACCTATTTTTTCTTTTCCTTGCTTTCATAGAAGGAGTTTTTCGCGAATTATTTGCGAAAAATGATGTAGGCAATTTTTCGCGAACAAAATAAAATTTATTGTGTTAAAGAACGTCAAGCTAACCTATCTTTCATTAAATCACGGTGGTGATTTAAAAAGAAAAATAATAGTGAAAATTCTAAATAAAAGCTAAAAAATCCCTAAAGGAGTGATAGATTTTTGCAAATTTATCTATCCAAGAGATAGTGTCAATTTTGTTCGCCAAAAAGTATAGGTGTACATTTTTGAAGGACGTCAAGCTAACCTATCATTGTGATGGGATCAAAGTGATGGGAATGGGATGAAATATAAAAACGGCAGATATTAGATTTGTCAGATTTTAATGAAATTTTGTAAATATGTATTTATTGCTTCAACTTGAGAGATAGGATAGACTTTATCCCGATAAGTCCCTACAAAAGGGGTAAGAGGGGGTTGAAATATAAAAAATATGGACGATATAAGTGTCGAACTTTCTGGGATCGGTGAGTTTAATAGTGGCATTCCCAATTTTGTTTTCAAAGCAGACAAGCCAATGTTCTTGCAAGACAACGTCTGCCGGGTCCTCTAGTATGTATATAATTTTGTAATCATTAAATATCCCATCAATTAAGACTTTGTTTTGACAAAATTTTCACGTCTTATTTCAGATCGTGCAATGTACATTAGTGTTATGACGCACGGGTAAAGATTCGACAATTGAAATGTATTAAAATATTCATAAGAATATTTTTAGATTCTGAGCATCACGCAATGTACCCGCACGTCTCGGTGTGTGTCTTTTAAGGAAAACCGAAAATATTTTTTTAGCTGCAACTTTAATAAATTCGTCGGATGACACTCCGAACAAAAAAAAGAGCCCTCATATTTTCACAGATAATATTCCTTTACACATCTGTGAATATGTGTGTAACTATCTTGTGTCGCGTCAACTTGACTGATGAGCTTATGCTAACGAAAACAAGACACATTTCGTTGTTGTGAATACTAATTTTCTAAACTGTACCTCGAAAACGATTCTAATTTAAAAAGAGTTATATTTTTCAGTTTTCACCACACACGGAAGCTGCAACTATCTGTCGAAGTAAAGTAGGATATTCTCATTTATTTTTCTTTATTTCAAGAAGAACGAATGGGCTGGAAAAACTTTTTTTTTACTGAAAATAGTCGCAAAAAGGGTAGACCTATCGTGTGAGCCGCGGACGGCCCGCACTGCGACTATCAGAAGGAAGAGGGATTATAGAAAGGAGATGATTGTGGACACGCTTTTTGAAAAGTTGCAGGTCATAGTTCTCTGGAAAAACTGATTTGGGAAGCTTGTTCCATTCCGTAGCAGCACTGTCAAAGAAGGTTTCTTGATGAAGATCGGTCCTTGTATTATCAATCTTGAGAAAAAATGGGAGAGACTGATCAGCGTGCCGAGTTCTTCGGTCGAATGTGGCCAGTGGTGGTATAAGAGTTTTTATTTCTCTGTAGCATCTGCCATGGAAATATGTATAGAATAATGTCTGGTCTGCAACTCTTCTTTTATGTTCTAGAGGGTAAAGGGAATCTGTGAAAGTTGAGTTGTTTATCATCTGAATGGAATCAAGAAGACGAAGCCTTGGTGCTGAACCCCAAATGTGCGAGCAATATTCCAGTAGAGGTCGGATTTGAGCCTTGTACATCGTCAACAGTTGATCAGGAGTAAAAAACTTTCTAGCTTTCCACAGAAAAGCTAGCCTCTGGCTTGCCGACTTTGCGATGTTAGCAACATGGTCATGCCAAGAGATATTATTGGACACCGTGACTCCCAAAATCGAGATGGAGGGAAAAATCAATAGAGGAAAAAATCAATGGTAAACGACCAAGAGGAAGGTCTCCGACGCGCTGGGTAGACCAAACCAAAGAAATCATTGGTCTGCAAGAAGCTTCTCTTGCAGCTCAAGACAGAGAAGGATGGAGAACTACGATCCGAGCAATTGAGACATGATGTCACCATACTCTCTCGATAGTAAAAGGACAAGAGAGAGAGAGAGATTCTCATTGTTTTAATTTTTGACCAGCATTATTGTGATGGGTCTGGAGTTACTTTTTATAAACAGAGATATAATTTAATAATTGAGACATGGCAAGACAGTATCCAAACTGTTATTGTTAATATCAAGGTTAGACATCAGAACGTTGAATTAAAATACCGTGTGTCTCAAAAGTAGATAAAGTAACAATTACAGTGAAACAAAACATTATAATTATTAAGAAAATGAAAAGATAGGTTGGCACATTGCAATATTAACAAAGTAATATCCATTTAAAAACCTTTTTAACACGCTTTTATTAGTTTCAACTGTATCTTGTTTGTATGTATCTATGTAATCTATGTTTGTAACTGACTATTTGGCCTCGATTTTGCCCTACTTTAAGCGATCAGATTTAATTCAAATTTTGCATACTGGTCAAAGATCGACAATAATGCAATAATTCGATCAAAATATCCGGTTATCCTGAATACTTTTCGCCAGAATTCATAAATTTATTCAGGGATCCCTTGGATGAGAGTAAGAGAAAGAACTAGTGCGTGAACTACGAATGCGCGCAGAACAAATATTAAAACAGTTCATCGTACCGGGTGGTTCAGTGGTAGAATGCTCGTCTGTCACGCGAGCAGCCCGGGTTCGATTCCCGGCCGGTGCATTTTTTTTGTGCTTTTACCATTTATTACATAAGTGAGTAAAACAAATTGAACTAAAAAGTGAGTAATAAATTGTAGTTTAAAAAAACTTAAAAACACGCAGCTTTTAGAGTTAATCAAACTAAAAAGAAAAAAATAATTCTTAATATACTGACGATAAAATTAATGTCCCTGTTCTAAAAGCGTGGGGTGCTTTGTATGACATTTTAAACTAACTATGCGTTTCGAAATAAAAGCACCCCATGCTTTTAGAACAGTGACACTAATTTTCTCGTCAGTATGTTAAGAATTATTTTTTACTTTTTAGTTTGATTAAAACTCTAAATGCGTGTTTTTTAGTTTTTTAAACTGTGCCCGTCCATTTTCCATCCTTGACAGCTTTTTTCCTTTATGTTAAATGTCTTTATTGACGTCGTAGCTGTGATGCCACATTAAAAATGTTTAGGTACGCGCGTATGCATGCAAATCTCAACCGAAAACAAAACACCATCCACTACTTTCCATGTATTGATACGCCATCCTTCACTACCTTTTCCGATAAATCTTTTCCTCTTGAATTGGCTACCTATATACCGCGCGTATAACCGAAATGAGCCAACGACGAGACGTACGCGTCACTCGCGTTCAGCGCTGGTAATTAAACGGGCGGCTTTGGGCCTTCGTTGGGCCGCGCGCTGGCCGACCGGCTCTTTTGCCATATTTGGCGTACATAAATCAGGCAGCGCGACCGCTAAAAAGGAAAAGATCCTATCTGCATCGTCGAAGATGTGCTGTGCTCACCATCGTTCACTAATTAAACCGAGAAAGAAGAATTCTCTACAAGGTTTGCTTCGATCTTGGGTAAACGCAGAACACGCAATTCTACCCATCGTCACTCTCGGCGCATATGTGTGACGTCGAAGCACACAGTACAAAACATTTCTTCTCTCATCAAGCAAAAATAACCACTCATGAAAACATTTTACGCAAGCAACAATACACATTTATTTGACAAAAAACACATTTATCTAGCAACAACATGCACATTTTAAAAAGCAATATCAGAAAACTAATGAAAAACAATTCACGCTTGTTGGATAAAAATTTATATATATATATATATATATATATATATATACGGGGTGGGGCACCCCATACGACACGGTCCCTGTAAACCAAACCATACATTTTTTCGGGAATTTCTTTTCTTTATTAGATGTATATTGATTAAGGCTGCAAAAGGAAATTATTTTGGAGTCTACAGGGTAGTAGTTAAACAACAGGAATTCAAGCCCACTTGGAGTGGGGGGAGGAGTGGGGGTAGGAGTGGGGGAAGTGGAGGGGGTAGGAGTGGTGGAGTGGGGGTAGAAGTGGTGGAGTGGGGGTAGGAGTGGGGGTCAGAGTGGTGGAGTGGGGGAAGTGGTGGGGGTAGGAGTGGGGGTGAGAGTGGGGGCAGTGGTGGAGTGGGGAGGAGTGGGGGGGAAGTGACAGGTGAAGGAGTGGGGAAATGACATTGTTGACATATGACATTGTTGACATATGACATTGTTGACATATGACATTGTTGACATATGACATTGTTGACATATGACATTGTTGACATGTGACATTGTTGACATGTGACATTGTTGACATGTGACATTGTTGCCATTGTTTACATACGGCATTGTTGACATACGGCATGTTGCCATTGTTGACATATAACATCATTGTTTACATTGTCCCCATCGACTCGATTAAGAGGGTTACGTAAGCACGTTGAAAAGTGGTGTGACGTAAGCGTTGAAAAAAACTTGGTTTCTCGGGGGTTTGAACCTTAATCCTTTGACTTACTAAACAGTTAGCTATACCATTCAGATAACTCGCATATTAATTTTATCGTGCAAGATTGGATATACAAATATATATTTGTGACATCATTTTTGATAAAAATAACCTTGAACTGCGCTACCAGATAACTTTGTTATCGTATACTTAAATGAGGTGTAATATTGATTGCGACAGAGATAATAATTACACACGCACATAGTCTCAGTTTAAATGTGTGCGATATTGTTGTACATGTACAGGGTATGTCACAAATTAAGAAGTCAAAAGAACCTTAACGAATGTTGGCATGGGAAAAATTGTTTTTATGAAAATTCCCATACGCTAATCTTAAGATACGCCGTTCTAAATATAAAGGGGTTGGAAATTCCGATTAAATTAAATCAAATTTTAAAGTTCGAGAAGCTAAACAAAATTTCAGTTAACGTCTATGCTTTAGAATTAAATAAAACAGAGAAGAGATAATTTTACATAGTTATACCTGTTGTGTTTACTAAAAATAAAATGAAACGTCACGTCAATTTGTTACTAATACAAGATCAGTATTTTCGGAAATTAAATGATTATAAAGCGCCACCTATCGACAATGAAAATGTTGAAATCAAATATGTTTGGATAAGTACGAGGTATGTCGTAAATTAGGAAGTCAAAAGGACCTTAACGAATGTTGGTATGCGACCCATCAAACGATTCAGCGTTGCTTAAAGTACGTCAAGTGTCACGAGAGTACGTTAAATGTCACGTGAGTACGTTAAGCGTCACGTAAAACGTCACGTGTCACGTTATACGTAATGTGTCACATTAAACACACACACACACACACATGTTGAATATTTTTGTTCATGTACAGGGAATGTCACAAATCAAGAAGTCAAAAGGTCCTTAACGAATGTGGCATGTGACCCATCAAACGATTCAACGTTACGCTCGTCACGTGTCACGTTATACGTAACGTGTCACATTAAAAACACACACACACACACACAAGTCGGTCGACCTCGGAGAACAGATCAGATCAACATTGTTTTGAGGAAAGGCCAGGTCAAGAGTACCAACAACCGACGAGCATGTATGAGAGCACTGATAAAAGTAGAGGAAGCAAAAGATGTGTGTAAGAACCGTAGCGAAAGTAAAAGGAAGTGGTCTCTGCCTACCCCTATGGAAAAAAGGTGTGACTTTATGTATGTAATAAAATCTCAAGAGTACCAACGACCAAGAACACTAATGCAAGTAGTTCATTGTATTTAAAACAATTTCCGGTAATAATGTATTATCGTACCGATCGTCGGTAAAACATCGAAACCATGACAATAAAAACCCCAATAATCTTTATTAAAAATCATGAATCAAACAAACAAAAATTAGCTTAAGTCCTCATGATGACATTTATTGCCTGGGATTATCGATACTCTTGCTTTGGGTCATTATAGTTTAAATAAATATTTTTTTTCACCCTAGCGCATATCTATAGTTAAAAAAATGAATAGTTTGTTCCTTATTCAGCATTTAGACGATGCATATCTCTAAAGGTAGTGTCAAGGCCGGGATGCGTACGCGCTCGCTGGCCGCTGCAAAAATAATATAGATAGGTATATATACAGGGGGGTGCATGAACTGGCAAAACTTTTGGAAAAAATATCTTTTTAACAAAAAAAAAAAAAAAACCTTGGTTAAAAGAACTATTTAAGCTCTCTTTTTTCATGTATCACGCAATAAATCGTCTTGTGACGTCATCAAAAGATTCAGCATTACGCAAAGTGCGTCGACCATCACGTTAAACGTCATGTAAGTACGTCAAGCATCACCTTAAACGTCACGTGTGTATGTCAAACGTAAACGTCACGTGTCATATTAAAACACACATACCAGTTTGATTTAAACAATCTGCATGGTTGAAGCCCTATATCGAGCTGAACACTCGTTTAAGGACTACAGTTCATTTGCAAAGAAGCTCCCCTTTTTCATGTATTACACAATAAAGTGTCTTGCAGCGTCATCAAAAGATTCAGCATTACGCAAAGTACGTCGACCGTCACGTGAGTACGCCAAGCGTCGCGAACAACGCGGTGTTCGGCAAAACAATGGAAAATAAACGCTTCCGCAGTTAGTAAGTTCATACGATTGTCGTTACAGGACAAAAAATTTAATTTCTAGAGCCAGATTTCACAATAGATCAATTTTTGATGATAATCTAATGTGCAAAGTACGTCGACCGTCACGTTAAACGTCACGTGAGTACGCCAAGCGTCACATTAAACGTCATGTAAGTACGTCAAGCGTCAACTTAAACGTCACGTGTGTACGTCAAACGTAAACACAGCGTCACGTTCAACGTCACGTGTTTATGTCAAACGTAAACGTCACGTTAAACGTCACGTGTTACATTAAAAAACACACACATACCAGTTTGATTTAAACAATCTGCATGGTTGAAGCCCTATATCGAGCTAAACACTCGTTTAAGGACTACAGCTACCAGTTCATTTGCAAAGAAGCTCCCTTTTTTCATGTATTACGCAATAAAGTGTCTTGCAGCGTCATCAAAAGATTCAGCATTACGCAAAGTACGTCGACCGTCACGTGAGTACGCCAAGCGTCACATTAAATGTCATGTAAGTACTTCAAGCGTCACCTTAAACGTCACGTGTGTACGTCAAACGTAAACACAGCGTCACGTGTTTATGTCAAACGTAAACGTCACGTTAAACGTCACGTGTTACATTAAAAAACACACACATACCAGTTTGATTTAAACAATCTGCATGGTTGAAGCCCTATATCGAGCTAAACACTCGTTTAAGGACTACAGCTACCAGTTCATTTGCAAAGAAGCTCCCTTTTTTCATGTATTACGCAATAAAGTGACTTGAAGCGTCATCAAAAGATTCAGCATTACGCAAAGTACGTCGACCGTCACGTGAGTACGCCAAGCGTCACGTTAACCGTCATGTATGTACGTCAAGCGTCACCTTAAACGTCACGTGTGTACGTCAAACGTAAACACAGCGTCACGTTAAACGTCACGTGTGTATGTCAAACGTAAACGTCACGTTAAACGTCACGTGTCACATTAAAAAACACACACACCAGTTTGATTTAAACAATCTGCATGGTTGAAGCCCTATATCGTGCTGAACACTCGTTTAAGGACTACAGCTACCAGTTCATTTGCAAAGAGTCAGTTTAAACTCGCGAACAACGCGGTGTTCGACAAAAGAATAGAAAATAAACGCTTCCGCAGTTAGTAAGTTCATACGAGGGTCGTTACAGGACAAAAAGTTTAATTTCTAGCGGCAGATTTCACAATAGATCAATTTTTGAAAGCGAACGAGCAAGATATTTTAAAACATTTTAGTCATTTGAAAATTGCAGGACCTCGAAAATTTAAAGTTGGCGCCATTGTACGCCAAACACGTTTTTAAGAAAGGTTATACACCCAATTGGTCAACGGAATTATTTAAAATCACAAAATGTAAGATAACCAATCCTGCAACGTATCTTCTGGAAGATATGATGGAGGCACAAATCAAAGGAGCCTTCTACGCGGAAGAATTACAGAAAACTGCTAATCTTGATATCTACTTAGTAGAAAAGTTCATTTGCAAAGAGTCAGTTTAAACTCGCGAACAACGCGGTGTTTGGCAAAACAATGGAAAATAAACGCTTACATAGGGTAGTAAAGTTAGTAAGTTCATACGAGGGTCGTTACGGGGCAAAAAATTTAATTTCTAGCGCGAGATTTCACAATAGATCAATTTTTGATGAAAATCTAATGGCTATCGAACTAAAAAAGTCTGAATTACTTTTCGATAAACCCCTTTATATTGGAATGTCCATTCTCGATATTTCGAAAACGTGTATGTATGATTTCCACTATAATTTTATGCTCCCCACCCTAGGGGTGAACAATTGTATCATAAACTACACCGACACCGATAGTTTCTTCTACAAAATAATGAATATCAATGTTTACAAAGACATAATCGGTAGGTATATCGAAAAATTTGATACCTCCGATTATAGTGGAAATAACATATACAATATCCCGTTACTTAACAAAAAAATACCGGGTCTTATGAAAGATGAAGCCAACGGCAAAATCATTACGCATTTTGTTGGGTTACGATCAAAAATGTACGCGTTTAAAATTCAGGGAGATAAAAACGTCCCTAAAAAGTCTAAGGGGGTAAAATATAATGTTGTCAAAAATAAATTGACGTTTGAAGATTACGTAGATTGTCTTAAAACATTTAAACATAAAAATATTACACAGTGCACAATTCGATCCTATAAACATGACGTATTTAGCATAGAACAATCGAAAATTGCTTTAAGCCCTGAGGATGATAAAAGATATTTAATTTCGGGATCATTTAACACGCTACCATGGGGTCATTACAGTATAGAATAATTAGAATTAGAACCGTTTGCGTAGAGATATAAAAAATAATAACTTTACATATTCCTCATTCCTGATATCATTAATTTTATAATTTCATTCTGTTCCACTTTTATAATTAAAAAAAATAAAAAAATAAAATTTAAAACGAATTATAAAATTCGCGTCATTGGCAGGTGGATGTCAGTCATCATGTGCAGCAGTCAAGACAGTAATCATTTTAGTATGACGTTGAGTAGTGATGATAGCGTGAGTAGTGACTTTGAAATGTCCGAATTCGTATTGCCGGGGGCAACTTCCATAGAAACAATTGTTCAATCCTACGAAGATGCTGCCAAACGTGAAGTGCATTACTTACTGCTAACGACATATATGTTGTCAGAATATGAAGTTCGATGTGGCCTTAGTCCTGCTCGGACGTTTTCTCCGGCAATCATTTTGGCTAAACATTTTGGGCCTACTAAAATATCTTTTGACGTTTTTGAATGGGGTACCCTCATCAGTATTTTGGAGAAAAGGATGGAAGATTTTTTTCATGAGATGTCGCCTACGTATCCCGATGAAGACGATGATAACACCCCTATAACGTTTCACTGTGGCGATTATTGTACTATCATGCAACAAGTTTATGATGATACCAAGTTCCTGGTTTTAAGAAAACACGACGTTGAGTACTATTTGTGCGAAGAAGATGTTCAAGAAATTCTTAAAATCCACGCGCATTTGCTGACGCATCGAGTAAATTTATTAAACAAACTTAGTTTCTGTTCATATTATCACAATATTATTGGTTTTTGTAAACTGCATGGTGAATTATCGTTATCATTATTGTCGGAAATACTTCCAAATGATTTGTTAAATAGTGCATTGAGAGAGTTTATCTACTTTTATAGAATTACCACAATTAATGATTTAAATAAATAATTTTTTTAAAAAGTTTTGTTTTATTTGTTCCCCGAAATTTTAAGTTTCTATAAATATACTGTAAATAATATTTGTTAATCATTTAAGATGCTGTGCCCTACTTAAAGTTTGAAGAAACAATTGAAATATCTACTATTAAAGCTAATTTCATTTTACGAATAACATGTAATTTTTTTTTAAATTGTTGATTTGTGCATGTATTTTTTTAATATCGATCTTTTCTTCATTTAACGTTCATAAACCATTAAGGCTTATTTGACTAGCCAATATGAAAACAATTGTTTAAATTTCAGATATTAAATGCATTCTATAACATTTCTTCATATAATATAAGAGTGTAAGAATTTTAATTGTAAAATAAATATTTTAATTTTTTATGCGTGTTAATACTACTGGGAAACCATAACGCGAAAATGAATGGATGTACTGTTGTGGCCAAGGCACGTGGGTTAGAGGTGATCTTCGTGGAAGCAAATATGATGTGTACATGAAATGATTATAATATGATATTGTTTCTTGAAAAAATAATTGAATGTAAAAATTACAATTGGGCTTTTAATAACTGATGCTATTGCTGACATTGATATAAGTTTGACCTGGTAATTCAGGAATGCTTGAATCTACGTTTCTATAGAATATGTATTATAAATATATTTGCATAGTTGTTGCTCTGTTGTGTTTTCAAGTGTCACGCTTATTATGGGTAAGAAACATTTTTGTTAATTTTTATTTATTTAATTTCTATGTTAGAAAAAAATAATTGTAACTATTTTATTATAAATAAAGAAATTTTGTCGGTGTTTTTAACGGACGATCAATTTTTCTATCGACTTTTTTTTTAACTTTATTAAGCAATGGTTTTTTAAAATATAAAAATATTAAGTGATTTTAAGTTTTAAAGTAAAGAAATAATTCTGGAAATTGAATGTCCAGATATTGGAGGTATGTACGTATTCTCTCATATTAAGGTTTAGGTGAATGCGGCTTGTTGTCGAAGTAGTTAGTATATTTGTTGGTGAAGGAGTTACTAAAGAGAGGTCCATAATCAATGAACTTCGGGAAGCTGGCTATATATACTAATAACACTGACAATGATGAGTCATTTGAACGATGAGTCTGAACAAGTTCGGACACAGATATGCTCCACATGAAGCTAGCAATAACAGTATTGAATTGACTCATTTGAGAAAACAATTTGTATCACATGATATTTTGATAAAGAATTTAACTGATGCATTGAATTTGATTGACAACAAAATAAATAAATTTGAAGAATTCATTTCGAGGAACCCTCCAACGGCCAGTGAACATATGTCAACGAAAAAGTATGTAGATGATGTGATTTCACAAATTAAATTTGATTTCAAGTTGGCCATTGATAAATATACTAAAAAAGTGCGAGGGGTACTCGATGAAAAAGTGAGTAAAGTTGAAATTGATAAGCTTAATACGAAACTTAATGAAAAAATCAGTAGTCACGCAAACAGTTCTACAAACCGCATTGATGCACTACAAAATCAAATGATCAATACCTTGAAAAATATCGAAGGATCAATAAATAGACTTAATAGTAAAAATACCCTTTGATAGTATGGCTTCAACAGACAAGATTCAACTCGTTGATGAGCTTCATGCATCAGCCCGCAAGACTTACCCTAGACGACGAACTATCATCAAGGGCTTAGATGATTTATGGCAAATTGACTTGGCCGAAATGAGACCTTATGCACATCAAAATAAAGGTTTCAAAATGATTTTGGTAGTTATCGACTGTTTTTCTAAATACCTATGGACACGCCCACTTAAAACTAAGACGGGTGAAGAGATCACTAAATCTTTTGCGGATATACTGCACCAAGCTAATCGTATACCAAAAAATCTGCAATCAGATCAAGGAACAGAATTTTTCAATATTAAATTTCAGAACTTGATGAAAAAATATAATATAAACCACTATAATACATTCACTGTGAAAAAGGCTGCCATTGCTGAACGGGTGATAAGAACACTCAAAAATAAACTCTACAAGTATTTTAGTCTGAATGGAAAATACAGATGGATTGATGTATTGTCAAAAATTACCAAACAATATAATGACACCAAGCACAGTAGGACTAGATTGAAACCTACTGAAGTGAACAAGTCTAACGAGAAAGAGATTTTACGTCAGAGATATAGTCATTTAAAAATTGCTGGTCCACGTAAGCTCAAAGTTGATGATATCGTGCGGATATCCAAGTCCAAACATATTTTCGAAAAAGGGTACACGCCAAATTGGACGACAGAGTTATTTAAAATCATTAAAGTTAAAATAACCAATCCTGTAACATACTTACTCGAAGACATGCATGGTCAGCCAATCAGCGGTGCTTTCTATGAGGAGGAATTGCAGAAAACCAAGAATCCCGACATTTACCTAATAGAAAAAGTATTGAGGAGAAAGGGAAAGAAAATGTACGTCAAGTGGTTAGGACTCGACAAAAAACATAACAGTTGGATAGAAGACGTCGATTTAGTATAGAATGGAAAACACGAACAAAGTTCTGCAGTCAGGGGGGCCTTTTCATCTCCATCATCAAAAATCACAGTTCGGATAAGTCTGGGAAAAAAGGAGAGGGATATAAATATATGCATGAAGTTAATTTCAGTCTCATTCAAGTTTGTATCTAGCTATGTCGAGTCAAGATAGTGCTAGTATGCTAGATGTAAGTGACGTCGAGATAACACCATCACCACCAGCATCATTCAGCATCTGATGGAGACGAGCTGTTGGAAATGTTTGAGCAAAAATTACAATTGGTCTTTCAATAACTGATGTCATTGCTGATATGGAATATCAAGTGACATTGACACAAGTCAAAGTTTGAAGGAACAATTAAAATCTCTACTATCAAAGCTAATTTCATTTTACGAATAATTTGTATTTTTTTTTTAATAAAATTGTTGATTTATGCATGTGTTTTTTTAATATCGATCTCTCTTTACACTCAAATAAAACTCAAAAATAAAACAATTTTTTTTTTATTAAATTACACATATGATTACATAATTTTAGTTTACACAGTAGATTACATAAAAATAGGTTACATATAATTTTTTTTTAATTATAAAAGTGGAACAGAATGAAATTATAAAAATAATGATATCAGGAATGAGGAATATGTAAAGTTATTATTTTTTATATCTCTACGCAAACGGTTCTAAATCTAATTATTCTATACTGTAATGACCCCATGGTAGCGTGTTAAATGATCCCGAAATTAAATATCTTTTATCATCCTCAGGGCTTAAAGCAATTTTCGATTGTTCTATGCTAAATACGTCATGTTTATAGGATCGAATTGTGCACTGTGTAATATTTTTATGTTTAAATGTTTTAAGACAATCTACGTAATCTTCAAATGTCAATTTATTTTTGACAACATTATATTTTACCCCCTTAGACTTTTTAGTGACGTTTTTATCTCCCTGAATTTTAAACGCGTACATTTTTGATCGTAACCCAACAAAATGCGTAATGATTTTGCCGTTGGCTTCATCTTTCATAAGACCCGGTATTTTTTTGTTAAGTAACGGGATATTGTATATGTTATTTCCACTATAATCGGAGGTATCAAATTTTTCGATATACCTACCGATTATGTCTTTGTAAACATTGATATTCATTATTTTGTAGAAGAAACTATCGGTGTCGGTGTAGTTTATGATACAATTGTTCATTCCTAGGGTGGGGAGCATAAAATTATAGTGGAAATCATACATACACGTTTTCGAAATATCGAGAATGGACATTCCAATATAAAGGGGTTTATCGAAAAGTAATTCAGACTTTTTTAGTTCGATAGCCATTAGATTTTCATCAAAAATTGATCTATTGTGAAATCTCGCGCTAGAAATTAAATTTTTTGCCCCGTAACGACCCTCGTATGAACTTACTAACTTTACTACCCTATGTAAGCGTTTATTTTCCATTGTTTTGCCAAACACCGCGTTGTTCGCGAGTTTAAACTGACTCTTTGCAAATGAACTGGTAGCTGTAGTCCTTAAACGAGTGTTCAGCACGATATAGGGCTTCAACCATGCAGATTGTTTAAATCAAACTGGTGTGTGTGTTTTTTAATGTGACACGTGACGTTTAACGTGACGTTTACGTTTGACATACACACGTGACGTTTAACGTGACGCTGTGTTTACGTTTGACGTACACACGTGACGTTTAAGGTGACGCTTGACGTACATACATGACGGTTAACGTGACGCTTGGCGTACTCACGTGACGGTCGACGTACTTTGCGTAATGCTGAATCTTTTGATGACGCTTCAAGTCACTTTATTGCGTAATACATGAAAAAAGGGAGCTTCTTTGCAAATGAACTGGTAGCTGTAGTCCTTAAACGAGTGTTTAGCTCGATATAGGGCTTCAACCATGCAGATTGTTTAAATCAAACTGGTATGTGTGTGTTTTTTAATGTAACACGTGACGTTTAACGTGACGTTTACGTTTGACATAAACACGTGACGCTGTGTTTACGTTTGACGTACACACGTGACGTTTAAGGTGACGCTTGAAGTACTTACATGACATTTAATGTGACGCTTGGCGTACTCACGTGACGGTCGACGTACTTTGCGTAATGCTGAATCTTTTGATGACGCTGCAAGACACTTTATTGCGTAATACATGAAAAAAGGGAGCTTCTTTGCAAATGAACTGGTAGCTGTAGTCCTTAAACGAGTGTTTAGCTCGATATAGGGCTTCAACCATGCAAATTGTTTAAATCAAACTGGTATGTGTGTGTTTTTTAATGTAACACGTGACGTTTAACGTGACGTTTACGTTTGACATAAACACGTGACGTTGAACGTGACGCTGTGTTTACGTTTGACGTACACACGTGACGTTTAAGTTGACGCTTGACGTACTTACATGACGTTTAATGTGACGCTTGGCGTACTCACGTGACGTTTAACGTGACGGTCGACGTACTTTGCACATTAGATTATCATCAAAAATTGATCTATTGTGAAATCTGGCTCTAGAAATTAAATTTTTTGTCCTGTAACGACAATCGTATGAACTTACTAACTGCGGAAGCGTTTATTTTCCATTGTTTTGCCGAACACCGCGTTGTTCGCGACGCTTGGCGTACTCACGTGACGGTCGACGTACTTTGCGTAATGCTGAATCTTTTGATGACGCTGCAAGACACTTTATTGCGTAATACATGAAAAAGGGGAGCTTCTTTGCAAATGAACTGTAGTCCTTAAACGAGTGTTCAGCTCGATATAGGGCTTTAACCATGCAGATTGTTTAAATCAAACTGGTATGTGTGTGTGTGTGTTTTAATATGACACGTGACGTTTACGTTTGACATACACACGTGACGTTTAAGGTGATGCATGGACTGTAGTCCTTAAACGAGTGTTCAGCTCGATATAGGGCTTCAACCATGCAGATTGTTTAAATCAAACTGGTATGTGTGTGTGTGTGTGTGTTTTAATATGACACGTGACGTTTACGTTTGACATACACACGTGACGTTTAAGGTGATGCTTGACGTACTCACCTGACGTTTAACGTGACGCTTGGCGTACTCACATGACGGTCGACGCACTTTGCGTAATGCTGAATCTTTTGATGACGCAGCAAGACACTTTATTGCGTGATACATGAAAAAAGAGAGCTTAAATAGTTCTTTTAACCAAGGTTTTTTTTTTTTGTTAAAAAGATATTTTTTCCAATAGTTCCAAAAGTTTTGCCAGTTCATGCACCCCCCTGTATATATACCTATCTATATTATTTTTGCAGCGGCCAGCGAGCGCGTACGCATCCCGGCCTTGACACTACCTTTAGAGATATGCATCGTCTAAATGCTGAATAAGGAACAAACTATTCATTTTTTTAACTATAGATATGCGCTAGGGTGAAAAAAAATATTTATTTAAACTATAATGACCCAAAGCAAGAGTATCGATAATCCCAGGCAATAAATGTCATCATGAGGACTTAAGCTAATTTTTGTTTGTTTGATTCATGATTTTTAATAAAGATTATTGGGGTTTTTATTGTCATGGTTTCGATGTTTTACCGACGATCGGTACGATAATACATTATTACCGGAAATTGTTTTAAATACAATGAACTACTTGCATTAGTGTTCTTGGTCGTTGGTACTCTTGAGATTTTATTACATACATAAAGTCACACCTTTTTTCCATAGGGGTAGGCAGAGACCACTTCCTTTTACTTTCGCTACGGTTCTTACACACATCTTTTGCTTCCTCTACTTTTATCAGTGCTCTCATACATGCTCGTCGGTTGTTGGTACTCTTGACCTGGCCTTTCCTCAAAACAATGTTGATCTGATCTGTTCTCCGAGGTCGACCGACTTGTGTGTGTGTGTGTGTGTTTTTAATGTGACACGTTACGTATAACGTGACACGTGACGAGCGTAACGTTGAATCGTTTGATGGGTCACATGCCAACATTCGTTAAGGACCTTTTGACTTCTTGATTTGTGACATTCCCTGTACATGAACAAAAATATTCAACATGTGTGTGTGTGTGTTTTTAATGTGACACGTTACGTATAACGTGACACGTGACTTTTTACGTGACGCTTGACGTACTCACGTGACATTTAACGTACTCTCGTGACACTTGACGTACTTTAAGCAGCGCTGAATCGTTTGATGGGTCGCATACCAACATTCGTTAAGGTCCTTTTGACTTCCTAATTTACGACATACCTCGTACTTATCCAAACATATTTGATTTCAACATTTTCATTGTCGATAGGTGGCGCTTTATAATCATTTAATTTCCGAAAATACTGATCTTGTATTAGTAACAAATTGACGTGACGTTTCATTTTATTTTTGGTTAAAAACGCAGGTATAACCATGTAAAATGATCTCTTCTCTGTTTCGATCAATTCTAAAGCATATATGTTAACTGAAATTTCGTTTAGTTTCTCGAACTTTGAAATTTGATTTAATTTAATCGGAATTTCCAACTCCTTTATATTTAGAACGGCGTATCTTAAGATTAGCGTTTGGGAATTTTCATAAAAACAATTTTTCCCATGCCAACATTCGTTAAAGTTCTTTTGACTTCTTAATTTGTGACATACCCTGTACTTGTACAACAATATCTTACACATTTAAACTGTGACTATGTGCGTGCGTAATTATTATCTCTGTCGCAATCAATATTACACCTCATTTAAGTATACGATAACTCAGTGCTTTGATTTTTCGAATTAGATCTCTTGCAACAGTGAATGCACCCCTTTATATTTAGAACGGCGTATCTTAAGATTAGCGTATGGGGAATTTTCATAAAAACAATTTTTCCCATGCCAACATTCGTTAAGGTTCTTTTGACTTCTTAATTTGTGACATACCCTGTACATGTACAACAATATCGCACACATTTAAACTGGGACTATGTGCGTGTGTAATTATTATCTCTGTCGCAATCAATATTACACCTCATTTAAGTATACGATAACTCAGTGCTTTGATTTTTCGAATTAGATCTCTTGCAACAGTGAATGCACCCCTTTATATTTAGAACGGCGTATCTTAAGATTAGCGTATGGGGAATTTTCATAAAAACAATTTTTCCCATGCCAACATTCGTTAAGGTTCTTTTGACTTCTTAATTTGTGACATACCCTGTACATGTACAACAATATCGCACACATTTAAACTGGGACTATGTGCGTGTGTAATTATTATCTCTGTCGCAATCAATATTACACCTCATTTAAGTATACGATAACAAAGTTATCTGGTAGCGCAGTTCAAGGTTATTTTTATCAAAAATGATGTCACAAATATATATTTGTATATCCAATCTTGCACGATAAAATTAATATGCGTAGTAGCTACATGGTATAGCTATCCGTTTAGTAAGGCAAAGGATTAAGGTTCGAACCTCCGAGAAGCCAAGTTTTTTTCAACGCTTACGTCACACCACTTTTCAACGTGCTTACGTAACCCTCTTAATCGAGTCGATGGGGACAATGTAAACAATGATGTTATATGTCAACAATGGCAACATGCCGTATGTCAACAATGCCGTATGTAAACAATGGCAACAATGTCACATGTCAACAATGTCACATGTCAACAATGTCATATGTCAACAATGTCATATGTCAACAATGTCATATGTCAACAATGTCATATGTCAACAATGTCATATGTCAACAATGTCATTTCCCCACTCCTTCACCTGTCACTTCCCCCACTCCTCCCCACTCCACCACTGCCCCCACTCCACCACCCCTACCCCCACCACTTCCCCCACTTCTACCCCACCACTTCCCCCACTCCCACCCCCACCACTTCCCCCACTCCTCCCCCCACTCCAAGTGGGCTTGAATTCCTGTTGTTTAACTACTCAGGGTGGCTCAAAAAAGTGTGAAAAAGTGTGTTTTTTAAATGGAACATCCTGTATTTTGTTACACTTTTAAATAGTTCAGGAAAAAATAATACGATTTCATAAAAGGTACTATGTAGCTAACTATAACCGTTCTGGAGTTATTGATTTTTTTATGAAAATGCTAGGTACAATTGGAAACTAAATAACATCGAAATGTAGAGAAATCATCCCTTCGAATAATCAAAAATCATTGTCACCTTTTTATAATTTCGGACAAAGATAACTTTTTTATTTCAAAAGAAACACCCTGTATTTTTTTGGTCTGAACAATATAAAATGCAATTATCTTTCATTTCATATTGGGATTTCCTATACCTAACCTAAAAAGTTTTTCAGATATTGGCTTTTTCAAATATTAGTTCTTATTTCAATGCATTCTTTGACTTAAGATAGCTTTAAAACGACATTTATTCAACTCGTTGAAAGAATTCTTATTAACATGTATTATGTACTATTAGTGCTATTTAAACTTACTAATGGTCCAACCATAATATATAAATAATTTTAAAATAAAATTGGGCGAGATGCAAATCGTACATGGACTGTATTTTCTAATGAGAGACGCAAGTACTTAAGCTGTTTATTATTTGCAGATGATCTCAACATTTTTAAAAAAATTGAAACGATCAGAGACAGTGTTATGTAGCAAAAGAACTTCAATATGTTTGCGAGTAGAGTTCTAAAAGTAAACCATTCTTTAATCCGAAAAAAATGCAGTGTTACGAAAATAACAGAGCAGAGAAATCCGATAATATTTGATTACATGATGCCAGAAGAAGAGTTATGGAAATTAAAGACTTGAGTATTATGTATGATGATGGATTATCCTGCTATGAATTTGCCCATCTTTTTCAGATGATACCTCAGAGAGCATAGTCCAGTGAGAAGTCCCGTCACCACCAATTTCAAGTTTTTCTTGTTTAACTCAAGAAGCTGTTTAGATTTCCTTGGCAAATAGCTTACTAGCCTTTTTGCTTGTCTTTGTCCTGGCACTTTATGCCAGTGAGATTTCATTTCATCTGTTTCCCAGCGTCGAACCTCTTCTTTTAAGTGGGTTTTGGAGAGTCCACAGAGTGGTTCTGGGCCGAAAAATTATGTATTTGCCCTTTCTTCGTTGCCTTTAACTCCCTTGGGACCTAGAACCCACATCAGAGTAACCTAATTTTTGCTGCCAGTTGTCTCAGGGAATATTTACAGTCCCCAGACAGCTTAGACTCACAAGTGTACGAGCTTTTAGTGCTGCTTGGCTATCTGATAAAATATAGGTTTCTGCCCTTCGGGTGTTTCTTTCGATGCACTCCTGGGCACATGTCTCTATGGCATGTAATTCTGCTTGAAAGATGTTGGGGGTGTTACCAAGGGTTTTGAGAACCTAAAATTAGGCCCTGTAACGCCCACTCCAACCCTTTAATTCATCTTAAATCCATCAGTGTACGTCACTAAAGCATTCCTTTCTAGTTGAGGTCCGTTTTATTTGCATACTTGGTGGCTGTTTATGACTACTTTAAACTGCATTTCGAAGTCGTACCTAACTGGCATAATATCTGTCGGCTTAGAGATGGATTCTAGGGATATATTTTCCAAAATCTTTAAATGTCCAATCTGATTGGTTAGGCATAATTACTTTGCTTGACTGATAAAATTTGTTACAATGTTGCAAATTAAAAGCTGTTTTTGTATATGCGTTTTATTCCCATCATGCTAATATCGCAAAGTCAGCAAGCCAGAGGCTGGGTTTTCTGTGGAAAGCTAGAAAGTATTTTACTCCTGATCAATTATTGACACGTACAAGGCTCAAATCCAACCTGTACTGGAGTATCGCTCGTACATTTGGGGTTCAGCACCAAGGCATTCTCTTCTAGATTCTATTCAGAAAAGGGCCATTTGGTTGATAAACAGCTTAACTCTCACAGATACCCTTCACCTACTAGAACATAGAAGAAGAGTTGCAGACCAGACATTACTCTACAGATATTTTTATGGCAGATGCTCCACAGAAATAAAAACTCTTATATCACCACTGGCCATATTCGGCCGAAGAACTCGGCACGCTGATCAGTCTCACCTATTTACTCCCAAGATTGACACTACAAGGACCAAGCTCCATCAAGAATCCTTCTTTTACAGGGCCACTACGGAATGGAACAAGCTTCCAAAATCAGTTTTTTCAGATAACTATGACCATTTACTAAAAATCTCTCCGTTTAATATTTTATTGCAAAATTAAATACGGAAAACAGCTTCCAAAAAATCCTTTTATTAAAACCGTCAATTTTTCAGACGCCTATAACTTGGCAACTAATCCTCATACAAAAAAATTTGTGTGTTCACGTTTATACCATCTAGAAGTACATTTAGGTCCAATTTAAAGAATTTCAGAACCTCGCATATTTCGCTTTTCACTCTACATGAAATGCCCCATGTGTTAGACAATAATACACACTTACCAAAAAACAAAACAAATTTTTTAAGCTATGATGCACACAAGAGTACCAACAATCGACGAGCATGTATGAGAGCACTGATGAAAGTAGAGGAAGCAAAATATGTGTTTAAGAACCGTAGCGGAAATAGAAGTGGAAGGAAGTGGTCTCTGCCTACCCCTACGGGAAAAAGGCGTGACTATATGTAATGCACACTTAAAAAGCATATTAAGGAACAACACGAACTTTAGACACTAAAAAATACATTTATCAAGCAATAATACACGCTTATCAAAAATCATATTAAGCAATAGTATACGCTTACTAGAAAACAATACACATTTAAAAAAACTTATTCCAGTTTAAAGTTTAAATAACACTCTGCAGGCATTAAACAAACCTTGCGTGAGCAAATCCAATTGTTGTTTTTTATTCTTGATGACATTTGCTCGTGAATAAATAATTTATCAATTTTTAACCGAGTGTTATTAAATGACCAAGACAGAATAAAACAATTTTAAATGGTTTCGACAAGAAGAAAAATCGAAATTAACGTATTGAAACGACAGAGAATAAAAATATTTGTAAAATTTATTTAGCGCAATATTTTGCAAAAATATACGATAAATTTTTTTCTATTATTACTTTTTATTTTTTTTCGATTCAGGATCTTTGAATTTTCTTGCGTATTTATTTTTTTTCTCGAGTTTGTCAGCCATCGTGCTCACGAAATATTCGTACATGATTTTACCATCTTTGTTCATATCTGCCATTTTTATCATTTCGTTTGCTTCCTCCTCCGTCAATTTATCTCCTAATAAACAAATTTTATACAAGGTTTAACATACACAAAAGCCTTAACACCCAAGCAACGACAAATTATATACAGTGTGACCCAGAATGGACGAAATAATAGGTTAAATTGTCAAAAAAATTTGTAGTAGAACATTTTTCTTTTGGGTTTTAGCCCTGCTTCATATCAAACTAATTCCTTACAAATATTAATAACATTTCTCGCATACGAGGTGCTTTAGAGGGATTGTTTAGATTTATATGAAAATTAATTCTTTATTTTTATAAATTAAAAAAAAATTGTAATAAAAGTTGCTCTGAATTATGTTTTATGTTAGAATGCAGAAAATTATAAATGTAAGGCCGATTTGATTTATTTATTATTTTGAGACAGTGCGTCAGTGGCTTCATAAAATATTTTCAAACTACTACCAAGTTTTTTGGATCAGTCAAAAACTGTGAAGAGTAAAATGAAGATTTATATTTTAATTTAAATTCAGGTACAGAGAAAAAGAAGTTCGATTGGATTTATGCTAAGAAAGTAACAATTCACAATTAAGCCATCGTCATCTTTCGAGTTCTAAAAGAAGTGATGTCTGTAGCATATTATGTAGTACTCGAACGATCATTTTATTGGAATTTATTAGAATCATTCGAATACTCGACTTTGAGGATTCCTTTTTTGATTAATAAGTTAATCTAACTTAAAAAAAAGAGAATTTCTACTATATAGGTACTAACCATACGACATCATAAATTCTCGTAGATCGTCAGCCATGATAAACCCTTTTTTCAACGTATCGAAAGCCCTGAACGCCTCAGAAATACCATCGGCGCTACAATCATCCGTATAATTTTCCTCCATTACCCTTAAAAATTGTACAAAGTTAATGGTGCCAGTTTCGTCCACGTCAGCTTCTATAAACATCGTTTCCAAATCGCTCTCGTAGTGTGTTTGCGCAAATGCCCTCATGATCGTAAAAAATTCTCTGATCGTGATGTTGCCATCGTTGTCTCTGTCGAATAATTCGAATGCGTCTTGAAATTCTTGAATCTGTTGCTCGTTCAGTTTTGCATCGTCTTCGTCAGCGTCTTCGTCGGCCATTACAAAAAAAACCCTTAGATATTTGTTTAAAAAATAATTATCGTAAAAAATATAACGAAATAATAGTGAATCAATGTCAACGTCAATATATAACATCCAAAAAGCAATAAAAACAATAAAAATAAACAAAGTGGCTAAATTGGAAACCGTCAATGTTGTCCCAGGAGGTGTCTTTAATGAAACCTGTCAATAATGACAATACATCTTATGAAATACAGGAAACTGCTTGATGATGCTATTATTGCAATAGGGAAAAATCACGTAACGCGAGATGGCGCTGTCAATGACAAAATGTCGGATCGAGGTGTGAACAACAAATATCCAGTCATTTGATCACTTGTAAAACCAAAGTTTTTATCGAAGGGAATTTTAGTTGTCTCGGAGATTTGAGTTAATTTTTTGTGTTAAACTATTGAATTGAAGCTGGATTTAAGGTTTGTTTTCGACGTTTCAGTTTTAGTGTCGCTAGATTTTCGTTAAATGCCAGTAAAGACCAGATAAGTGTCCAGGTATCAATTTTGGTTGTTTGTTTTTGAAGTTTTTCAGTTCTATAATGTAATGTAAGAAAAACGAAAGTAATGGTTTCTGAAAAAGAAGAAAGCATGACAAACTGTGAAGTTTCGATTGGGGGAGAAAGAGTGAGTGAGCATTTGAAGACACGAATTCAATCACAATTTGAAAACCTAAAAAAACGCAATGTTTGCTTGGAACAGCATGTGAGACAGTTTGTTGGAGAATCCTTTGTAGGTTCATTGAACTGTAGTAGTATTTGTATGGTACATTTGTATTTTTGACGACTGATTTGACAAGTAAATGAATTTGTGTACTTGGGTTCAAAGTTTACGAGACATGGAAAGTATGACACAGTGACATTGAGCGAAGGGTGTTGGCAGAAAAACAAATGAATGGGGCATTGCATAGCTTTATGAACAGCCAGAAAGTGTCAAAAAAGGCACGTCTCGCTGTGCATTGAGGTGTGTTGGTTTCTACACTTATCAGTATGGTAGTAAATGTTGGGTTCGGCAGAAGAAGCATGAAAATAGGATTAATGCTGCGGAGATGAGTAGTCTGAGAATTGCATAGCCGGAGTGGCTCAGTTGGATAAAGTGAAAAAATAGTGAGATAAGAGAACGCTGTGGTGTAAAAGAAGATGTGGTTACAAAGATAGATAAAGCAATGCTGTGGACACGAAGAAAGGAGGAATGAAGGAAGATTTAAGAAACAAATTTATAAGGCGAGTGTGAATGGGCGGTAGAGGTCGACCTCGGCGAACGTATCCTGATCAGATCCAAGTTGTTTTAAAGAAAGGCCAGGTCAATAGTTCTAGCAACCGACGAGCATGTATGAAAGCGCTGATAAAATTAGAAAAAGCGAAAAACGTGTAGACGGAAGTAGAAAGAAGCGGTCTATGCCTACCCCTACGGTATAAAAGCGTTACTATATGTATGTTCCTATGTAGAAAATTTCGTTTTCGTTTTAGTAATAAATTTGAAAATAATATGTTGCAATAAACAATGAAGAAAGCTTTTAAATGATGTATCACAAGCCCCTACTTCCTACTTAAAAATTTGGGGGTTGTAACTGTCATTTGAAAGGAGTTTAATCTAGAAATGAAATTTCATTGTTGCAAGATGTTTTATTTCATAATCTACGACTGACTTGTTTCGGGATTTTTTATATACAATATACATGTACAATAATTGAAATAATTGATTTATTTCATTTGGCTGTTCCACACTTTAGAGTATTTGATTGTGTGTAAAATTTTTCCCGAAATGTTAAAAGCCTTAGAGAACGTTAATACCACGAGAAATTATTATGCAAAAATGTGGAACCGAAATAATACGACAAAGATATGATTTTGGATGAATCCAGACGATGCTTATTCTCGATGATTTATTTGCGATTGCAGAAAAGCGAGACGTGAGTTTATTTCTGGTGGAAATTAAGGTCCAAAAAAAAAGGAGAAAGATTTTCCGTCATTCCCGCTCATTTCTCTAATTCCATACCCCCCAGAGATCCCATTAGCCTTCCGGCACCCCCCGACACGGTAAAGGCAATCAGAGAGATATGCTCGAAATGTACCGAAATTGCGTTCTCCCCTCACGTCCCCCCCCCCTCCCTCCGCCCCGCGTACGGCATTCCTGCAACACTCTATCCCGTTTGCCATCAAATCAAACTCCGTAGATTATTTCGGGAGATTTTGATTGAATGTAACCCCTCCGACATCCATCATGTTTAGTGAGCCACCGTACAACACGCGCGGCTCCGAATGATCTGACTTCTGTTCCTCCAAATCCCGACGCCCGGCATCGGCGGAACCGGGAACACGGCGGACAATCCCTCGGGATATCCCTCGGCTCTTACGGATTCCTCATGCTTCTGGTAGAGAAGAGCACGCTCGCCAAAACGTAACTGTTACTCTTTAGCTATCTACGCTAAGTCTTACACATTATATTCTCTCTACGACTGCAAAAAGTAACCGCTAACTTTCAAATCAACGTTCGAGTCAATAACCCACTTTAATTAATTGTCACTCTGTTTCTTCTATTTCACCTACCTATTCTGTACTTGAATCTTAAATTCCAGTCACACATAAAAAAACATCAAATCAAATATAACGTGTAGATGTTATCCATTAATTATTTATTTAAAATTGATATTATAGGACAATGCATACTTATAACTATTCAAATTATTGCGATAATATGATAACAATTTAACAGCATTTATTCTCAATTAGTTTATTTTTTAAGGACTAGATAGGTAAATTTATTTTGTTTCCAAGTTAAAAATCACCACCCAATAAATCTATAATAATAATATCTTGTGTCAGCCGTGCGGGGATGTCCTTAACCCCAACACGGCGCGTCCCAATGGCTGATAGGGAACTTCCTGGTTTACAGGAAAGGTGTCTAATATTAAAGAATAAACACCCGCGGATCAACTAAGGACATGATATAGGGCAGCGGCTATATCATTACTACCTTTGAGTACAAGGGAGCTCACTTCCTTGTATTCAAACTAGACAGGTGCGGTTGGTTTGTTTTAAGCCAGCCAAGCTTACCGCGATCATCAGGCTTTGCTCAAGGTGTCATGCGACCCGTGCCAAGAGGCGTACTATATGTATGATATCTGTGCCTGCCCCAAACAGATATCGCAAACGGAGCCTCTGGGATACCAGGCAACCTCCCGGTAGTATTTTTGCCTTGCTACGGTAATGCAGAGCTCTGCCGTAGTCGACCATTTTTTCTCTAGCTACTCGTGGGAACTATATGAGTAACAAAAATTTTAAAATCACTAAAACCATCTGCGACGAAGGCAATCTTCTCGCAGACGAACAAATGCAAATGGAGGTGTCTACTATAGACCCTCCTAGCAACCAAATCTTGCAGGAAGCTGAGAGGGTACACTTAAAATCCCCCACTCCTGAGAAAACGGACCTGACAACAGGGGGCGAGGCTAAGCAAATGGCCAGCATAAACCTGGACAAGAAGGTCAAACTTGCCGGCGCGACGAGAAAACGTCTTAGCCGATTGATCAAGACCGCCTTAGATCAAATACTAAAAGAGCGGAATGAGAAAAGAAGCGGGGATCAATCCCCCCCTGCTCTCACCAGCAAGCGAATACGCTCGGATGGTAGCACTCCAGAAGCGGCGGCGAAAAAGCCACGCACTATGGAGGACCCAAACGAGCAAAAACGCTCCTTTGCAGCTGTAGCTCAGGGCATCAAGGTGGGCATAATCCACCCAGAACACCCAGATGCTCAGCTGTCAAACGAACAGCTACGGCTGCTACAGCGATCCATTATGGACACTGTAGACAAACTACCGGACGATGGTCCACAAGTGCGATTCCAGAGCTGCACCATTCGACCTGGAATCCTCCTTCTGTCCTGTACGGACGCTGAGACGGTCAAGTGGATGGAGGAAGTGATATGCTCCCTTCAACCCTGGGAAAACGCCCAGCTGAAGTTGGTTCAGAAGGAAGACATACCGAAACCCCACATCTGTGTGGCTTTCATCCCAGACGATGAGGGACTACCCAGACTGACGGGAGAACAGGTAACCAACCGTCTGCGGAAGATGAACCGTACCCTGCATACCCAGGAGTGGACCATTCTACACAGGGAATACGCAGGACCTGGTCAAATGTGGACGTTCTCAATGGATGATGTATCCATTAAAGATTTGGAGCGGCTAAATATCCGCCCATATTTTGGATTTGGACAGGTGCAATTCCGGTCCAAGGAAGCCAAGAAAGATCCAACATCGGTGGAAATTCCAAAGTCTTCGGAGGTAACCGTTAGAACCAAAGAGGGAGGTAAATCTACCTCGGCGGCGACAGCGGGACTGAAGAGGCCGGCCAAAACCAGCAAAAAAGCCGGAAAAGGGAAAAAACCCCTTCATGGTAAAGCGCCGACAAAACGGCCTACACCAGGAAACAATGCGGGGAAGGAAAGTAAACCTCCCCACTATAACTTTAAGTAGAAATGGCTAACCACATCCAATTTCTCCAGGCGAACATCCAACATGCTAGAGCGGCTTCATATGTCCTCAGCAGGAGGTTCGCCAAGGAGCAACTCGATGTGGCACTAATCCAGGAACCCTGGACTTCCAATACAGGCAGAATAAGCGGCCTAGGAAACTGCTCCGGTAAGTTAACAGCGTGTACTCTAGGTGGTAAGCCAAGAGCATGCATACTAATCAGGAAAAACATAAACTATTTTATGTTAACAGAGTTTTGCACCCCTGATGTGGTTGCAGCACAGCTTTCGATCTCAGGAGGAGACAGTAGTGTAGATGTAGTCGTCTGCTCTGCTTACTTCCCTGGAGACCGAAAAGAACACCCTTCTCCAGCAGCAGTGCGAGATCTAGTCGCCTTCTGCAAGAGGAACAACAGGCAACTGATCATTGGATGCGACGCAAATTCCCACCATTTGGATTGGGGCAGCAGCGACATCAATGAAAGAGGTGAGTACTTATATAATTATATAATAGGGGAAGGGCTAGCAGTCAACAACGTAGGCTCGGAACCAACCTTCGTGAACAGAATTCGCGGAGAAGTTCTAGACATAACTATTAGTACACAGTTTATGAGTACCAAAATAGTTAACTGGCAGGTATCTACCGAGCACTCATGCTCAGATCATAGACACATACGTTTTGACGTGAGAATAGGACAACGTCCCATAGTGCAATTTCGAGATCCAAAATGCACAGATTGGAAAGGTTATTGTGAATCCCTCCAACAGCACCTAGGTAACGGTAATAGCACTATACATAATAGAGCTGAAATAGAAGCGGCGAATGAGCATATCACATCCGCCCTTCTAACGGCCTATAAGGAAAACTGCCCATTAAAGGAGAAGAGGGACCATAGAGGTACACCATGGTGGAGCAGAAGCTTAGACAAGCAAAGAAAAGAAGTTCGACGTCTCTTCAATCGAGCTAAAGAAACAGGTTTAGCTCTAAACAATCTAGTAGGAAAGATCGGCCATTCCCTTAAACATAAGGAAATTGCGCTGGCAGCTTTTCTAGATATAGAAGGAGCGTTTAATAACGCCTTACCACAGTCACTCTATACATCAATTAGGGATAGAGGGATAGACAGTAAAATCTGTAACTGGATCAAAAACATGATTGAAAACAGATTTATAATATCATCACTGCATGGAGAGTCGCTTAGGTTCAGGGCGGCGAAGGGGTGTTCACAAGGCGGGGTACTTTCCCCCCTAATGTGGTCACTTCAAGTCGACTCTCTGCTGAGCGAGCTTTCCATGCAGGGAGTAGATTTCCAATGCTATGCGGATGATCTGGTTATAATAGTTAGAGGTAAATTTGAAGCGACGATCTCCAAGAAGCCCTTAACACAGTATACAGATGGTGCGAGAGGGAACAGATGTCTGTAAACCCCCGAAAAACTGTAATTATTCCTTTTACAAAAAGGAAAAAGCTAGATAAGCTTCGGCATTTATTCTCAATTTGTTTATTTTTTAAGGACTTGATAGGTAAATTTATTTTGTTGTAAGTTAAAAATCACCACCCAATAAATCTACAATAATAATTAAATAAAATAAGCAAAACTAAACTATAGAATACCAATTAAAAAACGCTTCAAACAAACAAGTTGTGAACTAGTTTAGACTCCAATCATGTCACCATCACAGAAAACAGACCCCTTTTTGTGAACTACGCAAGCGTCTGACAATATACTGCTAAAAAATCAACAAACAGTTTTAAGTTACCAAAACTTTTAGTATAATATGTGGTAACAAACAATAACTCTTGTTGTAACGCTTCTGAATATATAGTGAAAAAAAAACATTTATCCTGACTGAAAAAACCTAACGTCAACAGCCTTTTAGGGGCCTTGTTTTTTTGTTTCGAAGTGAAAACTAGAAAAATCAGACTTTGTCATTGCTCATGCCAGCGATATTGTTAGGTATGTTGCTATTATCCATTGACGCTCTATTTTCACTTAAATTTTCAACTTTTAAATCTGTTCGACTTCTTTTTTATTGGGTACCCAAGTAGATGTATAAAACTTACTTTAAATAAAGCTGTATTGGTTTGCGAAAATAATGTTGTCTTTATTATCCATAGGTATATGACTTTGTGGAAATATGAAGGAATATACAGGGTGTTACAAAAAAGGTGACCCTGTCTCACCAAAAAGGTACTGTTGGTAAAACTCGATACTGTGTACGGTTTTCGGAATATTTTTATTTGAAAATTATGAAGTAATAACCGATGATGGTATAAAGTAATGATGTTTCAAAAAAAAGGTGACCGTTTTAAAAGTTACCAAAACTATTAGCATAATATGTGGTAACAAACAATAACTCTTGTTGTAACGCTTCTGAATATATAGTGAAAAAAAAACATTTATTCTCACTTAAAAATCCGAACGCCAACAGCCTTTTTAAAAATTTTTAAAAAAATTATAAGGCTTTTTTTATAGTTGACTAAATTAAATGTTATCTAGGTATCAAATATTTTATTTTTCAATCCATTAACGTTTGAAAAGAATCTTCCCATCTCTTCCAATAACTGGAAATGTTTCTGAAAGACCATTTCCGTTTGAAAAAGGCTATAGACATGCTTAGTGAGTATTAAATTATTTGTCCGTAGTGTGCCTTTTTTTTTGTTTCGATGTGAATTTCGTTCTTTTTAGTAAATATATGTTTTGGAAAAACGTTATTTAAATGTCACGGTGCGGATGGCCCCGAATAATGTTATTTTTTTTTTGTTCCCACTTATTGTCACTTATTGTCTCTCTTGGGTAAATAAAAGGACCATGGTAAGATGGTTTTTTGTATTTTAGTGACCACTAGAACGTTTGAAAAACATTCTTTTAAGTAATTCTTCGTTATTTCTTTGGCCAAAGACAATTCTATTAATGTATGTTGTAGAAACATTTAACGCGGATAGAAGGAAATGGAACCGTTTAGGTTAAAAACCAATCAAAATTCGTCCGACCCTATAATTTTCTCGTGATTATAACTTTTGCGCTTTCTCGTGTCGAACCATCCCCAATAATAACTAATAACTACATCAGGTAATGCCGTGGCTAGCACGTAATGGCAGAGGGCTCCTTTGTTTCGTGCAATCCAATAAAATTATTAACCAGCCTGATGGATAGATTATATTAAGCTACCACTCCCAGATAATTTAAAACAACACCATTTTGTTGTTGGCGCAGTATGCACTCCCTACACTAAAAGAAAAAGCAGTTTTCTACCAAGAGGTAATGGCAAAGATTTTTGAGAAAAAAAAATTTGTAATAATAAATATTTGTAACACAATATATCGTTAATTTAAACTTCTTGAGGACACACAAAATATGCCATAACGACGTTTCGTTTCTCCGGTGCCATCATCATTTTTTATAGAATTCAAGCCACCGATTAAATCAATTTATTAGAATTACGAGGTCTGATAATAAAGTAGTAGAATTTGTACGATAAATCTATACTGTATTTTCAAAATAATACAATCTCCCTACAGGCTTCATTTCAATTTACTTCCCCTGCATATCTACACACCTCTGCATGTGTCTCTCCCATTGTTTCTTACAGAGGAAAACGTTAGGCTTTTTATTGACAGCATCGTTTTTCCTATAACCTCTACTAATAAGAACTGAAAATCGATCACTTTCAAAAAGGTTTTTCTATTTATGGAAACAAGAAAATTTTACCAGAAAACTAAATCAGTAGTTGGATATGAGTGGTTCGAAGTAGAGGTTTTTTTGGCCAAAAACTGTTTCACATAGAGGGCATATTTTGAACAGGTATTTTGAGCACCCATTCGGTCTAAATTATACTCCTCACGTCAAAAAAATGGTTAATACGCGTATCGATATGCTCATTTTGTCTTTTTTCATTTTGGGTGATGATTGTGACTTTCAGTTGAATTATTATCTCAGTGATATCTCTGTTTTCAACACAATTATATTAGTTTCACCTGTATGTTTGTTTGTAACTAACTCTTTGGCCTTGATTTTGCCCTACTTTAAGCGATCAGATTTAATTTAAACTTCGCACACGCCCCTGTCAAAGACCGACGACAATGTGCAATAATTCGATCAAAATATCCGATTATCCTGATTACTTTCGCCAGGATTCATAAATTTCTTCGGGGATCCTTTGCGTGTGAGTAAAAGAGTAAAACTATGCATGCGCGCAGTTCCAATGTCTAATTATAATTCCCGAATCCAATAAACTGGCGAGAAACGTACCGAGGGATGAATGGCACGAAGGGTGAGTAAAAAATCGAACTAAAAAGCGAAAAATAAATTATAGTTTAAAAAAAAAATAAAAAACACGCTTTTACTGTTAATCAAACTAAAAAGTAAAAAATAATTCTTAACATAAAAATAAAATTACTGACGAGAAAATGAATTTCACTGTTCTAAAACGTGGGGTGCTTTGTATGATATTTTTAAACTAACGCTGCGTTTCGGAATGAAATGAAATGTTAGAACTAAAAGCGTGTTTTTTAATTTTATATTTCGTTAATGTTAACAGTCAAACGTCGTCGATTCGAACTTTTCGAATAATATGATATAGCATAGGTGACATTTTGATTGTCAATGTGTCTATTGCAACGAGTCCTTGATCTATACGGTCAGTTGAAAGCATTATAAAAAAAGTTATATTAAAAAAGTTTTAAGTTAACTTATGTGGTAATTTCAAAAATAAATAATGAGTAACAAAAAAACAGTTTAACATTAAAAATAATTAAACACTTGTGTATAGTAAAACGTGGTATTTTTGTAGGATATCATGGGTTAGTAGACCTCCAGAGGACCGTCTTAAACTCACCCTTTCATTAGTTTTACCATTTGATTTGACCAAAGGGCTCTTAAGAGCAATTCTTATTGTCCCGAAAACTGCTCCTCGATGATTCTGAGAATCTATGGTGTTAGTTTTAAATAAACATTTTTTTTAAATCATTTGATCAATGACAAAATATAAACTACCTTTTTAATGTTGTTCACAGTGTTTAGATTTTAAACTAAAAGACCAAATAATAAAAGAACATGTTTAAATAATATTATTTTATATTATATTAAATAATATTATAATATATATATATATATATATATATATATATATATATATATATACACATTACTTGACATCATTGAATACACAGACATAGGCCTCTGAATATTAATAGAAATAATGATATTTTAACCATTTTATTTATTGAAATTCGACACAACTATAAAAAATATCCTGGAGAACAATTTCAAATAAATAACACTACCACATAAGGCCTTCACAATGTTTTCCCTATCGGTGTAGTACCATCCAGATGGCGCACCCTTCGTTAAAATTGCCAATTATAAAAACGTTATTTATTCTTTAAAAATGGCCTCTTTGGAATTAGCAATCAAGCAGGACGTGTCCTGCATTTATAGTTCTATTTTTCTCCAACAATTTCGCGACCAGTGTTACTCTAACGCAGCAGTAAATAGATGATTGCATTTTTGTTAGTAATTTTTTGGTATTGACAACAAATTATGGCATAAATAATATACTAGAGGAGTTATTTGAGCTTTTTATCTTCGTACCGCTACAACAAGCGGATTTTTATTTGCAACTGACTTAATGCTGGCGCAAAAAATAGTTACTATTATTTATTTATTCCGTCGTCTAAATTTAAGCATTACTTACCGCTGACCGCATTCGTTCTACGCCATTGTATCCTAAAAGAATTATTCGTCCTGTTAGAGTATTGGAATTCTTTTTCTAAGGGCGCTGTGCACCATTCTACACACCAAACCAAATGAAACCAAACAAAATCCATTTGGGCAATAAATCACGGTCACAGGGGAAAACTGCCGCGCGCTTTTCACGAAAACTCGTTCCGGGAAAATGCCCAGGACCGGATTTATGGGCGCACGGGTTACCAGGGTCAACGTCTTAACGTTAAAGGATAACAGCTATCGATATTTTTTGGCTTTAACTCCAAACTGCAAACCACCGAAATATCTTTCTCTGCTTATCGACGATGATGGAAAAATTTCAAATAGTTTACTATACTATTTCATTATTTTATTAGAAATTATTTTCTACGAGAGAAAACTCATTTTTATGAAAATAAAAATGATTCCCAAACCCAAATAAACGTGATCGTCTGCTTCTATTGAAATTATACCAAACTTTTCATTTGCAAACAATGAAGGCTTATTAAAGATGTTTGAAACATTTAAAATAGTTGCATCTCCTTGTTGATTTCGTGTATGATTTTTACCTCTTTGGGAATCTTCATTTTCTTCTTTTTAGTGATCCAGTTGCGTTTTCACCTACTACGTATATATTAAAGTACTTTTTAGTTACTTTCCTGGTATTTTTTTTTTCTGAGAAGTACAGCCGGAGTGACTCGGTTGGATGAAGTAAAGAATAGTGAGATAAGAAATATGTGGTTACAAAGATAGATATACGAATGCTTAGATGGTTTGGACACGTAGAAAGGATAGATGAAGGAAGATTGACGAAACAAATTTATAAGGCGAGTGTGAATGGACGGAAGTTGGTAAAGGTCGACCGCTCGGCGAACACCGATCTCGATCAGATCAACATTGTTTTGAAGAAAGGCCAGCTGTCAAGAGCATGTATAAGAAAACTGATAAAAGTAGAGGAAGCAAAAGATGTGTGTAAGAGCCGTAGCGGAAGTGGAAGAGAGTGACCTCTGTGCCTACCCCTACGGGAAAAAGGCGTGACTATATGTATGTATGATTGGTGATTTTTCAGGATAATTGAAAGTTTCTCGTTGTGGATATTAATCTGGAGGTCAATGCTTTATTTTTTAAAGTATGATTACAATGATATATCTAATAATTTAACATATTATTATGGATGATCAAGAGATACATTTAAATTTTGACGAGTGCCTTTGGTAATTTGGAGGCAACATATAATAGTCGGTGTTTCATAGAAGGTAAACAAGTAATAAACAGTAGACACCTTATTTTATGTGAAATCGGTGATGGAAAATCCATTGCGAAAGCCTATTCAGCCATCAAAATAATATTACAAGCCAGCACTCTCCTCACTGTAAACCACGAGATTTATTGTAACGAAACATCTCTCACACTTGTGAATTTCGTTCCTTTTTGATATAACTTTTTATTTTCCTCGTACATTTTGTTTTCATGATTTCAATTAATGCTCTTTGATTGGTTGATTAGTTGAATGTTGACAGCTAAATATGTTCTATGTTAAATAGGTATTGTAGATACTACATGGTTGTCATTTCAGAACTAAAATGTTTTTGGTTTATTTTCATTCAACTAATTAAATCGTTTTACATTTTTTTTGCATAAATAAAGTAATCCAGCATTGTGACAAGGGGTATACGAGAGGTAAATTATATTGAAAAAGTTATCAGGGATATCATAGAATTCGATTTATGAGAATTCTAATCCATTATATTGCGAAATTAAATACATTTAATAAGATCTGACAACAGTCGTTAACCGGCAATTAGTTTTATTTCCCGTTTATAAAATGGGATTTTCTAAAGTTAGATCCTCTTTCGGTCGCTGGCTTCTGCCAGTGACAAAACGTGTGGTTTTTTATCTTTTTTCTCTAAAAAGCAAGTTTCCCGGAAAACAAGTGTTTGTTTCCGTTTGGCGTGTGCCTCTTATGGTTTTCTGGAAGAAGAGAAGTTCTTTTTCCGTTGGCGTGTGCCCTTAATAAAAGCGATTTGCGACTTTTTCTGGAAATGATAGCACGTGGTTACTTTTGCCAGATCTTTTGCTTTGCTTTTTATGGAAGTTGTAGAGAAGAAAATGTTTTCTTCTTTGGCGTGTGCCTTTTAGAGTTTAGCTCTTTCGTCGTGGGTCTTTTCTGGAGATAAGACGTTAATTTTTGGTAGCGTTCCTTAGTCTTCCTCTGATAAGAAAAAGAATAACCATTCTAAATTGGAAAGAAGCATATGGACTTCCTCTTTGACGTATAAATTCAGGACCGAAATAGTCCACTAAATATTTCAGATATGAATAGAGTCTGACGACGAACTGAGTAGTCAAACTCTCATACTGGGTATAAAGTTACCTGAGATTGTGGAAATACCTGTTTTTGTAAAATATTTATAAGTTTAATTTTAAGAATGTATATATATATATATATATATATATATATATATATATATATATATAGTATGGTACATATAGAGATAAGCATCGCTTTTATTTGTTGGATATTTGAAATCTGATCTGGATAAATATCGGTTTTGTTTTTTTTTATTTTTTTGTGTTTGATTGTGAGGTTTTTGTATTTAAACCATAGAAAAAATACATGGCGCTCAACTTTTGTTTTGTAACAATTACACATGAATTTTAGAATAAATATACAGAATTTTTAAAGAAATCTAATTCAACAATTTCCTACTCACGACCCTCCCGAGTGTAGAGCAGCCGACAGGACGGTTAGAGTTGGATTTCTCCATTTCTCTAACTTGTAAAAGAGCTCCTAACAATAGAGGAGTTATGATTACTACTTACAAACTTGCTTCTAGACTTTTGAGGTAGTCAATTGCAGTTCATTTGTTCCTGTTGTGAACCAATTAGAACCTATACAAATGTAAACAACACTCTTTGAAAACTTTTAGTACATTAAAAGGACACGGAACAGTGAATAATAAAAAATGCCATTGTCTTTTTATTTCAATTGATGCTGATACTTTATGTTTGGTTGTTTGGATGTTGTTTTCTCGGGCAGAAGAATTTTGTTTCTTTTCTTTACAGTGATGTTACCCCTTAAAACATTAAGAAATATCACACGCGTCAACAAAATTTCAATTAAAAAAAAATAAAATGATAAATAGTGTTTGGGCCACATAAACAATAATAGAAGTAATACAAGTTTCCAACAGGAAATGAAATAAAAGTATCTGGGCATAGAAATCTCAGGCTATGGTGATGTTGAGACGGAGGTGAGAGAACAGACAATGAAGGCAACAAGAATAGCAGGATGCCTAAATGACACAATACGGCGAAATAAAAACATTAAAATAGAAACCAAATCAAGAATTTACAAGGCAATAGTAAGACCAACTATGACATACACGGCAGAAACTCGACCAGACACAGCGAGAACTAAACAACTTCTAAAGACAACCGAAATGAGAGTACTTCGTAGAATAACTGGAAAGACGATCTTGGACAGAGAAAGAAGCGAGAATACAAGAAGGACATGCAAGGTAGAAAACATTAATAAGTGGGTTCTCGGCGGAAAGAGGAAGTGGAATGAGTACATCAGTAGAATGGACAACGAAAGAATAGTCAGAACAGCACGCGACAAATCACCAATGGGTCGCAGGAGTTTAGGACGCCCCCGAAATTGATGGAGCGACAACTTAGCAGTGCAATAGGCAAAGGGACGATGAAAAAAAACGGGCGATCCGCCTAGATTAAAGAAGCAAGAAGAAGAAGTAATTAAGTAATCGGTGAGTTGTTCACAGCTACGCGAGAAAAAATGAGGATTCGGCAACGCTGTGCACACACAAACACATCTCGAATCTTTATTAGTAGTGTATTTCCACGATCCAAAAGAAAAATAGAAACTTGAGTGAACTATCTAAAAGTAACTAGCAGGTGAAGCTATACGCAGAGATAATAATAATATTATGACACTTTCGAAAGCATACATCCAAATATAACAATCGGTAGGTACTCAAAATTCTACAGTTAGAATTTTAGGGGTATAAAAATGACAATAAAATCTTTTAACGGGATTACTGTCAAAAATGGTCCGAGTTTCTTTATAAATCTATAAGATAACGACATGTACAGATTTAAAGAAAAAATATTACCTGTTATCGTTATACAAAAACTGCCATTGTAATAACAAACTCTATACACAGAGCGGTGGAGAATTTTAGGTCATTATTAGACGAATAAATCTGAACTATTATAAAAGTGTAACAAAAGTTGTGTCTGTACATTGAAGATATTTACAAGAAAATTAGAAAAGCTTTACAATCAACAAATTATCAACTTAGACTCACATATATTTTCTACATATACAAAGGGAACTAGGAAAGTTTTGCAATATTATGACGCAACCAAGTGGCGTAAGAGTTTGAGTGTTGGTGCATGTTGAGACGAGTTTATACTTGCACACTATCCGCTGCGCCAAGTCGGTGGGTTCAGTTGTACGACTATATTCTAGTGGTTAGGTTGATATGCTTCTGATCTGCAAAAGAACTTACAGAATTGATACGACGACTCGAGAGAACATCAAAAGAGTATGGTCTAAAAATCAACTATGCCAAATCTAAAGTATGTATAGTTGATAGATCGGATAAGACAGCAAACAGACCACATCACATTGCCAACTGTAAAGTGGTAGATCAGTTTGTTTATCTGAGTGCCCTTATCCACTCCTCTGGCAGCTGCGAGATGGAGATCCACCGTCGTATTCAACTTGGCCGAACAGCAATTACATACAATTTTGAATATATATATATATATATATATATATATATATATATATATATATATATATATATATATATATATATATATATATCAATACCAAAAAATCACTGGTCCATGCCCTGGTGTTCTCCATTTTCTGGTACGCTTCCGAGACTTGGGTTATGAAGGTAGCCGACAGGCGTCGGGTCGACGCCTTTGAAATGTGGGTATGGCGAAGAATACTAAGAATACCGTGGACGGCACATCGCACCAATGTGTCAGTGCTGAACGAGATTGGACCATCAAACCGTCACAGTAGCTTGACATCAGCGCGAATACTGAACTTCTTCGGACATATAACTCGTCACGACAATATTGAAAGACTAATTGTTCAGGGCAAACCACTTGGCAAAAGGAAACGCGGACGCTCCCCATCTAGATGGACAGACATTGTATCAAAAGTAACCGAGCGTCCACTAGTGAAAGCCATTAGAACTGCTACTGACCATGGAAGATGGCGAGAGACTGTAAGAAGAGTTCTGAGTAATAACACCTGACATTAACTTGTGATCACTACACTTCGTTAGACTAAGAAGAAGAAGGTTAGGTTAGGTACGTTAGGTATCATGTGACTTTTAGTAAGTCTATTGTGGCTCACCCCTAGAGGTTACAGTTCACCGCAAAATCCAGCCCTTCTTACGAAGTTCGGTAGTTTCTAGGTTGGTATAACCAAGTATGTTGAACGTTATTCTTCCCAGGACATAAACATAGTATATGTTCAGCAGTTTCGTCTTCCACGCAGCAAAACCGATAGTCCGTTTGTTGATTCAGACCTATCCTTCCGAGGTGGTATCTTAGACGACAGTCCGTCCTGTAAGCAGTCTCGTTAGAATTCGCAGGTCATTCATGCCCCATTCTAGAATCTACTGTTGTGTTTCTCGAGGGTTTAGGTAAGAACGCCTTCGAGTGAGTCAACCCTGGTATATCGGACCAGTAAGTGAGTATTTTCCTCACCGCCCAGTCCGAAATAATTGTTTTGATGGCAGTTGTAGTGACTCCAAAGACCTATTCTGATCCAGTGAACACAGATTCGGCCCCCTGTTTTGCAAGGGTGTCGGCTTTTTCGTTTCCCTCCACCCATTGACTTTTTGAAGACCTTCTGACCAAATTTAAGAATAATTACCTGGTTCTTTCATCACGACAACGCTCCAGCTCACTGCGCGAAAGCCTGCACCGAAAATTTGAACACTGCAGGACTAAAACTGCTTGAGCACCCTTCTTACAGTTCAGATCTTGCTCCCTGCGACATTGCACTGTTGCCCACGTAAAAATAACAGTTATTTTGAAAAAATTAAATAAAGCTGTATTGCAAAACTTTCCTAGGCCTTTTATACCCCTATTTATTTCGTTAACTATATTCCAAGTAATGTAGTTATCAATATCGTTATATTTATCACAATCGCTCATTTAAATAATAATTATAACAAAGAACGATAAAAGAGAAAGTACGTAATGTTGAAGAAAGTAAGCAATCGATTTTACAACATCTACTTTTCTGTGTAATTAAAGGTATTTTTATTTTTTACATGAGATTAATTTTTTACTTGCCAGGATGTAATAAACGTAATCGACTTAAATGATTTATAATTTTATTAACAACAACAATCAACAACGAGTAAAACTTACATTAAACAAAAAGATGACTTAAATAGAGTGGATGAGACGCGCGTGAAAATGCGAAATGGAAAATCTTAAATATACAAAGAAAATTTGGAAATGCTAATGCCACCCATGTTCGTACCCTCCACCGCCGCCGCCGCCGCCGCCGCCATGTTTTGACGTATGCAAAACGTGTTTGTATACTGGCACGTGCACGGGATAGGGTTGGTTCACGTAAACGGGATGGTGTTTTTCAATTTCGATTTTGTACGGCTTTTCCACGTATACTGGCACTAACTTTTCCACGGTAATTGGTACTTTCTTCTCGATTTCCTGCGGTACTAATTTGTAAATTGGTACGGCGATGGGCTGTGGTACTGGAACGTGCACAGCGTACGGCTGAGGAACGGGCACTTTGACAACCTGAAAATTATGACATTTTTCATTTTTTCTAAACATTATTCGGTGTTATTATTTTTATACAGATTTGGAAAAACATTGGAAAAACAAATGTAATGGAACACCATCTGACACAGTGAAGCTTTCAAGTAAACAAGATTATTTGACAAATATTAATTCGTCAAATTTTCCAATTATGTACTGTGTCATATACGCCTATATTGTGCAGATGTTTCCTCAAAGACCAGTGTCCGGTACAAAGCCCTACAACTGTTCTAAGTTTTTCCCTACTTAGCGAGAGCAGCTTCTCTGCCTGCTTAGGTTAGTGTTCTTTCAGCATTAATTTGTCCTCTGGCTGTGCCCACCTAAGCTGATGCTGAGAGTAAACTCAGCTATTGATTGCTGCTTTAACGCTGGCCTTGGGTATCCCTATTATTGGTTCTGGCCCAATAAATGGTGTTCCAGGGCCCCGCCTAGCTAGTTTGTTCGCTCCTTCGTTACCAGAAATACCTTTATGCTCTGGCACCCACCAGTTCAAGTAAAACAAAATTCCGAAAACAATAAGCTGTATTCGTCATGATACCTCACATCTTATAGTAAACCTCTTTAATTCTTAATCATACCATATCATATTTTATTGCTGCAAAATTGTTTGATATGTCATGAATTTTGTTAATGCAAAGATTTAAAAATCAAGAAACGTAGAATAAGCTTACTTAGCAGTAAGTTTCGTGAATGACAACTGTAGTTGGAAAATCTCATGTGTTTGAAGCTTAAAAGAGACCACATTAGGCTTAGATGCTTTATATTCTCGAATATTTGTGAGAAGTGGATTTAATTTTGTAAAATCTTGTATTTAACTCGTACCAAAACCGATTTCCGAGAGATTAAACACACTGAAATTGAAAGTGTTGTACATTGGATGTGAAGGATATAAAGTTTAAATTTTGATTAAGAACTTAAACTTATTTAAGTGACTTTATAGACAGTGACGTTGCCGAGAAGCAAAAATTTAACTTAATTTCGTTTGACAACACTATTAAAATCCTAGTACCAAGACGAACGACTATTTAGGGACTCTGGTAAGCTGAATACACACAGCAGATTTATTTTTGATGTATTTGCTCAAAGCATTGATCTTAAATAGTATTTATTTTTCTTAAGGTTGGCTACAACTTGAGCAAAAAATTCTTCCGCCTTGTGTCCCAGGTGCCTTACTCTTTTTGATGAGATCTCCAGAATTTCTATACATGTTCAGTACATGTGCAGTATTATTACTGTTTATGATATGTTAAAGGTTCCTCGCATTAACTACATTTCAAATGCCCCAATCGTCCATGATTTAGATTTATATAGGAGGGTTGATTATATGTAAATAAGCTTCCATAAATCTAATTTTAATATTTAGCGATAATGGGAGGTTTACTAGTAGGAAAGTTTTTTGCATTTTTTATGCATCCAGCATCCCAGATATTTAAATTATCATTACATTGCGGCCAAAAACATTTTTTCGTCCCCCAAACCGTCCAGGATGATTTAGCGACTAAAGCAGTTCCTCCAGTCCTACTACATGGTGCAATTATGTATCAAAACTATACATTATTTGGGGAAACTTACTTGTGGTACGGGTACTCCGACTGGATGAGGTACTGGTACTCCAACTTTTTTTACCACTGGTACCGGTACAGCTTGTGTATGTTCGATTGTTTTGGTGGGTATATGTTGATGTTGTTCGTGTACTGTTGGTTGCCAGTTCCCGTATCCACCCCCATAGCCACCCAGATCGTTTCCGCCGAGGCCATGGTCGCCTCCATAATCTTGACCGCCGCCAAAGCCGTGACCGCCGCCAAGATCGTGACCGCCGCCAAGATCGTGACCGCCACCTATGTCGTGACCGCCTTCATAGCCGGCGTTCGCCAACCCCACGGCTAGGGCCAAGAGAATGCTCGAACCCTGAAATCGAATAAAAAATTAAATAAAATTATTCACTCTGTACAGTAATTATAAAAAAAATTTAATGACCCACTATAATAATGCATAATAAAGATAATTATTATTTTTTTTAAGTTGATAAAACCGGTTACAATCGTGATCAGTCAACCCGAAATGATCGCACTAGAATTATTATTATTATTATTATTATATAGATTATCCGCTCGTGTTGTGATGTTAATAATTATAGTATTTCGTTGAATGGAGAAATCAGATTTTGCTAATCTTCAAGAAAGTTTTTCAATCGACATTAGTAAAAGCTGATTTTATAGCGTCATTAGAAATCTTTTTTTTTTCTTTGAAGAATAAGTTTCATCTCGCGCGACGCGACGGCGACGTTACAAAGATGGCAAAAATATATCAAATTCTTTTCTGATTGGAGCAATGAAACTCGAGCTTCGCACAAAACTACTGGACCGATTTTGGTAAAATATTTTGTGTTTAAAAGCTCATAATTATACTTCAAATATACAGGGTGTGTATCATTAATAATGGGAGAATCTTGGGTTCAAAATAATAAGATTTACCCCAATTCGTTTAAATAAAATGTGTCTCCTGTCGGTGAAAAACGTTTACAGCCAAGAGCAAGTCAGAGCTTGACCCTTCCTTAATTCTATGCCACTGGCGAAAATTGTCATTTTAGCATAATTTTTCTGTATAAATAACGTTACCTTCGATAAAGTCATTATTTTTAAAGTTGAACATAGCGTTGCACAATTTGTATGTGTATTTATCATGGCGGTGTTTTTAGGGCATAGGTTTGCATTTATTACGCAAATGAAACTACTTAAAGTTGATTTTTTAGGTTTAATAAGAATTTATTTTACCAATACGTAATTATAAAATAAAGTCTTTTTCACATTTTTGCTACGATAAATAATATGACCAAATATTTAAAAATACCGAATGAAAAGTTTAAAGGGAGCCAATTTTGAACAATGGAAGGCTGGTATCAAACGAAAAACAATATGATTGAATAGAATTTTACCAGACCTTTTAAATGAGGTATGACTTATACCTAACGATATTTGAAAAAATTTAAGGGGTATCTCCAGTAGGGAGTGGGTGAATCAGACGTTTATGACATTAGCGCTAAAAAGTGCCCCGTCAAATTAAAAGTTGACACGTTTCGGCATTTCTTTTAAATATGTCGCATTCCTGAAATAATTAAGGGTGGGTCCTTTTCAAATAAATAATTTTAAACAACGATTAAATAACAATCGAAGGCTGGTATCATATTATTTATTGTAGCAAAAATGTAAAAAAGACTTTTTGATAATTACGTATTAGTAAAATTGTTTGAAAATCTTCTTATTATACCTAAAAAAGCAACTTTAAAGTTTCATTTGCGTAATAAAGGCAAGCCTATGACCTAAAAACACCGCTATGATAAATACACATTAAAATTGTGACTTTATCGTTACGAAGGTAAGAGTATGTTATTTACACAGAAAGTATTGGAAAACAGAAAAATTATGCTAAAAAGACGATTCCGCCAGGGGCGTAGAATTTAGGAAGGGTCAAGCTCAGACTTGCCTCTGTCGAACACCTCTGGTAGTAGCCAGAAACGTTTATCTACCATCATTTAGTAAGGTACGTAAGTGTCTACACTTCCTGCCAAATATGATATAGATTAGCCAAACAGTTTAAAAGTAATGGGGAGAAATCATTTTACGAATTATTAAATAAAACAGCCTGTAACTCACACAGGAGACACATTTTTATTTAAGTGAATTGGGTTAAATCTTATTACTTTGAACCCAAGATTTTCCAGTTTAATTAATTCACATTATTAGTGATACACCCTGTACAACAGTGATTCCTAAAGTGGGTTCCGCGGAACCTAGGGGCTCCGTGGAAAAGTCATTAGGAATCCGCGAAATTATTTAATGACCAGAAGTCAACCTGCGATGATAATCGACCTATGGATTACGAAGCATTTGTAGATCTTCAGAGTTCATTCGCATTAAAATACACATTTGAGTATGTGTCTCTAAAAGAGGTTTTGGGTTGGTGTTAGGAGTAAATGCCATGAAGTAGCCAAAAAGGCTATCTTACCTTTCAGACGTGCGCATACAACTGTCAACCATAACCTCGAACTATAAAGCAATTATTAATGAAAGGGAAAGTGTTTTGTAATGGTTTTTGAAAGAGAAGAAAGCATGACAAACTGTGAAGTTTCGATTGAGGGAGAAAGAGTGAAACAGGTAAATGAATTTGTGTATTTGGGTTCAAAGTTTACGAAAGATGGAAAGTACGACAGTGACATTGAGCGAAGGGTGTTGGCAGGAAAACGGTGCACTCCATAACTTTAAAAACAACCAGAAAGTGTCAAAAAAGGCACGTCTGGCTGTGCATAGAAAAGTGTTGGTTCCTACACTTATCAGTATGGTAGTGAATGTTGTGTTTGGCAGAAGAAGCATGAAAATAGGATAAATGCTGCGGAGATGAGTAGTTTGAGAATTGTATAGCCGGAGTGACTCGGTTGGATAAAGTAAAAAATAATGAGATAAGAGAACGCTGTGGTGTAAAAGAAGATGTGGTTACAAAGATAGATAAAGGAATGCTTAGATGGTTTGGACATGTAGAAAGGATGGATGAAGGAAGATTGACGAAACAAATTTATAAGGAATATGAATGGACGAAAGTCGGTAGAGGTCGACCTCGGCGAATATCGATCTCGATCAGATCAACATTGTTTTAAAGAAAGGCCAGGTCAAGGGTACCAACAATACCGACGAGCATGTATGAGAGCACTGATGAAAGTAGAAGAAGCGAAAGATTTTTTTTTTATGTTCTGGTTCCCACGAAAAGGGATATCCTGTAATGTTCAGAGAACATCGTGGGAACCAAGGGAAAGAAGGTAGGAGTTGGTGTTCTTCTTAAATTTCTGGAGGTTGTATGCCTCGGGGAACACCTCCTTAGGCAATGAGTTCCAAAGCCTCGCAATTCGTTGGATGAATGAGTCTTTGGAAAGTGATGTTCTGCAGGTCTCCAAAGTGACCACGAAGGGGTGTGAAGACTGAACTTGACGGGTTAATCTCGAAGAGACTGCCAATGATGTGTGTGATGTGTGTAAGAACCATAGCGGAATTGGTCTCTGCCTACCACTACGGGTATGTAAATTTTGTGAAAATACCATAATGTGTTTATTTGAAATTAAAATCGCATTTTGTCCACTAAAGACAAACAAAGTGCTTTATGTCCAATAGTTTTTTTGAATTTTTCCAATTGTTTCTTTAATTTATTGTGCCAAAACTCGTGATTGAGATACTTACACCTGGACTACTAAATATTATACCAAGCAATTTTTTTCTCGCGATTTGCTTTTCTGTAATAGTTTCGTGCTTGCCCTAAAAAATTTGTAACAATGGACAAAACGCAATTTGCAAGTCTGCTCCACAAATATAATAAAAATTTGAATGAAGTTTATAGTTTAATTTCAATTTAAAAAAAATTCCCAATAGCTAAAATTTACTTCTATTGCTGCAAATATGAATAGAAAATAAAATAAAAATCCATAATGTTATTTATAAATTTAAAACTGGCCATCGAAAAGAATTAATTAAAACTATTTTCTTTCATGTGCGACAACTTTGTTCAAATCACTTTAAAAAAAATCCATAATGGTGTAAAACACACTTTATCACTTCACAAGAATCACCCTGTTAAATATAGTTTTTGTGGTAATTTTTTTTACTTACAATGAACCTCATGTTGCAGTATTTGATGTAAAGGTCGAACACTAGAAAGAAATTGCAAGAAACTGATGGAGAATCGAAGGAGAATTCTTAATTTATATAAAAAGCAAAGTGGGGCTGTCGGAGTGAAAGGTTTTCTTCACAAAAATAATGTGTGACTTTGGAAGAAAAGTGTATCGGTTCCACACACTTGAAAGGTTTGACGTATCATTAGAAATATTATGCCAAGCATTCGTTTCTATCCCTTTAATAAGTCAATGCACTTGTTCTATTGACGTCGTATTTCTATTATTTATATCAAAAGTTTGTTTTAATAATTGACACATCGGGAGCTGCTAAATAATATGTAATGTTTTACGTATAACGTCACTTTTGACAGTAAACGTGACATAGTGTCCGTTTAAAGAAAACGCAATAATTTCTTACCATTTTTGTTCGATTATGTTAAAAAGTTTAAAAAAAAAACACTTAAAAATCACAACAAAGTATTATTGTAAGTTCACATAGTAAATACGTAAATAGTAAATCTTCTTCTTAGTCGCTATCTCGTATTCGAGAATCGTGCTTTCAAGAGTTGCTCTTCACAATATGTCTTCATTCCTCTCTGTTGTCTGCCATCCTGAATGTGCAGGCTAGACTTTGTCCCGTGATGTTAGTGATGAGGTCCGTATATCTAGTGGGGTAACTACCTCGGGCTCTTTTTTCGGCTACCATGCCCTCAACGGTTAGTCTTTCAAGGCCGTTTCCTCGTACTACGTGGCCAAAAAATTTAGCGATGTTTTCAGCTACTATTTTTCTTAGTCTCTCTTTTGGTTTTATTTGTTGAAGTATTGATTCATTGGTTCTTCTTTGTGTCCACGAGATTATCAGCATTCTACGCTTCACTTCCAGGGCGCCAATTTTCTTTTTGTCCGTTACTTTGAGCGACCAGCATTCTGACCCATAGAGAAATATTGAGAAGGCCAGGCTCCTTGCCAGTCTTATTTTTGTTGCCAAAGATATTTCATGACTTGTCTATATGTTTGTTAGTTTAGTCATAGCTTCCTTTGCTATGGAGCTTCTCCTTTTGATCTCTTTATTGGCTCCGCCCTCGTTGGAAATGAGTGAACCCAAATAAATGAAAGTGTTAACAGTGTCGATGGTATTTATTTTCTTTATTTCTGGTCTATTGTTGTTAGCTCGGTCGACTATCATAATTTTGGTTTTCTTTTTACTTATTTTCAAACCAATCCCCTTGCTGAAATGCTCTATTCGCCTGATCAGGTCGCATAGTTCCTCCTCTGATGCCGCAATTGCTGTAGTGTCATCAGCGTAGCGAAGGTTGTTGATCTTTTTGCCGCCCAGTGTTATTTCTCCAGTCCAGTCTTCCAAAACTCTCCTCATAACCCATTCGCCATAGATGTTGAACAAAAGAGGACTCGGTATGCATCCTTGCCTGACAACGTTCTCTACCTGGAATGGGTCTGGTAGCTCGTTTTCTACTCTTACGTACACACTAAATAGGTTCGATAACTACTCAAGTCACCCAAAATATTAAATTTTTCAACTCGGCACACTTCACTCCGTTTACAACTGCTATTTTCATATCATTTACCTTTGCTACGTTAGCGCCATTTTGGTCGGTTTTTGAACTGTTATTTGCAGTTCACAAGTGGGCACTTTTTTAACTCGTCCCCGTATGAGATGGTTCCTCCTTACCTCTACCCCCCATAGTTTTAATATTTAGTCGAATAACGTTTTTGCCATTGATTATTCAGATGGAAAGGAATTATAAACACCATAACGTGAACGACAAACATAAGGTAACGATACTTCAGCTTATGAAGTAAACGACTAGAGAGAGAAAGAGAGAGAGAGAGAGAGATCAATTGAACATTACTAGATAATAATTTGTTAGTTACCACAGAAAAAGACAAAGTATGTTGAATCACTACGACAAATTTTTAATGCAACCACCTCCTACTTCTAAACACTTATTCAATCTCCACCTTACTTCTCTCACTGAAGCTTTTTAGTTCATAGTAAGCATTTCTGATTTTTTCTTTTAAATGTTTCAAGTTAACAGATGGTGTGTTCTGTAAACCTTGTTTTCAAAATTCCCCACAAGAAAAAGTCTAGTGTGGTCAAGTCCGGTGATTTAGGCGCCCACTCTATCAGTCCATTTATACCTATCCAATTTTCTCCGTACGTTTCATTTAAATATTGTTGAACAATTCTTGTTTTATGCGGTGGAGCTCCATCATGCTGAAAACACATTTTTGCTCGCAGCTGTAATGGCACATTTTCGAGAAGCACAGGAAGTTCTTCTTGAAGAAATTGCAAATATCGCTCACTATGTAAAAGCCCTTTGTAAAAATATGGACCAATCAAAGGCCCATTAATAATACCATACCAAACGTTAAATCCGAAGTTTCCTTGGTTTTCAATCGGATTGAGAAAATGTGGATTTTTAGTGGCCCAAAAATGTTCATATTTTCTATTGGGCTAACCGTTACTAACAAAACGGCTTTCGTCCATCCACAACATATGCTGAAAAAAAACGATTGTCATTGATCTCTAAGTTTTAATTACTAGGGCAGCATAATTAATTCTTCTGTGTCCTAAGTTGTAAAGTTTATAATCGTGAGAACCATTTTCTTTCCAAATTTTTCGTACCGAACTATATTTTAAATTCAACTCACGACAGGCTTGCCAAATCGAGTTCCTTGGATGGTCTTCAAAATACTGCAAAACAGTGGCAACGGTATTGTCAGTTGATTTCTTCATCGTCCTTTTCGAGAAGAAACTGACTCGGTATTTGCACGTAAATTACCTTCCAATATTGCAAATATTGTTAAGCTTGGAATAATAAGTTCGGGATATCTTTGGACGTATAACTGAACTGCTCTTCTATAAACTCTTTTGAGATTCCTTCTTCTTCTTCTTCTTCTTTAGGTGCCCTGTCCTCCTCGGACGTCGGCAATCATCAGCGCTATCTGAACCTTGTCTACAGCTCGGCGGAACAATGTGGTAGTGCTCACTCCATACCATTGTCTTAAGTTTTTTAGCCAGGATATCTTTCTTCTACCCGGGCCTCTTCGTCCTTCGACCTTCCCTTCTATAATAAGCTTTAAAAGTTTCCCATAAACTAATAACATGTCGATTTTTTCGTTGTGCGTGAAAATTTTTCAAAGTCAAATCACAATCGCAATATTTTGTCAAGCATTTAATTATTGACAGATGCGACTTTGCTGTTTTCCAAAGGCTACTTGTTTAAATCGTGACGATTGCGAATTTTTGTAAATTTTTTTTTTTTTACAAATTAGTTTATAATTTTGTAACGCAAATTTTTTTCTTTATAAAATGTGTTAAGAAAAATTAGCTCTTTTTAAATTTGCCAAAATAAAGGTATGCTTCTTATGAAAAAAATCGATGATGTCATTACTACAGTTTCCAAATATGGTAAAATATCTATTTTTTATAATAGAGCTGAAACATCGGGTTTCGCTCACCCTGTACATGACGTAAATCATATTGGAATGTTTTTAAAAAACTGAGCTGCTCGGAAATGCCTACAGTTTCTGAGAAATAATTCACATTTGTTTTTCTTTAATTTTCCCAAAATTATTTATATTGTACGAAAAAAGTTTTTTTCCCATTCAGAATTAATTAAATCTTAATTACACCAATTCAATTGTTATAAATAATTAATGATTTTTTAATTTACTCCTATAATTACATCACCATCAACTTCTTCCTATATTTTTATAAATTGCTATCGCCAAGTTCTTGACCTCATAAAATTGGATCCGTTCACTGTTATTACTGTTCTTCGGCACAGATCCGGCCGTAAATATTTTAGATACATTCTACAGTTATTGCAAAATCATTTGTACCGCACAAATTTTGGCAGTTAATTACGACAATGAAAAACTTTTCTACAGATATTGTGGCAAAAATACACAAATAACCAAAACGCATACTATTGAAATGCGAAACATTGGAACCAAGAAGACAGACAGCCTTAGGTATTCCCCATAGAATGTAAAAGCTAACCGGCATCTGGGAACAGCTCATTTAGCCACTTTCCTATAAATTGATCTACTTTTGGTTGGCTACAGCTCGGCAGCTGTTCCCAGACAGGTAGTGACCGGCTCATCTGTAGCGCTTTTCTTCATTTTTCTTTAAATTCTTCATCATGTAACGAGAATTTATTTTAACTTTGAGCGTCAGATTCGTGTTACTGTTTAAAACACTGAAAATTCTTGGGATTTATGAATTCTTGATTTCTCGATTGAATTAATTTTGAGGGGAGTTCACGGACTTATCCACCCTTTTTTTTATTTAACCAAACTTACTGAAAATTATAAAGCTAAACACGTTAGGGCGCCAAGTGATTTTTCTGAAAATAACCAAAAGTAAATTAAACCCCAAACAAATTTCAACCGTACCATTTAATTTAATACAAAACAAAAGCAGCAACGTATTTCTGCTTCAAGGCTGTTATCACCTCTTCTTCCAGAAACAATTAAAAACGAGAAATATAAATATCTACAGGTTTATTACAAAAAAAACTGTTTACATTCCCTGGAAAAAATTTAAGAAATCCATGACGTCTGGGCAGCTAAAAATCCAACGGCTAAGCGGCGAAAACTGAAATTCTTGGGCGACCAAAAATCCAAAAGGCCCGGACAGCAACAGACCAACGTCTGCACGGCGAAAATTATCCAAAAGTATGTTCAAAAATAGAGAAAAGCCGGCGAAATGTCAGCGCCAACTCAAAGCCTCATGAAAAAAAAAACATCGGTCCAACGCAAAAACCAAAAAGCAGTGGACTACCAAAGGAAAGAAGAAATTACAATCATACAAACAATTTTAACCAATAAATAAGAGTTATTTCCCCTAAGAAAAACGTACAGCGTATAGTTTTGAAAATATTACAATAGGATCACTGTTATTTTTGGAAAAATAATTTAACAAATTAAATAAATTTAACTCACGAGGCAACGAGATAGCCGATGAACTGGCAAGAAATGGGACCCTGGGGGAACCAAGAAGCCAGTTGGTCGGATTGTCAATTGCCGAAGCGAAACATTTATTGAAATTAACATGAACAAGAACATATTGCTCAGTGGAATGCAAATACTGGCTGCAGAACATCAAGACAGCTGATGAACAAACCTCTCCAGAAGAGGGCTGACGCACTCTGGACCGGAGTAGGTTAAGCAGCACGCTTGGCCTGCTCACAGGACACATCGCACTAAGGGCGCACCTTTTTTAAACTTAAGCTGGCGGCCGAGAAAAACTGTCGACTATGCGGAGAAGAGGAAAAGAGCAGTATACACATTGTGTGTCACTGCCCGATGCTAGCGGTGTACAGGTATCAAACCTGGGGCCGTATGATAATGGATCCAAGTGATCTAAATGGGACAGGGCCAACAGAAATCCTGAGGTTCGCCATAATCAGCGGACCAGAATTCTGATGCCCTAAAGACACAGCGGTAGTCACAGGTGCCGATACCAAAGGCCTTACCGCAAGATAGTAATGTAATGTGATGTACTTGAATTTTTTATCAATGATCTGCACTTTATTGAGATTTATTATCAAAAGCAAATATTTATTTATATAGTTTACGCATATAATAGCAAACTTTATACGCAACACTCTCGTAAAATTGGTTGACGTCTATCTGACGGCAAACTCTAACCGCGCGCTTATTCGTCAAATCAAATAACGCGTGATTCCGCGACTTCCTGTTACTGTTACACATTTCTTCCAAACATTTCTTGTATACAAGCAATTGTTAGAAAGGAGAAAAAGTTACACATTCCTCTTTAAATCTAATGTGCGCGATAATAAATTTGTTATTGTTTTGTGTTGATCGTTTGCTAAAAAAATCGATCCGTCCCTGCGATTACAAAAAGAGACGGTAAATCGTGAGTAAGAATTTTTAATGATTTACTTTCTTTGCGATTAACGTCGATGTTTAGAACATACGCGTGCTGCTCGCCTCTTCTTCTTCTTCTTGTTCATTAACAACTTGTACTTTCATCCGGATCGAATGTTTTACTGTCACTTTCAATGGCAAACCTATTTACAGTCTCTTTTGCTAATTTTTTAATTATTTATAAAGAACTTGAGTAGGAATGTAGTAGTTTTACAACTATTACAGAAAATTTTTAACACTTCCTGTCGATTATATCTTACTTTCTTATAATTAATATTACTTGGAAAAATGATAAATTGTTAAAATATTTATAAATTCTTTCGCACCACTGTTTTTTAGAGAAACTTTACAAAAAATATTATTTATACCTATTTAAAGATTTCTACTTTCATATGTAACAAACACGATTTTAATGAATCCCCCTACATTATTTTTTTTTATCTGTTACTTTGACATCTGAGCATCTGGTATACGGCTAGATGAGCAAGTGGAGTATAGCAGAACAAATTAAGTCTTTCACATTTTCAGATCCGATATTATTTAAATCAAGCAGATTTATTAGAAGAATTAACATTAGCAAATAAAATATTTAAATAAATTTTACTCGAAATTAACAGGTGGCATTTTTCGTATTATTTTATTTTTTTAACGTCCTTGAGGGTGGTCCATTATAATTCTGGGGTGGTCTTTCTCGTTTCTGGCTAGTTCTTTTGGATCTCCATTTGTTTTAAGACCTCTGTTTTTCCTGTTTTATGTTTGTGGTATTTTACTTCGGTAGGTATGTGACCAGTTACCAATCTATAGTACATACATTCATATAGTCACGCCTCTTTCTCGTAGAGGTAGAGGCAGAGACCACTTCCCTCCACTTCCACCGCTACGGTTCTTACACACATCTCTTGCTTCCTCTACGCTTATCAGTGCTCTCATACATGTTTCGTCAATCTTCCTTCATCCATCTTTCTACGTGTCCAAACCATCTAAGCATTCCTTTATCTATCTTTGTAACCACATCTTCGTTTACACCACAGCGTTCTCTTATCTCACTATTCTTCACTTTATTCATCAGAGTCACTCCCTGGTTTTTTTGCATGAATATAAAAACACCTTATATGCCAACAAAATACGAAATATTAACATTTAACGGTTCTTTATTTGTCATTAAAACCATAATGTATGTACAATAAAAAACACTGGCCGGATTAGGTTCAATAAAAAAAAATTTACGGGTTGCACTCTGGGAGTGCCGGCAGAAGTGAAAACTTAAGTATTAACGTTGTGCGCCCTGCGCCGCCTAAACGAAACAGCCGGCGCAGGCATACATTTTCGCCGCGCCGTAGAAAGATTATTAACGCTTTATTATAAATCATATATTAAACATCAGTACCAGATTTGAATTTTTTCGATTTCTTTCTTCCGCTTTTTGCTTGATCTTCTTTCAATATGGCGCTTTTCTTCCTACCTCGACTTTTTCGTTTTCGGCTACCTCGTTTTCGGTTTTGTCGCTTTTGGCTACGTCGTCTACAGCTTCTGCTTCTATTTTTTTTTCGTCTTCGAGCCTCCGTTATCGGCAAACCAAAACCTAATTTAAACCTTCCCCCGTTCTCTTTGATCAAACCAGCTTTCAGTCCAGTTTTTAATGCCTTTTTAACACAAATTGATGCATTTTTTAACGGCTTCTTGCACTGATAAATTATTTGATCTAAAATTTTGTCGGGGGGAGAACCATTAGAGTCATTAAGACACGCTATGGTGTCCATAACATCTGCTAAAAACGACACCTCTCCTTGGACCATTTTAATGCAGCAAAAGCAGAACTTAATCAATAAACTAATGAAAAGCACTTAAATTTTAAATTTAGCTACTAAATTAATTTGTTAAAATGACATAAAAAATTTACTTGAATTTGTCAGTTTGTTGAATAAGGTTGCCAAGTTACCAGTCAAGAAAAGTCGCATTTTATATTGCTCCAGTGAAAAACATCCGTCTTACGAATTTTCGATCAGGTCACGTGTCCTGACGCGAGTCACGTCACGTCAGGACACGTGAGTTTAACATTTTTTACCCATTACAAAAAAAGTTCACAGCGTGCCATAAGAAGTTATCACTTCAAAAAATCATCTCACAAAAATCTAATTAACATTCTTAAATAAATTACATAATACTTTCTACTGTACTAACAATAACTCCTTATAACTTTCCTAAATGTTCCCTCCGAGTACCACGCAATGGGAAATTCCGTCATATAATGCGTTACATATTTATCATCACGAAACATAATAATCGAATGGATCTGTGAAAGTATTTTAATAATAATAATTACAGAGTGTTTTTTTTTAGTGAAAATAGTCGCAAAAAGGGTAGACCTATCGTGTGGGCCGCGGACGGACCGCACTGCGACTATTAGAAGAGGGAGGGATTATAGAAAGGAGATGATTGTGAACCCGCTTTTTAAAAAGTGTGTACCTATAATTAACCCAACCTTCATTATTTATGATAAAAATAGATTGTTCCTATATCTCGACATGGTGGAGTGTAATTATTTGCTGTAGTTTCCATTAAAAATGACCGTTCAAATAAAAGTCTTGTAGCGGTCATAGCAGACAAATATTTACGACCCTAAGTTCTGCTCCTTTTCAATAACGCACGTATACGAGCCTAACCTTCATGACCAGAAGCTCCCCTTTCCTTTTCATCTACTCACTCACGCAGTACCGATGTAAATCTTTATGACTCTAAATTCCTTTCCACCAATTTACGCATCCGGCACCTGCGGGACGAAGATAAAAAGGACGGAGAGACGTACACGGATACACACTCTCTTGACGAACTCCGACTCGGGCGCGCATCGCCTTCCTTGCAAAGTTTTTCTGTCGTTTAAGATAAATAAACGTAGTTCACACACAATAATCCCAAAGTCTGATGAATCCAAGTGTGCCCTCGTCTCTCGAGGCGTACGAATTTATTTTTATTATTTTGATTCTATATCAACATCTGATACTTTTTTATAGAATTTGTCTAGGTAAAGAGCTTAATGTTAACAAATATATCAATCGACTCATAAGTGGGGCTTAGTTATTGGTTATTATTTTTTCATTCTTTTTTTTTATGTCTGTCTAAAAATCGGATGCATACATACATATAGTCACGCCTTTTTCCAATAATTCCTTCCACTTCCGTTACGGTTCTTTCACTCATCTTTTGCTTCCTCTACTTTCATCAGTGCTCCCATACATACTCGTCGATTGTTGGTACTCTTGACAGCTGGCCTTTCTTTAAAACAATGTTGATCTGATCGAGATCAATGTTCGCGAGGTCGACCTCTACCGACTTCCGTCCATTCACACTCGTCTTATAAATCTGTTTCGTTAATCTTCCTTCCAAACCATCCAAGCATTCCTTTATCTATCTTTGTAACCACATCTTCTTTTACACCACAGCGTTCTCTTATCTCACTATTCTTTACTTTATCCAAACGAGTCACTCCAGCTATACAATTCTCAGACTACTCATCTCCGCAGCATTAATCCTATTTTCATGCTTCTTTTGCCAAACCCGACATTCACTACCATACTGATAAGTGTAGGAACCAACACTCCTCTATGCACAGCCAGACGTGCCTCTTTAGACACTTTCTGGCTTTTTATAAAGCTATGCAGTGCCCCATTAATTTGTTTTCCTACCAACACCCTTCGCCCAATGTCACTGTCATATTTTCCATCTCTAGTAAACTTTGAACCCAAGTACACAAATTCATTAACTTGTTCCACTCTTTCTTCCTCAATCGAAACTTCACAGTTTGTCATGCTTTCTTCTCTTTCAAATTCGCATTCACAGAGTAATTAATAAAATTTGATTCGGATGACAAGGATTGTGCAACTTTGCGTCGAGGGAGTGCATATCCCACATTAATTTCGCCTGTCCAGCGTCGTCGTCGTCGTCGTTCAGGAGTGGCAAAAGGAGGCGTAGGTGGCCCTGCGCCATGTGTCGAACTAATTCTTCTTATCTGCAGCAGTCAGTCACGAATGAGAAATAAATTCGGACCCGGCTCCAGCCGACTGGTCACACGCTAATTGCTGGTGGCTAATTAGCGCTGTTCGTGACACAAAGTGATAACGTGGATCTCGGGCGGCTGTCGCCAACTTGCAGTGATTGCTTCATAAAGATCGTCATTTTTTTGCTGATTTTTTTATTCCAACAATTGTCAAAACGATTTGTTACAAAAAAATACTGACGTTTTCCAAAATTTTATTACAATCAAAAGGCTGAATCCGTCTCTGATAATTTTTTAATTTGATATACGCTTTTTTATAAAGGGTCTTTTAAAAAAAGGTGACCCGTCTCTAGGATATGTAGAAAACTGAAAAATAATTGGGGTTTAACACTCTGTATATAAGTTCCATCTAGTAGCTTTCGTAATAAGTACATTAACACTTTTAACTGACTCGATTTGCGTCGCCCTTTTCCCCTTAACATCCCTTAAGGTAATAAATAAATAATAATTGTTAATTTTCACCGGAGACCTCCTCTTCGATACAATTCCTCTAATAGCCCAAATTACCATATTTAAATGAAACCAATTTAAACGCCCGAATCCGCGCTGACGTTTTTAAAGAATTTAATGCTACCCCATCGAGCGCTTCCCGCCCCAACTTTAAAAAATATGTCCACGCATCATTGCAGTTACAAAAATACCTCAAATGTTTACTATGTAAACACTCCCAAAAAGAGTCCTTCATCTCAAACAATCTGGTTAAACCAAGTGAAAAATTTAATTTAAAAGCAGTTGCCCTCATTTAAATAAGACGAAATGCTTCACAAAATCATTCTAAGAGGATTAACAATATGTATTGTTACGAAATTCTAGTTCTTCCTTGGGGTCGGCGATTTAAAACTTTCGATACAGTAACAAAACAATGTTTATTCCAATACATTAAATTCTATTTTTATAAATCACTTAGATATTCGACTAATTACAACTTTTACATCTATTTACATTTCATAAATCATAAACACTTTTAAACCTAAAACTGTCCGCGGCTGCTGTCCTTTTTATACCTGTAAATCATAATTCGACCCTCTTTCGCGAAGGCGACAAAACCATCTAGAGCCATCTGATCGACAGAGACGGATTCAAAAATCGTAACAGTCTTATGGGTACTGCAAAATCTAATGTATAAATCTCAACGTAGATTTAAGTCCTCCAAAGTCAAAAATAATCGTAGCCAAATTCGACGAAGTGCGTTTAGAACGTCTATAAAACACGATGATTACCAAAGATTACCATGCTAGACGATTGCAAACAAGTACGCGTCTTAATTTTAGCTGGTATAATGTGAAAACTATGATTTTTTTTTTTTTCATTTTTTTTTTCATTTATGAAAATAGTCGCACAAAGGGTAGACCTTTCGTGTGGGCCGCGGACCGCCCGCACTGCGACTATTAGAAGGGGAAGGGATTATAGAAAGGAAATGATTGTGGCACGCTTTTTAAAAAGTTGCAGGTCATAGTTCTCTGGAAAAACTGATTTTGGAAGCTTATTCCATTCCGTAGCAGCCCTGTAAAAGAAGGATTCTTGATGAAGATTGGTCCGTGTAGTGTCAAGCTTGAGAGTAAATGTGTGAGACTGATCAGCGTGCCGAGTTCTTCGGCCGAATGTGGCCAATGGTGGTACAAGAGTTTTTATTTCTCTGGAGCATCTGCCATGGAAATATCTGTAGAAAAATGACTGGTCTGCAACTCTTCTTCTATGTTCTAGAGGGTGAAGGTTATCTGTGAGACAGGATTGAACCCTGGGGGACTTCGGCATTGGTTTTAAACGCATCAGAAGAAATACCGTCAACTGCCACATGTGAGGAGCGATCCTGCATGAAGTTCAAGAGCCATTAGCGAAGTTTGGTTGGGAGACCGTAGGCAGATAATTTACTTAACAATGCCTGGTGCCAAACGCGGTCAAAGGCTTTAGATATATCCAAGGCTATTGCACGGGATTCACCAAACTTTTCAATAGTGTTTGTCCAGAGCTGAGTGACATAAGCCAGCAAATCTCCAGTAGACCGAAGTTGTCGAAATCCATATTGTCTGTCATGAATTATCTCAAATTTCTCCAGATATTTGATGAGTTCTGTGTTAATCGCTTTTTTCATAACTTTGGATATGACTGAGAGCAATGCAATAGGGCGATAATTCGCAGGAATATTCTTCTTTCCTTTTTTCGGAATCGTTTGGACTTTAGCGTTTTTCCACATGGACTGCCTTATTAGAAACAAGATTTCGTAGGATTTTCCTGATAGTGCGATGGCGGATAGCACGTAGAAAATTCTCTTATTTGGGGTCTCAAATAAATCAATCGAATTCTATCAAAAGTGAAATTCGGGCAAGAGTTATCAGTGGAAACCGTTGTTATTTCACCTCTTCTTCTTTTTCTTTCGATACCCTGTCCGATTATCGAACGTTGGCAATCATATTGACCACAATAACTTTGTTTATCGCAGCTCGAAATAGTGCAGCAGATGTTTTGCGATACCACTCTCGAAGATTTTGGAGCCAAGATGTTTTTCTTCGTCCTGCATCACTAAATGAAGGAGGTAATATTTCTCTGGGTGCCTCATCACGTGGCCGAAGTATTCGAGTTTTCGGCTTTTTATTATTTTAATTATTTCTGTTTTTCCTCATTCGTTGTAGAACCAGCTCATTTCTTATTCGGTCCATCCAGCTTATTCGTAGGATTCTTCTGTAGACCCACATTTGAAAGACCTCCAGCCTTTTCAATAATGAGTCGGTCAGCGTCCAACTCTCTACTCCATAGAGCAATGTATGGCAGCGTGTTAATCTAAATTTTTAATATTATTTCTCCTACAGAGAGCTAATGAAGTCGAGAGCTCTAAACAGAAATTAAAAATATATAAAAGTATCATCAGACCTGTTGTTACATACGGATGTGAAGCGTGGACCTTAACCACGAAAGATTAGCTACTCTTAAGAACTTTCGAATAAAAAATGTTGAGGCAAATTTTTGGACCAGCTCAAAACGAAGATGGAACATGGCGATCAAGTAGACATTGTAAAATTCATTAAAAGCCGAAGACTGTCTTGGGCATGGCATGTAATGAGGATGGATGAAAACAGAACACCAAGAAAAATCCTTGAGTGGCAACCAGTGGATAGAAGAAACAGTGGAAGAACGAGGAAAAGATGGATAAATGAAGTAGAGTGCGACCTTAAAACAATGGAAATTAAGGGCTGGAAAAATTTGAGTAGAAACAGGACTGAATGAATGAAAATTACTGAAAAGACGAAAACCCACAGTGGGCCATAACGTCGTTAAATGAATGAATGTATGTTTTTGCTGCTCTTGTATTTTTGTACTTAAAATGGATAGATCTAACGGTAAGAAGAACTACTTTGCTAAAACGAAAGAGATAATTGCTAATTTATAAAAAATGACACGAAACATGGTTTTCAAATTCCATCTGAAAGTTCATCATTGCAGAGTATTGGCTGCGATAGGTTTTCGTGGTATTCGCGATGAGGCTCAAGGAGTGGAGACAGGTAAACAAGCTTAAATTTCATCTCCAAAAACATCTAACATAAGGCGTCGCTCTAGAGGTTTCCCAACTAAGGAGCTGACAACCCAAACAAGGTGGACAGTTGGAAACGATAGAAATATATCCTCAAGGCAAACATAAAAAATGTTGGATTAACGCTGTTGACTGGGAAACTGCAGATCTGGATAGACCCGTATAGCGACACAAAATCTACTGAGGATCCCAGCATTTTGAATAACAAAGACGAAGATGATAAACGGAATCGTAAAAGGGAGCGAGAGCATCTAGTTGGAGCTGGTCCTCAACAACAACAACCACCGATCGATGGTGATTGAGTATGTGATCAGTATGAAAGAATCTGTGGCTCCAGAATAGGTTTGTTCATCCATCAAAGAATCCATAGATGATGCTGCCAAAAGACATGCTATACTCGTCAGCGAGAGAATGTCTGTGATGATGATTTCAGAAAGGCAGGGACAAAGAGTTAAATAAATCGTAAATAAATATCCTGTAAAACAACGGCCGATTATAAAGCAGTTTTACAAGTACGCGATGTACAAATAGATTTAGAGGGAAGGCACTAAATTTTAATAAAAATACTCTATGAATTTTCAGTGGCAAAAAACCCCGATAACACGATACGCCATTGGTAACCATTTCGGTTCAATTAACCAGACGATGTGCACGTCTGTTAAATGTGGAGTGTAGACGCTGCAGGTAACCTTTTCATTAGTAATCTATCGCTAAAAAAATGCTCTGCATCAATAAGATGAAGAAATGAAACCTTTAGATATCTCAAATGTTTCTATTAAATATTTTGTTGTTATTCTCTGTCATCAAGTATAATTTGTACACGTCAAAATTTGAGATTTATATTTTTTTATCTACATTTTGCCACCACTAAATCCTGTGTGTGGTTATCTCTACGTTTTTCCAAATTATTTTTTGTATTTTGTGAGTCTTTCTTGACTATTCCTTCTTGAATATTTCTTTATTAAAGAATACGAAAAAAAAAATTATGAAAATCTACAAGGAGATGACAAAAAATTAATTAAAACGAATTTATACAGAAAATAAAGTCTTCATACCGCCGTCCATCTGAGAGTAGGCCACCCATTTTTTAAGTAATTTCCTTCTGATAGAAGAGTCCATCGTTCGTTCGAATTGTGTGTAGGGGGCCCGACTTAGCCCTTCGGGGGTCCCGACAGCCGTAATTAATGTGCAGGTTGCATGCATACTATAAGGGCACCGCCCTCGAGACCCTTTTCAACCCCCCCGCTGCCATCTCACTTCTCGATGAATATTTATAAATTTGTACGCGGAACCCAGCACACCTTTTCGGTTATTCCAATTGGAGAAATAATAGTAACTGACTCTCGAATATTTTTTTGGGGTTTAAAACGTAACAAGGGACGAGGAAGTTGATATTTTGATTAGGAAATAATTATAAAGACATTTTTTTATTATTATCTTTTCATCGCAAAACCCCGATGATGTTTGAGTGATTTTTTCGATTTTTTCCAAAATTTCATGAGCTGTTTAACATTTTTTAATGAACATGGATATTTAGTTAATTAAAAGCGTTTTCTTTACAAAAAAAGAAGCTTGAAGTGGATTTTTTTAAAAATTGCTCGTATTTTTTTTTTGTTTAAAACAACAAAATCCCAAATGCACGGCTCAAGTTTGTGCGGAGAGAAGAAAACCCCTTTCGTTCCAACCCTCTTAACTGTGTTGTAATCCTGTCGGCTCAATATAGAGATGAGCAATTAACAAAGAAGAGAGTGCATTTGGCTCATGTGTGAGGGCGCTGCTCGTCGATTACTCTGACGCCGGCTGGAGCCCCGCCAGATGGGACTAATTACGCCTTAAGCCGCCCCCTGTGCCGCTTCTCGAACTGCCTTTATTTTAAACAAACCACAATTTAATTATACAAGAATTGTAAGGTAACGCAAAAGTATAACTTTAATATAATCACTGTGATTAATATAAACTTCGCTAACTAAGATTTGATCCAACGTTTACCTCGGTTTTTGTCTGTCAACTTTTTAAGCTACAGGTTACCTTCCTTGACCCAAAAGACATACAAAATGTGCATACGAAGGAAAATAATGGAAAACATTATCAAATATATTCACAGCGAATAATCAATAAATATTATAAAATTACATACATACATACATAAAGTCACGTCTTTTTCCCATAGGGGTAGGCAGAAACCACTTCCTTCCACTTCCGCTACGGTGGTTCTTACACACATCTTTTGCTTCCTCCACTTTCATCAGTGCCGTCATACATGCTCGTCGGTTGTTGGTACTCTTGACAGGTGGCCTTTCTTCAATACAATGTTGATCTGATCGAGATCGATATTCTCCGAGCAGTCGACCTCTACCGACTTCCGTCCATTCACACTCGCCTTATAAATTTATTAATATTATTATAAATTATAAAAATTAGTAAATAAAACTTAGAAACGAGACTCGGTACGATCAAGGTTGTAGTACGAACAGCCCTCTATCCCCCCTCCATAAAGAAAGTTCCCGCTTTTACCTTGAGGGCATACTTTTGAAGATATAACGACTGGAAGTTTCGCCCTCTAGAAATTTCTAGAACAGTCCAGAGAATTCAAGAGTATTTGAGAGCATTTCACAACATTTCAGAACATCGGAACGTTCGGGTACATTGTAGAACATTCCAGAACACTTTCTATTGTTGCGGAATGTTCTGGAACATTGTGGACCATTCGAACAGTTATCCCCCCAAGTCAACACCAGCAGACGAAATCAATGCATGCTCACATTTCTGGCCACATACAAATACTCACAAAAAATGCGAGAATTGAACTTTTGAAAGACGAAAGAAACACAGCACATTTTGCTCAAAAACTTTTACAAACAGGCTAAAGCCCGATATCCTACTGACCAGACGATCGGCGTCATTGAACCCAACGGTGATTTCTACAACATAGCCACTACTGAAAACGAACTCATCGACCAAATTTATCTAAGCATTGTTCACAACTATACCAATCCGGAGTGGCTATTTCAGTGGGCAATTTTGGCTCTTTTTGCAAGTACCAGCAATGCCATTACACTGCCTTCGACTGAAAATTGGATCTCAACTCACCAAAATGTAATGAAACAAGGATGATCGTCAAACAGCTATCGTGTAACATAATCGAAGCCAAACTTATGACTGGAAAGGACAAATGACACACAGTATTTATCGCTAGAATACCACTGATATTTACTGAACTGCCATTCCAATTTAAAAGACTGCAATTTCCAAGCAAAAAAGCCTATCAAATCAAATCTCTATCCCATGTCCATCTACTCCTGAATGTAGGCCTCTTCTAGTAGTTTCCATGTCCATCTATCCTGGGCAATTTGAGACCAGTTTCTCCCTGCTATCTTTTGAATGTGTCATCCCGCCATCGTTTTGGGGGTCTTTCTGCGTTCCTTTTTGTAGCTCTTAGGCGCCAATGCATTATTTTGTTAGTCCACCTGAATGGGTTCTGCCTTACAACATGTCCTACCCATCTCCGCTTTAGTTCGGTTACTCTTCTTATAACATCCGTTACCCTTGTTCTTCTTCGAATCTCATCATTTCTAATGCGATCTCTTGAGCTGATTCCCAACATGGCGCGCTCCATGGCTCTCTGCGTTGTTCTAAACCTTTCTGCACTTGTCTTTGTTAGTTTTATAGTCTTCAGTCCGTATGTTGTTACGAGTAAAATGCAAGTCTTATAGACTTTCCGCTTAAGGTTGATTGGAATGCTTTGGAATGTAGCCTAGCCTACCGAATGCTGTCCAGCTAAGTCTTTTTCTTCGGGAAAATTCAGTGGTTTGGTTTTGTTTTCCCAGTCTGACAGCATGGCCCAGGTATATGTATTCCTCGACGCATTCGAGGGCGTGACCTTAAATGGTTGTTGCTGGCGAAGAGAATTAGCCTATAGTTTTACAATAAACAAAGTGCAATGATAAACTATAAAACATTGCGGCATCAACCTCAAATACTCCTGCTTTTCTCACGGTCTTGCTCTCGCGTGGGAAATTCGAAAAATTTGTGCATATCAAATAAATGAAAAAATTTGTATCTAATATATTTTAAAGTTTATCTCATGATCTTCTTATATTGGTGGAATAGCTCACCCTACTCATCACCAAGATTTTTGGGGAAGTCAGCAAGATGAGAAAGTGCATTTTGATGCTCATTTCGAAGCTCTCTAAGAGATGCTTGATCATAGTCTTTGACAACATTTTCAACTGTCAACAAAGCGTTTATTTGGAGTTATGTAATTATTCAGATGAAATTTTCATCTTGAACACAATTTGTGGACCGTCAAACACATCTTCAAATTAATGTTGAAATACCCATTAACAAAATAAAGAACCAAATTAATTTAACCATTTTTAAATGGGAGAAAACACGTAGCGGGACTATTAACCAGCGGAATTCATCGTCAATTGGATTTAAAAAATAATCCTTGTACGACACTAATTTTACCTAAAAGGGTGAAAGTCGTTAAATTATACAATAAAACAAAACGATGGCACACCAACAAAGTTAAGAAAAAAAAATGGGACAAAGAAAATGCAGATTGTATGTGTCACCTTTCCCCAGCGCTTATCTTTACTACCCCATTCATTAGGTTAGAACCTTGTGGCAGCTAATTTTTATGGCCGTTATCTACACATCGCAGTGACCGTTGAGAGCAAACATCGTTTTATATTTGTTCTCGTCACCTGTCGTTTGTTTTCTTTGATCACACACACGCTATAAGGATTCTATTACGGAGAGTCTCACGATAATATTATTTGATTAATTTGATTAAAGAAAATCCTTTATTACCTTTTCTAAATTTATCGTTTGTCTACTTCCTTGTTTTTCTTTAAATGTCGCTTCGATTACCTCCCTTCTTCGTCTTTAGACTCATCCCTACTGAATGTTCTCTCCAATGCTTTCTTTTTTGCGTTTCATATATTTTTTGGTTAGTCCTTTCACAATATCTTTAGCTCATTATTTTTTAATAGATGTGGTTACAAAGATAAATAAAGAAATGCTTAAATAGTTTGGACACGTATTTATTTGATTTATTTTTATTTAGCGTTTGGCTACATCACAGGTAAGTATATAACAAAAATAACAAAATTTCACAAACACTAAGGTTACAATTATATTCTGTTGACTCTCTTGTCGCAATCAGGAAATCGGATGGGTTGCCACTGCAGGAAGTAATTGGACAGGGACAGGGTGTTGGCAGGAAAACAAATGAATGGGGCACTGCATAGCTTTATGAATAGCCAGAAAGTGTCAAAAAAGGCACGTCTGGCGGTGAATAGAGGTGTGTTGGTTCCTACACTTATCAGTATGGTAATGAATGTTGGGTTTGGCACAAAAAGCATGAAAATAGGATTAATGCTGCGGAGATGGGTAGTCTGAGAATTGTATAGCCGGATTGAATTGGTTGCATAAAGTAAAGAATAGTGAGATAAGAGAACGCTGTGGTGTAAAAGAAGATATGGTTACAAAGATAGATAAAGGAATATGCTTAGATGGTTTGGACACGTAGAAAGGATTGATGAAGGAAGATTGACGAAACAAATTTATAAGGCGAGTGTGAATGGACGGAAGTCGCTAGAGGTCGACCTCGGAGAACATCGATCTCGATCAGATCAACATTGTATTGAAGAAAAGCCAGGACAAGAGTACCAACAACCGACGAGCATGTATGACAGCACTGATGAAAGTGGAGGAAGCAAAAGATGTGTGCAAGAACCGTAGTGGAAGTAAGTGGTCTCTGCCTACCCCTATGGAAAAAAGGCGTGACTTTATGTATGTATGCATGTAAATTTCTTGTTATGTGAACTACCCATTTTTACAGGACCAAAATTTTAATTTTGAATACATGTGTCATCATTTATAGTTATTTATCAAATTCTTCTTTTTAAATGTTTTTTTTATTGCAAAATTATTATTTAGATGTCAACTATTTTTAAATTACTTATTATTTACAAATCTTATGAAATTTTTAAAGCATTATTCCAAGCAAATTTTCATATCATAACAGTACGTATGTATTTTTTTTCTCGCTCACTAAACAACTGTATATCTATTCAAAGAATATCGTATTACCTTCTCTTTATATTTTTGGTAAAATCATTAATCGTTAAGTGTTAAATCATGGAATAAGAAACAAAAATGTGAAGTTGTTCGTATATTCAGGTGCTGAAAGTGACAGCAGAGTCACCATGTAACAGTTTTAGTAGTAGATCTTACACTGGTTTAAGATAAACTTAAACATTTGTGGGATGTTCTTTAAAATTTATTGAACGTTCGAAGGATTATCTGCGCAGTATTTTATTTTGATCTTAATCATTCTAGATCTTCGAGCAATTGGTCGGTTAGTTATTGTTAATTTGGTTAATTTTTCGTTTAAAACTATTATAGTCATTCTTCTTTTCTACACTATTATAAAATTGTTGCAGAATTTTGTTTGTACACACATAAGATTTTAACAGGAATAATAAGGTTACATTATGTTGTTCAGGTGTTCCTACATGCAATTTTATTTTGTTGGAACTAAATTTTCAGACACTTTTTGCTCTATAAAAAATTTCTGGTGGTGTACAAGATAACTCTTCACTACTCGACATGTTATAAAACTCATACAATATAAATTTGCAAGCATATCATCAATGATCTGTTCGTTTCAAAACTTGATACCAACAATAATAAAAATCACCGTTCGTTTTATTTAATCTCGAACACATCGGAACACAGTGGAAATGTATGCTATCCTCCGGGCTCTCAAAGAATGCAGGATAGATCTCAGGTACACCCAAGTTGTATATGATATATATATATATATATATATATATATATATATATATATATATATATATATAAACATGCAACAACGACTGTAAGACTACATTAAACTACGCAGAAAATAGATATAAAACGAGTGGTACGACAAAGAGACACTTTATCACCAAATCTATTCACAGCGGTTTTGGAATACGGTTTTAAAATACTAAATTGGGATAACAAGGGTGTTACAATAGATGGAGAAAAACTAAATAATCTCTTATTCGCGGATTATATAGTGTTGATTGCGGATGATATAAGTGAAGCACGAGATATGCTGCAGCATATGGTTTAAAAATCAGTTTCTAAACAGTTTTACTGAACCATCAGTAATTGTTATGAAGAATGCCCCTTACCACAGTATGTTATTACATAAAATACCAAACATGTCCTGGCTCAAAGCAGATATTGAAGAATGACTAGCAAATCGAAATATTGCTTTTTCACATACTACGTTTAAACATGAGCTTCTAAAAATTGTGGATTAGTAAGTATATGTTGTATTTATATAATAATTTCTAATTTTATACAACAATCTCCTTCCTGTATTTTTATTTCATTGTAATTAAATTTTAAAGTAGTTTTACTGATTTTGTCAACAAAATTAAAACTGGTATATTTTTTAGAAACAAACCACCAAAAACATATTTGAATGTGACATTGAGCAAAGGGTGTTGGCAGTGAAACAAATGAATGGGTATCTGTATAACTCTATAATATAGAAAGTGTCAAAAAGGCACGACTATCTGTTCTTAGAGGATCCCTACACGTATGTGTAGTAGTGAATGTTGGGTTAAGCAGAAGTATGAAACTAAGATCAAGAAGATAGATAAAGGAATAGTGAGATAAGGGAACACTGTGGTGTGAAAGATGTGGTAAAAAAGATAGATAAAGGAATAATAATAATAAATTTCTTGATTACCAATTATAAAAAAGAATTACATTTTGTTTACATATATTTAGGACGAGATTCAGTTTGTATGTAATAATAAAAAAGGTACAATATGAAATATATACTTGGTACTTAATATAGGTATATTTGATCTTTCATCTTACCCCAAAAGAAAGCAAAGACAGCAAATAATATAATAGAAAAATAATTTAAATTAATAGAAAAATAATTATAGTTTAGCAATTAATTAACCAAGGGAATATATTTTAATCCGAAAAATTAAATTATTGTTGAGAAAAAAATAGTCAAAGAGAGCCCGTTTGAGTTTTTGTAGTGATAAGTGACTGTAATCGTGAGGTAAATTATTGAGACAGTTAACAATACAATAAGAAGAGAATCGTTTGAGAGACTCAGTATGGTGACGTGGTATAGTAAGAGTATTTCTATGTCTTAAGTTTAGAAAATGTACATCGGTTTTGTATTTTATTTTATGATACAGATATGGTGGAGATTTTTCCTTTAATAATTTAATGTTAGAATACAATTCTCGACGATTTTTTATGTGTAACCATTTAGTATTTCTGAATGTATGGCCGATCTGTTCAAAATTGCGAATACCAAAAGCTATACTTAGGCATGAATTTTGCAATTTTTGTATTCTATTTATATCAAATAAATTTAAACAAGAATTATATAAAATGTCACAGATATTTAGTTTATATAGCACTAGTGACTCACATAGTAGGATTTATCTAACACATGGCGAGATTGAAATATAAGTTTTAGAGCTGCATAAGCTTTTGGTAAACAGTAACTAATATGGTGCAAGAATCTTAAGTTTTCATTAATGGTATTACCATTAATTATAATATTTGATGGGAATTCTTGCTTGAACACCTGCGAATCAACTTTATTTTCAAAAATAATTGCGTTGGTCTTAGATGCATTAAGTTGTAGACAATAATTAATTAAAAATGTATAAATATAAAGATTATGTAAGCCTAGATGGATTGGACACGTAGAGAGGATGGATCATCAAAATGTCTAAGCTCTTCAAAAGCCATAACCTCAAATTAGATAGCAAAGTAAAACTCCTGCGCTGCTATGTGTACTCCATATTGTACTATGGCATGGAATCCTGGACATTGACCGAAGCAACACAAAAGAAGCTCGAAGCCTTCGAGATGGGTAGATAGAGTGACCAATGAAACAATACTGGAAAGAATGGGGAAGGAGAAAGAGGTGATGAAAACGATTAAGAGAAAGAAACTGGAATATCTCGGACATATAATGAGAAATGACAACAAATACAAACTCTTAAAATCCATCCTTCAAGGAAAAGTGTTTGGAAAGAGAGGGCCCGGAAGAAAAAGGATATCATGGCTCAAGAACCTAAGGACATGGTATTCAAAAACAACCACAGAACTGTTTAAAGCAGCAGTCAACAAGGTCATCATAGCCAGGAGGGTCACCAATATTCGAAACTAATAGGCACTAGAAGAAGAAGAAGAGGATGGATGGATGAAAGAAGATTGGCGAAACAGATTTATAAGCGAACGTAAATGGGCAAGTCGATAGAGGTCGGTCAGTTCAAAATTGTTTACGGAAAAAGTCGTGACTATGTGTGAAAAAGTGTATTAACAAATAATATGGTGTTTAGGTGTTCCTAACTACAAATCGCGATTTGGGTACACTTAACATATGTTTTGTTTTAAAAATCCCTCACAATTCATCATCTTACTTAACTAAGAAACTGTATAAAAAGTACCCATGGTCCACGAGCCATAAATAATAAACGATCAACTTTCTCTTAATAGCAATATTTTTCATTTCATTTTTCTTACTTCGCCTCTGTGCGCTGATATGGAAAACATATTCTTTTTAATCGAAGACTGCAGTCAATGCGGAAACCAGTAAATGATCGCATTAGAACGGCGTTTAAAAAATAATGAAAGTTTTACTGGAGGGAGTTTGAAGAACACAAAAATGACAATTGTTCAGTTCCTGTTTATTTTACTTCGCCAGTATGCGGTTAATTTTCTAATGCCATTTCACCTCCAAATTTTTTTAAACCAATGGCAGCTTTGAGTACGAGAATTTCCAATAACTGTGAAATATAAAGATGATATCTGAAGAATTACGGAACTTGACACTTATAAATGACAGATCGATACGTCAAAAAACGTTTTAAGCTAATGTCAACAAGAATTATTTTACCCTATTCAATTAAGCAAGTTTATTATTATCATTTTAACTCCAATGGAATCTTAATAAAAGGTAATTAAACTTCATAAATAGATCCATTTTAGTGTGTTGGCAAAGCGTCGTTATAAAATAGTAAAATTAGTTCCAGTCTTGCGTGACGCCGCCGCCATCATTATCCGAGGCACAAACTAACGTGTCCTTTAAATATTCCTCAACTTTTAATGCTATTCAAATTGAAATCCATGCAGACATGCATTTTCGTGCCGTAGTCTTAATTCCAGCAATTTGCCGACCACCTCCTTTTTTTCCACCCCCACGGAATCGCGCTGCGCGTTGCTTGAATTTTTATGATTGTTCGCCACCGATATTAGTGTCAAACTGTTATTTATACGGACCTCGGGATTTTAGTCACGGTTTTGATACCGTAATTACACTTTCGGTGATTTATGCTAATTGAAACAGTTAGATGGAAAAAAATGAGCAGGTAGCTGTGGCTGCTTTCACCATTCGTGGTCCGTAATTACATATAATAATGCCAATATGACATTTTTATTCATAAATCTTTTTCTCTGCTAAAATTAACATCCATCCTGTGTGCACGGTATTAATATTTTAATATTCGTGTCTCTAATGTCAACTGTCAATTTTCATATTAAACGTCAACGACTGTCACTTTTGGTGTCAAAAGTCAACCGTCACATTTTCAACGGTTTTTAACCACTGCAATGTTTTAGTTAATAAAATATGAAGAAAAACAGTATTTGTATTCGAGTGGTGAAAAGTTTTAATTCTTTAAAAGCGTTCGTGTGTATTCAGATCTCAGACTGTCGTTATTAAATTTTCCCGTCTTAAATAATAATAATTGCGAACGGTTATTTGCACGTTATTCGGGTAACTTATTAAAGTTTTAAGTTAGTCATGATCCGGTAATAAAATTTTAATTGGGGTTTAAAAGGCAATTTAAAAATCATGCGGATGAAAATTTGCAAATACGAAAATTCGTGTCTTGGCTGGAAGATATAATATAGACCGTTTTACAGTACACATTTGAAATTACTGCTTATTTCCATCGTTCAATTTTATGGAGGATATTCAAGGGAGGAGGTTTTTGTTTTAGGTTTTTATTTTTCCTTTTAGCAAGAATGCTTCATAAAAACATACCCGACAATAATTTTTTTTCATTATTCGTCAATTTTTTGACGTCGATCTACTCTACAGTGTAATACTGCCGTCCTAACAAGAAAGGTCATACATGCATAATGCGTAATGTGGGGTAGCTCGGTCTTGTTGAAGGTTTACATTCCATACAGTGTCACGTGCCTATTTTTTCCCTTCTACAGTTCCATTATTATCTCTGATAGTTTTGTATTCCTCAGGTACTCGTAAATAGATTCGCTTACCGTATTTTGTTGTAATTTAAATATATCACTCGTTGTAAATAGTGTTGCATACCTTGTAGTGATAGGATTCAATTATTAATGGCTGTGACATTTTTGTTAATCGATGGAGATGGAGTGGGGGTTTTTGTTATTAGATTTTGCTTTGATTTTTGGCCTCGATTGTCGTGTGTTGTCAGCTATATTATTGTTTGGTTTGCATTTCTGTGTGGATGGGCTGGCTATCAACACGGACGAGTGCGATTATGAGTTTGGAACATAGATTTGTGAAGATTGTTGGTTGACGCGTGTTCCGTGTCATTTCTTGATATCCGGCCTGGGAGTCAGTAGTTTAAGGGGGTCGTTTGGTGTCAGTCTTAGGAGTCGGGTGGTGGTGAGAGTTTTTTTGGAACGATTTGATATTAACACGTGAGCAGAACCTCTACGGTTTTTTCTTTCATATCTGGCTGTATTCGGGCCATCTTAATTGGATTTTGAAGAAAAACCATTTAATTTTTAACTTGACCATTCTATCTTACCTTCGTTGTTGATATTTTGGATTTTGGTGTCGAATTAAAATAACCGCGTGCGGGATCTGATGGAGGGAAGCCATTGTTAAGTAGCAGGTGCAGTTCCATAATCAAACCGGCCACAGGAGTAGGCCACAGGAGTAGTGAATTCGTATACCCAAAGGTTACAAGTGATTTATTTTAGAATATTTAAACGACGTGATTTGTTTTTGACACCACGATTAAGTTTTGTTTTAATTTATTAATATGGGACACTGTTGAAAACTATTTATTGCATTGGATAATATGCCAAGGCTGAACTTTGATTAAAGTAATATTCTCAATAGTTCTTTTTGTCCAAGTAAAAATGTTTTCTTCATACTTATTTGTGAATATCCTACAATATTGCTATTTTGTTGGACAGCCATTGTAAAAAAAAGTAATATTTTTAAATAAGCTCGATTATTTTAACAGTGTAAATCTTTATGTAAATGGTAAAAAAACGTGAGTAAATTAGCAGCCGTACGTGAACGTTTGATTAAGTATTATTAAAAAGTTGACTTGTATACGTTTTTTTTGGTAACTTGATAAAGTTTGTTATTTTTACCTTTGTTTTAGTTATTTTATGGAATCGTAAACTTTGGATTTTTGATTTATTGTTGTCTTATAAAGTTGTAAATTTTGAAGTTTCGATTTATTGTTAGCTGTTGATTTTGATTATATTTGTTATAAGTTTATTATTGAACTGTGTGCCTGGATTTATTGTTGGCTGTTAATTTTGGCTATATTTGTTATAATTTTGTTATTGAGCTGTGTATTTTGATTTATTGTAAGAGTAAAGTATCCGATATATTTTTGCTATAATTTTATTTATTTGGTTCACCATAATCTTAGTTGTTTATCGTGTGGCTCTGCTAGTGCCTATAAGACCTAGGGGTTTCCGGCTTGAACCGTCTAAGTCGGTGGCGCGGCTCACTTTTATTTTCCCTTTTTTTTCTTCTACCCTCTACGGCTGAGCTCGGGCATAATTTGCCAGTAGAGAGACCTCTGGCAGAGTACTCTTTAGAGAACGAAAAAGACGTGGCAACAGCTAGCACCATATTTCCCTAATCATCAACTTGTCTCTCTCTAGTGACTGAGTAATAATTTTTTTTTACTGAAAATAGTCGCAAAAAGGGTAGACCTATTGTATGGGCCGCGGACGGCCCTCACTGCGACTATTCGAAGGGGGATTGATTATAGAAAGAAAATGATTGTGGACCCGCTTTTTGAAAAGTTGCAGGTCATAGTTCTCTGATAAAATTGATTTTGGAAGCTTGTTCCATTCTGTAGCAGCCCTGTAAAAGAAGGATTCTTGATGGAGATTGGTCCTTGTTGTGTCAATCTTGAGAGTAAATGGGTGAGACTGATCAGCGTGCCGAGTTCTTCGGACAAGTGTGGCCAATGGTGGTACAAGAGTTTTTATTTCTCTGGATCATCTACTAAGGGAATATCTGTCTGCAACTCTTCTTCTATGTTCTAGTGGGCGAAGGGTATCTCTGAGAGTTAAGCTGTTTATCAACCGAATGGCCTTTTTCTGAATGGAATCTAGAAGACGAAGAGAATGCCTTGGTGCTGAACCCCAAATGTGCGAGCAATACTCCAGTAGAGGGGTCGGATTTGAGCCTTGTACGTCGTCAACAGTTGATCGGGAGTAAAAAACTTTCTAGCTTTCCACAGAAAACCTAGCCTCTGGCTTGCTGACTTTGCGATGTTAGCAACATGGTTATGCCAAGACATATTATTAGACACCGTGACTCCCAAAAATAGAGATGAAGGGACTTGATTTAAGGGTATTTCCGGACATTGTGATAGAATGATTTACCCAATTTTATACTGTTCAACACTTCCACAATTTCTGTCGTACTAATTTCACTTTTATTACAACTTTCACTCATGTCTTTAAATGGGTCCTGTACTTGTGTATCCTTTTTCTCAAATAAGTATTACTTTCATCTCCTTTAGAACGCATTCCTCTCCTGATTTTTTTTCTGATTTTTTTTAGTTGCGAGGTAGTAAAATTTGTTATGCATAAAAAATTTACAATCCTAATAATCTTTTCATTTTTGCTGTAATACAGCTAATAGTTAACAGTCATCAAAAAAATAAAGCATCCGACAAATGTGAAAATGCCCCTAATTTAATCCCAACCACCCTGTGTACGTACTGTTACAAATGAATGTAAATATATATTAAGTAATAAATATTTGTCAATCATTTTAGAATTAATGAGAACGTTAATAAAAAATCAATAAAACTAGAAGCTTAAGAAAGAGGTTAGCGACGACACAGGTAGTCTAATAAAGAAGAGCGTCTTCTCTACAATTTGTGACCAGTCACTGTGATTTTCACATATTATTTTTACATCAATCACCGTTTCACCACTCTATCACAGGCGAGTCAAAACTATCAATCTTTTCGTAGAGATGGTCGCAGCCGCATAAAAAAATAATCCACTTATAGTTTGCGATTGGATGTTGTCAAATTGTTGGTAAACCAATAGCCATAAACTATCTTGCAATGCAAAAAAGAACAAACCTTATTATGAATATAACTTCCCACTGGTATTTGGATTCTATAATAATCCCAGCTTTTACTCGCTTGAATTAATAAAGGGTGTAATTAACAGAACTAGAAATCTGCCTCGTTCGTTTACATTCCGGGCAATGAAAAAGCCAATACATTGGCGAAAAAAGAAATTAGCAATAGGTCCAAATCCTTTTTGCGAATGTACGAAACAAGCATTAAAGCAATAACCAAAAGATGGAAGCAAGGGTTAAAATATTCACACTGGAATAACAGAGAACAATTGAATTAATACTGCAGGGACAACAACCTTTTATTCCTAAATGGACAAGACTTAAAATAGCTAGTCACCACCAAGTCAATGAACATTTAAACAAGAAGGAGAATAATTACTGCAGATTCAACTATAACAACAAAGAATATATGCATCATCTGTTGAAAAAATGTGAAACACTAAAACAAAAAGAAGTAAGTAAAATAATTTCTACCTACGAAGATCTTGGATATTGTGATAAAAGATCACTGATTTCGTATTTCAAAATGGACTCAAAAGTAACACAATAAATAATCTGAAGTATGGCACAAGATATCTTAAATTCGAGGTGCCAAAGGGCTCTTTCAGACCCGACTCTGTTGTTAAATAATATTAATAATAGAATCATTACGCAATAACACGTTACGGTTCCTAAATAACAGCTCCTTAGAGCGGTCTTTCTTCTGCCGTTTACCGATTTGCCGTCCATCAATCTCTCGGATCACTTTTGAGTGACTACTAGACCGGTCGACGGGCACCTGCGGGGTGAACACGTCCGTCCGTCTGTCATACTGTCAACCTGCTGATAATCACACTTCCCAACTATTTATTTTATACCCAAGAACGGGCGATTTTTCATTTTAAACCATAAAACATATACCTGATGTCGCGTTCGAGATAAATCGAGTTAATAGATCGGCACTTCATTTGTCAATGATACTAAAAGATAATAAAAATGAAATGATCCATCCAAATGGATTTTTTTAACATTCGAAAGAGTAAAAGTATATTTCAAAATAATATTCAGCAAATTATTACTGGGATTGCAAAAATTTAAACATTCTTGCATTATAATTTGCCATTGGCCTCAATCACATTCGAAGCCTCCTCTGTCTTGGTATCGTAACAAATGAAGAGCATGATAAATAAAAATGGAACGCCTTAATCGGCAAGTCAAAAATATTTGGATCAATTACATCTGCTGGCCGACCGACACAGCAGCCCAAAAATACTAAGCACCGTATTTATTTATTGCAATTCATTTCATGTTTTCAAAAAAGTCTTTTACAACAACTCCATACTGCAAGGAAGTTCCATCTTGTTGACAACTTTTTCTTAACCTGCTGCAAATGTTCCTGAAGTGGACTATTTTTCAGCTCTGACAACACTTCTTGAAGCATATCTCGGTATTTTACAGAATTGACAGCACCATTAAAGATTCTATCGTCTTTATTTACGCCTTGATGAAAGTAGCCCTATATGGTCTAAATTGCAGACTTACTTTTCTTAATCCACACACACACACACACACACACACACACACACACACACACACGCACGCACGCACGCACGCACGCACGCACGCACGCACGCACGCACGCACGCACGCACGCACGCACGCACGCACGCACACACACACACACACACCTTATTTCTTTTACACATCAACGACCTCTTGAAAACCACCACGAACCCCGTTTACAGTTTCGCAGACGATAGCACACTTGTCTCAACTTCGACATCCTATCGATCACTTTCGGTGAATGATACAAATAGACTCAGGCAGGAACAGGTTGATTCCATCAATAGAGATCTTAAAGCAATCGTCGAGTGGGGAACCAACAATCTTGTTCAGTTCAACGCCCAAAAAACACAAAGTGCCACGTTTTCCAAGAAAGTGAATTCCTCAAATCATTCCATCACAATGTCCGGAAATACCCTTGAACCAAGTCCCTCTATCTCGATTTTGGGAGTCACGGTGTCCAATAATATGTCTTGGCATGACCATGTTGCTAACATCGCAAAGTCGGCAAGCCAGAGGCTAGGTTTTCTGTGGAAAGCTAGAAAGTTTTTTACTTCTGATCAACTGTTGACGACGTACAAGGCTCAAATCCGACCTCTACTGGAGTATTGCTCGCACATTTGGGGTTCAGCACCAAGGCATTCTCTTCGTCTTCTAGATTCCATTCAGAAAAGAGCCATTCGCTTGATAAACAGCTCAACTCTCACAGATACCCTTCACCCTCTAGAACATAGAAGAAGAGTTGCAGACCAGTCATTACTCTACAGATATTTCCATGGCAGATGCTCCAGAGAAATAAAAACTCTTGTACTACCATTGGCTACATTCGGCCGAAGAACTCGGCACGCTGATCAGTCTCACCCATTTACTCTCAAGATTGACACTACAAGGACCAATCTTCATCAAGAATCCTTCTTTTACAGGGCTGCTACGGAATGGAATAAGCTTCCAAAATCAGTTCTTCCAGAGAACTATGACCTGCAACTTTTTAAAAAGCGTGTCCACAATCATTTGCGTTTGCGTTTGCGACTATTTTTAGTTAAAAAAAAGTTGCTCCTTGGGCACATTACAAACCAAACTATATCAAGAGATCTCCAAATATCCTCTGTCAAAGAAGAAATCACCAAGTTTGTAAAAGAATATGCCACAAGATTAATAAAAAAAAAATTTAATAACTTTGTGAACTCGCTGTATGTTTTGATAATACCCTCTAGCTAACGTAACCTAACCTAGCTAACTGGCATCGTTCAAAAACTATTGAAAAAGTACCAACATTTATTTAAAAGAATTGTAAATCACCCAGTGCTGACAATGCTATTAATTTTTTGCTCGTTCTTTACGTAATGTGTGATTCAGAAAATGTACATCGGGGAGGTCGCATATTTCATAATTCTCATGACTAAATTAAATTCGTGATGGCTCGTTTATTAAAATAATATTTAAACAATAAATAACTGTTTTATCGATAGGAAACAACGAATTTAAAAAGTTGGCAACAATTTTCACGTCTTTCAAATCGTGCAACAATACCGCATGACTGTCGACAAATGTATCGAAACTGAAAAAAATAAAATAAAAACAAAACAAAATAAATAAGGAAAGAGCCCGATCGAAGAACGAACGGACAGATGGAATAGATAAAATCCGTTTATTGTTTTCTCAAGTTTTATTGAATGAATGATGACGGGAGAAAGATTGAAACCCCGAATCGAAAAAGATAATACACTCTTTCGACCGATAGGAATGGGAACGGGTACATGACACACGTGACAGGTGACTGATGGCCAGTTGAATGTGATAAATCTAACTGCGAATGCGAACGCGCGAGATCCTCCAAAAGGGTAAACCTGAAAGACATTTGGATTTTGCCAAAGGTTACGATTGCCCACTAATAGGGAAGAATCAAGGTGTGGGCGACATCTATTATTAATCGTATGAAATTCTCGAGGTGTGAACCGCAAACTAAACTCCATTTGTTTACATGGGTAAATTATTTGGAGCTATTAAAGCACTTAAAGTGTTATATTTGAACGATATTTTGTAAATAATTGGTGTTGATAAACCACAAAATCAGAAAATGCAAAAAATTAAAATATGTGATCTTCTTCCGATTATCGAACGTTGGCAATCATAATGGCTATAATAATTTTTATCGCAGCTCGGAATAGTTCAACGGATGATTTGCGATACCACTTTTAAAGATTTCGGAGCCAAGATGTTCTTCTTCTTCCTGGACCTCTACTTCCAGCAATCTTACTCTGCATCACTAAATGGGGGAGGTAATATTTCTCTGCATGCCTCATCAAGTGGCCGAAGTATTCGAGTTTTCGGCTTTTTATTATTTTAATTATTTCTGTGTTTTTCCTTTTTTTTTTATGAAAATAGTCGCAAAAAGGGAAAGGGGAAGGGATTATAGAAAAGAAATGTTTGTGGACACGCTTTTTAAAAAGTTGCAGGTCATAGTTCTCTGGAAAAACTGATTTTGGAAGCTTATTCCATTCCGTAGCAGCCCTGTAAAAAAAGGATTCTTGATGAAGATTGGTCCTTGTAGTGTCAATCTTGAGAGTAAATGGGTGAGACTGATCAGCGTACCGAGTTCTTCGGCCGAATGTGGCCAATGGTGGTACAAGAGTTTTTATTTCTCTGGAGCATCTGCCATGGAAATATCTGTAGAGCAATAACTGGTCTGCAACTCTTCTTCTATGTTCTATGTTAAGCTGTTTATCAACCGAATGGCCCTTTTCTGAATGGAATCTAGAAGACGAAGAGAATGCCTTGGTGCTGAACCCCAAATATGCGAGCAATACTCCAGTAGAGGTCGGATTTGAGCCTTGTACGTCGTCAACAGTTGATCAGGAGTAAAAAACTTTCTGGCTTTCCACAGAAAACCTAGCAACTGGCCTGCCGACATTGCGATGTTAGCAACATGGTCATGCCAAGACATATTATTGGACACCGTGACTCCCAAAATCGAGATGGAGGGACTTGGTTCAAGGGTATTTCCGGACATTGTGATGGGATGATTTGAGGAATTCACTTTCTTGGAAAACGTGGCACTTTGTGTTTTTTGGGCGTTGAACTGAACAAGATTGTTGGTTCCCCACTCGACGATTGCTTTAAGATCTCTATTAATGGAATCAACCTGTTCCTGCCTGAGTCTATTTGTATCATTCACCGAAAGTTATCGATAGGATGTGAAAATTAAGGCAAGTGTGCTATCGTCTGCGAAACTGTAAATGGGATTCGTGGTGGTTTTCAAGAGGTCGTTGATGTGTAAAAGAAATAAGGTGGGGGACAGGATGGAACCCTAGGGGACTCTGGCATTGGTTTTAAACGCATCAGCAGAAATAAATACTTCTGATGTTCTACTGATTAAATCAAAGAACAGCATTGTCACTACCATTCTGTAAATCCTATGACACAAATAATAAACGTTATTAACTATTTTAAACTCAAAGCTACACTCTTTTAAAAACCAAAACCTCAAACCTTTTGAAGCAATGTTACTAAAGAGCTGCACTATTCTTAATCTTTGATAAAAAAAAAGGGCGGGGCATTCATGAGGAGTGCCGACAAAATTGAAAACTTATTATCATTTACTAAACAGTACCTGGTGCCAAACGTGGTCAAAGGCTTTAGATATATCCAAGGCTATTGCACGGGATTCACCAAACTTTTCAATAGTGTTTGTCCAGAGCTGAGTGACATAAGCCAGCAAATCTCCAGTAGACCGAAGTTGTCGAAATCCATATTGTCTGTCATGGATTATCTCAAATTTCTCCAGATATTCCTTATTCATTGTAGAACCCCCTCATTTCTTATTCGGTCCATCCAGCTTATTAGTAGGATCCTTCTGTAGACCCACATTTCAAGGGCCTCCAGCTTCCTTTAAATCTTAATGCAGCTCAGAAATTGAAGATGATCTTAAAGATAGAAAAACAAATCTCAAAATTTATGTTTGTTTGCAGCAAGCACTTTGTAAAAAATGATTTTTTCAGTGGTAAGTTTAATATTGTTGTCCAATGATTCTATCATTTTATTTGTTATTTTTCATAGTGACCCAGAGAAGGCGTTTGAAAGATGAATCTGTTTTTAGCCAGAACCTTCCAGTGTTGAAGTATCAACATTCCATAACTAAGAAAGACATAGAAGTGACCGAAGTTATTTGGATTATTATATATAATCCTTAATTGGTCGAACACGTTCGCCCACATACTACAATATGTCCGAAATTGATATTTCGACTTTCATAGGCATTGCAACAAGAATTCCAGGGACAACAGAACTGAAAAACTTCGAAAACAAACCAAAATTGATACGTGGTCACACCTGGTCTTTTTAACAAGAATCCATCGACAATAAAACTAAAACGTCGAAAAAAAAACCTCAAATCCTGCTTCAATCCAATAGTTTAACACAAAAAATAAACTCAAATCTCTGAGAGATAACTAAAATTCCCTTCAATTAAAACGTTGCTTTTACAGGTGATCAAATGACAGAATATTTGTTGTTCACACCTCGATCCGATATTTTGTCATTGACAGCGCCATCTCGCGTTACGTGATTTTTCCCTATTGTTTAAGGATAAAGAAATTTCTGCGCACGCCCGACTATAACCAGATTATAAGTCATCTGTCGATTGGATCGTTCCCTCGCAAATACAATCAATCTGTGTTTGTTTATGTATTAGCTTGTTTTTATTTCTTTATTCTGTTTTGTTAATAATGGACGGATTGAAGTAGTAGAAGAAAGTGGAAAAAATCACTGTTGGAAGAGCTTCCTGTGGTTCTGACTGGCATTATGCAGAACAATAATATAAAAAGTGGCTTTAACTAATTGTATAATGTATTTTAATACGCATACTTGCTAATTTCGTTTAAAGAAAGAAGAATGTTTCTGGATAATAGCTGAAAGTATTAACATTCCTTTTATTAAATAATTACCGCAATTTACCTGTGTGTATTTCCTTATTACCAGAAGTATGTTTGTAAAATGTTAATTCCACAATTTGTGTGTTTATTTATCTTTTGCATTCTGGCGTATATCGCCGTGATAGCAACTTGTAAAAACGACATTATCCGTCGGATTTCAAGAATGCCGTTGCGTATTGATAAAAATATATAAACTGCCTAGCAGTTGCGAATATCAACTAATAAAATGGAATTTTATGTATTTTCTTGAATTATTTTGTATTTTATGTGAGCGCCAATCGTTGAATATTATTATTTATTATTTAATGTTATTGTTACGCGGTAATGGTTTTTGAAAAAAAGGCCAGCTGTCAAGTTAGTACCAACAGTACCGACGAGCACGTATGAGAGCACTGATGAAAGTAGAGGAAGCAAAAGATGTGTGCAAGAACCGTAGCAGGTGGAAGGAAGTGGTCTCTGCCTACCCCTACCGGAAAAAGGCGTTGTAATTAGTTGAAAATCTAAGTGATTTACAAAAGTAAAATTTATTGTGTAAAAGCAAAAGTAAAAAAATTGTTTTGTTACTGTATCGAGAGTTTAAAATCACCGAACTCAAGAAAGAAGTAGATATCGTAACTATACGAAGACGCAAGACGTTGATGATGATCATAAATGTAGCAGATTTTGATAAAATGTTGGCCGGTCCATTTAAATACGAATTATCATAATTCCGTGTGACGTTTATGAGCTAGAAAAAGAATAAACTTATAAAACACTTGAGCCGGTCCGGCTGCGAGCGAAAATATATCATTTTACTTTGCGCCCTTTTGATAAAAAGTTAATTCGAATTTTACGAGCTTCGCCGACATCCTTAATGCGTCGGCCCTTCACAATGAACTTGCTTTTTATTCAAAGTTCTCGGGATTTATTTATGGAACTATGGGCCCTTTAAATGGATGAGACCTGCATTTTTATGCTCGCATTTCGGCCCACCTATCAACTCATAATCTGATTTACTCGATAAGAGGAACAACGTGAAATACGGACCAAGTTATACGTGTTGGAAAAACGACGCCCTCTCGCGTGATAATAACGAAGCCTTTCAACGAATAATAATTTTTGCAAATAATACCGCTTTTTGTACGATTTTCTTGGTATACCGTTGAGTATTCCGATGGTCTAAAGAGTGAGTTCGCGATACGATCTGAAAATTAAAAATTTCCCCGAGAAAAGTTAATTAAGCTCTATCATTTCATCGATCTGAAACATGGCGTGACATTTGGGAAATAAGAGCACAACGTTTCTAATTAAACTGCGATGGCGGCAGAAAAGATCTTTTTTGACATCCGTCTGGAAGGGACCCACTTCCTAGACGCTTTTTATTTGAGAAAGTAGCACTTTTCCTGCCTACTCCGGGAAGTTGTTGTCATTACCATAGCAACAAAATAACGTCTCACGATGACATATTATCTATAAATACACACATGGAAATAATCTAAGAATATTTAACTAATATTTAAGCTGGTTTATTAAATTTATTTTATTTTTGACCCACGTTGTATGTCACCGTATGGAATATGCTTCAACGAAGACTTTTAAGAACAACCAAAAATTATTTGAGGCTTTTCAGGGAGCATCGATAGTAGCTATACCTCAACAACAAAAATAAAAAGATAATTTATTTATTCTAAAAACAACCATCCTCAAAAATCCCTAGTTGGAAGCTGTCAAGTGGTGCAGAACTTTGTATACCTCGGATCTTTAATCGAAAACACAAACAAAAGAAATTCACCGGCGCATTCAACAGGCACGACTAGCCATGACAAAACTCAATAGAATATAGCATGACTTTAACATCACCAAAACAACTAAAATATCTCTGGTCCGATCCCTGGTTTCTTCCATCTTTCTGTCGGGAGACGTGGACGACCAAACAGGCTAATCGCCATCGTACAGATGCCTTCGAGATGTGGTGCTGGAGAAGAATGATGCGGATTTCGGGGGCGGCACAAATCTAACCTCCCTATATTCCTAAAGAAAAAGACCTTTAACCAATGTGTGTTACCGGTGTTGACATACGGCGCAGAAACGCTAACCTTGACAAAGAGAACGGTGCAAAAGATCCGAGTGGCTCGAAGGGCGATGGAACGTGTGATGTTGGGGGTTTCTTTAAGAGAAAATTTTTTGCTCAAGTTGATATCCGATAAAATCAGTCAACTTGTGGTCATCTGATCGAACACAACCAATCAAAACAAAATTATACTGAAAAGAGCCCATGGGTTCTTTTCACTAAATCATGTCATGTTGCTATGGATACATACCTACATTTCCTTTCAATTCGATTTTGACAATTCAAATATTTCAATATGTCACGATTTGGCTGTGATACTCAAGATAATATTGATGAAATTATAGCATCGAATATACCGAAGAATACTGTTCACAATATAAATTTTGTGTGGAAAGCGTTCATGGACTTTTGTGATGTAAGAAAATATGAATTAGATGGAAATCGGACGGTGAAAGAATTGCGTCGATTTTAAACGATTGGGCTGTAAATATGAGAAGAAAAGATGGTACAGAGTTTAAAGAAGCTACTGTCAAAACCATATGGAACATAACAAGTAAGCTTCTACAAGAAAAAAATTTTTCTAATTGTACTTTTGATAATTGTACATTCAAATAAATTGTTTCTGCTCTGTATTTATTTCCATAATCAGCACAAAAATTTCTATACGAATACCCTCGAACATTGATAAATGCTCAAAAATTTTATAACATCTATCTCAAGCTTGTTGCTAATAGGCCTACGGCGTCGGTCTGTTTCCAAGCAACAAGCTTTCGAAATCTGTTATAAAATTGTTTCGACAATTATCAATGTCCTTGGGTTATTACTACTGACAAGATCTCAAACCGCGAAATAAGACTAAGGTCAAGAGTAGCCGCGTCGCTAGAATGACGCATAACAGATGAACAAGGCGGATATTGGAGTGGCGACCAAGAGACGAAGCATATCGAAACACGATGGACTGATGACATAAAGCGCTGCCAAACAAATTAGATGCAAGCGGCACGGGACCGATGCGAATGGAAAGTGATGAGGGAGATCTATGTTCAGCAGTGGACACCAGAAGATTAAGTGATAATGAGATAGAACGAACGTCTCAATTCTAAATGAGATTGGTATCCAAGGCGCCTGTCCTCCATAGTACTGAAACGTGCCCTGACATTTTTTGGACACATTCAAAGGACTGACAACATGGATAAACTAGTTGTACATGGCCATCCCTCTACTGGCCGACGACGGAGTCGATCTCCCACACGCTGGGTGGATCTAACAAAGATGTGTCTCGATCTAAACGTCAGCGGGGCTTCCGAACTGACTCCTAATCGGATGAGATGGCCGTTAGGAAAGCAATCGACAAACTATATATCAGTGATGCCTCGGCCAATACCAGCAACAACTGACAATAAAATGCGTTCACAACACATCTGACAAGATGTTATGACTGTGATGATGAAGAATTTGTATAGTAGGTACAAGTTAATAATAAAAATTATTTACTATTAGAATTATTTTGGATATTCTCCCTGATGGACACCAATAGAGAGTATCTTGTAGAATTACGTATAGTATTAAATAATAAAGAATTCCAATTTTCACTTCAACATAGCTTTATGAGCAGCCAGAACGTGTCGGAAAAGGCACGACTGGCTGTCCATGGAGGGGGAGTGCTGGTCTTTACACCTATATATGGTAGTGGATGTTGGGTTTGGCAAAAAAGCATGAAAATAAGATTAATGCTGCGGAGCTAGGTAGTCTGAGTATAGCCGGAGTGACTATGACGAATAAATTGAAGAATAGTGAGATAGTGGAATGTTGTGGTGTAAAAGAAGATATGGTAACAAAGACAGATAAAGGAATGCCAAAACGGTAGAGGTCGACTTGGGCGGCGAACGTATATCAATTAAATATAAATTGTTTTAAAGAAAGGCCAGCTGTCAAGAGTACCAGCAATCGACGAGTGCATATGGAAGCGCTGATAAAAGTAGAAGAAGTTAAAGACGTGTGTAAGAACCGTAGCAGAAGTGGTCTTTATCTACCCCTACGGGAAAAAAGTTTGACTATATGTATATATGTAATGTAAGTTAGATATGTAAGATAGATATTTATACCAAGAATAAATAACATTCTTCAATAACAGTCTTCTTCTTCTTCTAGGTGCCGTGACTGTTTAACGATCGTTGGCGATCATTCTGGCTATCATGTTTGCAATCATTATTTTATTGGTTGCCGCTCGGAAACGTTGTATAGTGGTGAGACCAAACCACTGTCAGAGATTTTTGAACCAGGAAGTTCTTCGTCTGCCGGGGCGTCTCTTACTATTAATCATACCCTGTATTATAAGATGTAGAATGTCATACTTTTCTGGGTGTCTCATGATATGTCCGAAATATTCAAGTTTTCGTTGTTTTACAATCTTGACCACTTCTATAAATTTATGCATTCTTCTAAGCACCTCCCCGTTTGTGATTTTTTCCACCCAACTTATTCTTAGCATTCTCCTGTACAACCACATCTCGAAAGCTTGTAGACGTTTGAGCGTGTGGCTTCTGTTAGTGTCCAGCTCTCGACTCCGTACAGTACAGGTCAATAATAAAAAGAGTTATTAATATTACATGAATAGAATTACAGTTAGGGTTTTTGGTCGCGTTCATTGCTATAAATTCAACAACAGGCATTTAAAACGAAGAAGTTTAAGCAAGAATTATAATGTTATAAAATTATAAAAATAAATATATAATTTTGTTTTGCAAATATATAACTATTTTATATAAATATACGCGCTTTATTTATTATCATTTTACTCCGCTGGAAATTGTTTCGTAGATATCTTGTTTGCTTTTGTCTTCTGGTGTAAAGATTCTGTAATCGAAAATTGAGAGGGGGAATGAATGCATCTATGTCTACGGAACTAATTCCTGAAAGCCTGTCGCTTTCACAGTTTAATAAGAAATGTAAGTGATCTCTAAGAAAATAGCTGGTCAGTGGAATTGGGGATTCCAAATGTGTTCGTTTTAGTTGCACTGATGAATTAGGCGTGTTTATTTGATAGCTGCACAGCTTTTTCCAATTATTAGCACTTTAGCTTAAAAATATAAACATTAAGCTAAAGTTTTTTAACCACTTTTAAAAATGAATTGCAAGCAGGAACGTTTTCAATAAGTCTTCCCGTCTAAAATGCCTCCCAAAACCTATCTAGTTGTTATCGCGGAAGCAAAATCTCGAAAACGGGTGTTAGAAAACATAAAAAGAATCTTTCGATTACCTTTTCCGATTACAAGAAGTTACAAAGCCACGACGGCGTTACGACTCATCTTCCTCGCTCGTCGAAAAAGCAAAAAACGAGCTAAGAGCTGATAAAACAGGGTTCTATGGACCAATTTTCCTAAGTGTATGTGTGATTTTCCCGAGTTTGATGGTCGGTAATTTCAATAATCGGCTCGTTTTATCCCGAGGACAGCATTTTCTCAGTCGGAAGTGGCTGTTTCGACCGTGTTTTATATCCCAACTTATTGTCGTTACTCTCGTTTTTATGCATTTTTTTACTAGCGGTGATGATACTGCCCAAAATTTAATGGACGATAGTCCTTTACGAACAAATTCAGCACGTTAACATGCAAAATTCATTTTTACTCACTCGTAGATAACAAAATCCAAGATGGTCTTTTTATATAATATTTACGTTTAAATTTTTTTAAATAATATATTGAATTATTTCGGAATTCTACGCTGCTCAACGAGTCCAAAGAGGTAAACAATTTGTTGAAATTTTATTCAGTTTACGCAAATACAAAAAAAACTCACATCATTCGAAATAAAGGTGACATATAAAGTTTAAACAAAAGGTTTGTAATAACAGTGTATTAAAAAAATCAACCTTTACTGCACGCTTATTATCTTGAAGTACCTCGACGAGGTCGAAGAAGGATACGAACTCTGTAAGGCATACCCCTAACAAAACCATCGATGAGGTATTGACCAAAGTTGTTCACGCAAGCGTTAGCCAGGTCCTGCAGAGACTCGATGGGGTTTTCTTAGCACTTACTTTACTTTTTCGTGTCCGAGGTTGAGACTCATTGTAGTTTTTGGGCCCAGTATTTTTCCACCCTGACGCCATTGTCGGTGCACTCCCAAAGGTCGTCGAAAGTACAGGTAGTGGGGCGGAGGACGCATTGGAGTAGTGTCGTCCGAGGCTAGTTGGCCCCATCTAGCGCGGTTCTTCCTGGTTGGCGCGACGCCAGTCCGCAGTTGGTTAAGGGTTGACTACATGTTCCAGTCCAGTTGGATTTCTTAGCAATTTAGTTGTCAAGCTGTCCAAATATGCTCAATGTAGTTCAGGTCCGCTGAATAAGCCAGCCAGTCTATTCTGGAAATTCCGTGGAATACAAGTACGTCATTATCAATTGCTTCACGAACATTTATCATCAAACAGCATAAAATGTTCGCCAATGGCAGTAGCAAATCGGACAACGATATTTCCTGCTTAACTGAGGATGGATAGCACGTCATTAGGCTCTTAAACTGTTCTCATTCAGTCTTTGTTTCACGTTTGATTGTAAATATTTGTACCAGAAACGTTTCGCAGTGATCTATTGATCATAAACGCTAAATAAGTTGGATTTCGTTAGCTGAATAAATTGGTCTTTCTGTTGAGTTCCTCCACAATGCACATACGTCGCTGTGGTGTTGAGCAGATACCAATTAAAAACCACGACTTACTACATTTTGTTATACATTTAAACGTTTAGCCACTTTACCATGCGACAACCCTTCAAGTAACTACCGCACAATTTGATCTTGTTGTCTGCGAGACATAACTAATATCCAAAAACACCTCTGTAGATAATTTTTGTTATGTAAAAAAAAGACACAAAATATTAAATAAAAACATTTATCCTATCAATTTTTGAGCAGTGTACCCAATACAAGCCAACCTCGGGTGGTATTAAATTGGGACTGTAGCTTGGCTGGGAAAGAGCAATTTTAAAAAGGCTCTCTCTTTATACCTACTGTTGCTTGTTTATGCATATTTATATAGTAAAGGGATTTTTATAAATGTAAGCAAAACGAAAGTAATGGTTTTTGAAAGAGAAGGAAACATGACAAACTGTAAAGTTCTGATTAAGGGAGAAAAAGTGGAACAAGTAAATGAATTTGTGTACTTGGGTTCAAAGTTTACGAGTGATGGAAAGTATGACAGTGACATTGAGCGAAGGGTGTTGGTAGGAAAACAAATGAATGGGGCACTGCATAGCTTTATGTGCAGCCAGAAAGTATCAAGTGTTGGTTCCTACACTTATCAGTATGGTAGTGAATGTTGGGTTTGGCAGAAGAAGCATTAAAATGGGATTATTGCTGCTGAGATGAGTAGTCTGAGAAGTACAGCCGGAGTGACGTGAAGAAAGGCCAGCTGTCAAGTTAGTACCAACAACCGACGAGCATGTTTAAGAGCATTGATGAAAGTAGAGAAGCAAAAGACGTTGTGTAAGAACCGTAGCGGAAGGGGAAGAAAGTGGTTCCTGCCTACCCCTACGGGAAAAAGGCGTGACTTTATGTATGTAAGTATGGAGTTTTTTCCTTGGGTCATTATGAACATAAAAATTTTTAAGATGGTAAATTATATGTAAGTTGTGTTGTAAGCAAAACTAACAAGACGCCCCTCGTATTGGCGTTTGTGCACAGATTGATTGGAAATGTAGACAATAAAAATAAAATCAACAAAATTATATCGCTTTAAACGTTTCCTAACACCTCGTAGATTGAATACAAAGTACACGGTCTCCCCTTCTTCGCTTTGACGTCGAGAAGTTATCTACAATTCCTTGTCGTTTCATTTCCATCTCGATTCATACAAAAGCCGTAGAGGCACCACTTCCACCACCGAAATCCGAGACCGCTGATTGTTATTCTATGGTCTACACTGCATTTACTTTATTGGTCTCTTTAGAATCGTTTTCCGCAAAGATAAAACACAGAAACGCAGACGCGGAGAAATCTAGTAATTTTTTCAGGGGCGTGCGAGTCATTGTGGATTTTGTCCAACTTTGGCTTCACGAACATACTCGAGCTGGTATTTGTTTCTTAGCACTTCAATCTTTGTCTGCTTCTGCTCGTTGTCTTTTCGATCACCTACACCAATTAAAAATGCTTCATACAAATAATCCCGTTCATTGAAAAAATATTCCAGAATCATTACATAAAACAAAATGGATTCAACCTAGTTAGTGAGTACATGACATGTTATAAATCAAAACATGGTGTTATTGTCATTTTTGTTTGCAAACACACGTGTTTATTCCACATCTACCTCCGGCTTTTTAGAAAGATTCTCTTTCGTTTGAAGGTCTCAGTTTGCAATTAATATACTCTAGAATATCCGAAATATTTACATTTTCGTCAGTATGCTAGAAGAGTAATAAATTATTGTTTAAAAAAACTAAAAAACACACTTTTAGAGTTAATCAAACTAAAAAGTAAAAAATAATTATTCACATAAGAATAAAATTACTGACGAGAAAATTAATGTCACTGTTTTAAAAGCGTGGGGTGCTTTTATTTCGAAACGCATAGTTAGTTTAAAAATGTCATACAAAGTTCCCCACGCTTTTAGAACAGTGACGTTAATTATCTCGTCAGTAATTTTATCCCTATGTTGGGAATTATTTTTTACTTTTAAGTTTGATTAACTCTAAAAGCGTGTTTTTTATAACTATAATTTATTCTTCGCTTTTTAGTTCGATTTGTTTTAAATGGTAAAAGCACACAAAAAATGCATCGGCCGGGAATCGAACCCGGGCCGCCCACGTGGCAGGCGAGCATTCTACCATTGAACCACCGATGGATCCCTGAATAAATTTATGAATCCTGGCGAAACTAATCAGGATAATCGGACATTTTGATCGAATTATCGCATTGTCGTCGGTCTTTGACAGGCGTGTGCAAAGTTTAAATTAAATCTGATCGCTTAAAGTAGGGCAAAATCGAGGCCAAAGAATCAGTTACAAACATACAGGTGAAACTAATGTAAGCGTGTTAAAAAGTAGTGATAAACACAAATTTAAATCACTTCTTTTATTTAGTATGGATGGTATAAAAACTACCTGCTGAAGGGAGTATGAATAGATAACACTCGTGTAAAATATGAAATACCTTTTTTGCCTGTATGGACGTTAATCAATTGTTATAATAAAAAATCTCTTGAACCGATTATTTCAAATTCAAAATGACCAATTAACATTGAATGCAAATGGAAAATGTCTATTGCTCACCTTCAGTTGTAAATTTAACGTCTTACCAACGCCATCTATCGATACTCGCGAATAATTATAATTTTTTTTATTTTACAAATCTCGTATTGCATTTTTCTTCGAAAAAGGTTTGCCTTTACGCCAATGCACGAAATTTTCCAGATACTCTCCCTCTTTCTCTTTCTCTCTATCTTTTTCAGATTCAAATGGATTTTAAAATGTATTATCCATAAAATTGACAGTTGTTGGTGTATTGTGTTATCGGAATTATTTTTTTATTCCTTTTCGATTGGGATCCGATGTACGAACCTTGTAAGGGGTAGTCTATTTATATGCGGCATTTGATTTTTGAAGATCTGCCCCCGGTTTAATGGCTAAGATGTGGAAAAATTATGGTCTCCGAGGGGAGTGTCTTCTTTTGGAAAATGCCTTTATGAGAAAACGATAAAAATACAGTAGGGATCCTTGTAAATAATGTAACCGATGTATAGTAAATGCAGAGATGTTCAAATTCGCATCATTAACTGATTCTGGGAAAGCAGCATTTCCATAATGGCTGAAAGTAGATTTTAAAAATTGGTTTTGATTATCTATGATGTGGCAAGAATAACATATTTTAGTTGAAGTATGCAATAATTCTATTATTTCTTTACGACGCTAATACGATATTATAAACTTACCAATGTATGCAGAATAAGAATCATTTGCATACATACATAAAGTCACGCCTTTTTCCCGTAGGGTTAGGCAGAGACCACTTTCTTCCCCTTCCGCTACGGTTCTAAAACACACATCTTTTGCTTCCTCTACTTTCCATCAGTGCTCTCATACATGCTCGTCGGTTGTTGGTACTCTCTTGACAGCTGGCCTTTCTTCAAAACAATGTTGATCTGATCGAGATCGATGTTCGCCGAGGTCGACCTCTACCGACTTCCGTCCATTTACACTCGCCTTATAAATTTGTTTCGTCCAAACCATCTGAGCATTCCTTTATCTATCTTTGTAACCACATCTTCTTTTACACCAAAGCGTTCTATTCTTCAGCTATACTTCTTAGACTACTCATCTCAGCAGCATTAATCCCATTTTCATGCTTCTTCTGCCAAACCCAGCATTCACTACCATGGTTACAGTTCACCGCACAGTCCAGCCCTTCTCACGAACTTTATGGTTGCATTGAATAAAAGATTAATATACGCGATATGACGCTTTTAAGAATCCCATTTTCCTGTAAAATCACTAAACAACACGACTAAATTAAAACTAGAACTAAAACATACTCTGCCTCTCTCACCAACGTTACTCATATTTACTGGATATTGATAGGAACTACCGAGGTATTAGTTTACTCAAACAGTATGCAAAGGTTCTTATTGATTAAAAGAGTAACGAATGAAACCGATGAAAACATGGCATGTGCAATCAGGATTTAGAAGAGGAAGGAGATGTATGGATCAGGTCTTTTCATTACGAGGCATAGTCGAAAAATACTCGGCTAGAAGTCAAAAGATCTTCTGCGCTTTCGTGGACTTGGAAAAGGCCAATAACAGTGTGGTCAGGTCATATTAACATCATCTGAGGAGGAGTTGCAGTCGAATATTATGCGTATTGCGCTAAAAATCAAAAGGATGAAAGTAAATGTATAAGCAAGACAAAAGTAATTATTTTTGAAAGAGAAAAAGAAATCGTGACAATCTGCGAGGTGCTGATTACAGGAGAAATGGTGAAACAAGTGAATGAGTTTGTATACTTGGGTTCAAAGTTTACGAGAGACGGAAAGTATGACTGTGACATTGAGCGAAGGGTGTTGACAGGAAAACAAATAAATAAACAGCCAGAAGGTGTCAAAAGAAGTGCAGAGACCAGCACTTACGTTTGGTAGTAAATGTTGGGTTTGGCAGAAGAAGCATGAAAGTGAGATCAATGCTGCGGAGATGAGTAGTATAGACGGGGTAACTTTTTTTTTTTTTTATGTTCTGGTTCCCACGAAAAGGGATATCCTGTAATGTTCAGAGAACATCGTGGGAACCAAGGGAAAGAAGGTAGGAGTTGGTGTTCTTAAATTTCTGGAGGTTTTATGCCTCGGGGAACACCTCCCTAGGCAATGAGTTCCAAAGCCTCGCAATTCGTTGGATGAATGAGTCTTTGGAAAGTGATGTTCTGCAGGTCTCCAAAGTGACCACGAAGGGGTGTGAAGACTGAACTTGACGGGTTAATCTCGAAGAGACTGCCAAAGGAGGAACGATTGTTAATATTTCAGAAGAGCATCGCCCATGAAAATATCTATAAAATAGCGACAAATCGCCAACTTTTCTACGGTGTTCCAGACAAGTGAGCGAGTTTGTAAGCGAGGCATAACCGACGAGACGAATTGCCCTTTTTGGACAGAATCCAGTAGCTTCAGGATATGTTTAGGTGCCGCACTCCAAATATGGGAACAGTACTCCAGTACAGGTCGGATCTGTGCCTTATAGATCATAAGCAGCTGACTGGAGGTGAAATAGCTCTTGGCACGAAACAAAAAACCAAGTTTTTGGGATGCACTTTTGGCAATGGACCTCACGTGATTTTCCCAGGAAAGGTTATTGCTGATAGTAACTCTGTTGGATAAAGTAAGTAATGAATAGTGAGACAAGGGAACGCTGTGGTGTGCAAGTAAAGAATGCTTAGATGGTTTGGACACGTAGAGAGGATGGATGAAAAAAGATTGACGAAACGGATTTATAAGGCGAGTGTTAATGGGCAAGTCCTAACTCGATCAGATCGACATTGTTTTGAAAAAAGGCTAGATCAAGAGTACCAACAATCGACGAGCAAGTATAAATGCTAATTTAAGTAGAAGAAGCGAAAGATGTGTGTTAGAATCGTAACAAGTGGAAGGAAGTGTCTACACAAGTATGTAATTAAATGTGATGCGATCCAAGAAAAATTTCACGAGATTTTTACAAGAGTACTTTCGATTGATAAACAATTTTGTATTAAATTTTTTCCGAGCAATTAATTTTGGTAAAAGACATGTTTATCAGCCGTCTTGCCATTCTTCGAAATTCCCTTATATTTGACTTGTAGAATAGCAAGCAAAGCGGGCCTTTTGGCAGACAAATAACTGCAAAATTATTCAATTATTCAAATTTGAAACATTGACGTACCGAACGAAAAGGATCATAGAGCTTGAAGGTGCAGTGGCTTAATGGAATCGACGTATTTTTAATTCAATAAATCGCCTTTCGGTAATACCACTTTTTTTATACAAAAAATATGTCCAAGTAAAAGTTGTAAATTCAAGAAAATTAAAATTTCGTCGGATAACTTAGTCTGCAGTAAAGTTCTAGTACGTAAAGCTTTATGTAATAGTATCTTTTGACAGCAAAGTCTATTAAAATGTCTGTGGAAATAAGACAATGTTTACTTTTTATTAACTAATTCAGTCTTGCAACCAAGAAAATATAGACAGGAAAATTCCTCTTCAGCAATTCGAAATAACTAAATTTTCAGTTTTTCTTAATATTTTTATAACTGCTCAAAAACAATCAATACAAAAAGAAACTTTAGCAAAGTGTTATGGGGTGTTTCATTCTGTGGTCTAAAAAATGTAACAACAAAACTTGTTAATATTGAAACACCTGGAACTAATTTGAAGCAACCACATAAGCGATTATCCACTTTTTATTGATACATTTAATTAATTTAATACCCCCAATGTAGAGCTTTATTGTACCCCAGAGTTTTGTCCAACTCCTGCGGAACCATCTGTGTAAAAAGCAAATACATTCTCATCATTATATTTACGATTGTTTGGTCCATTATGCAAATATCGAGATTAACTTTGACGTGATGGTGTATTTAAAAAAATATATATTTAGAGTAGCATCCTTTTCGTCCTCCGCAACGACTATGACGTGGGGGAGGCTGTGGGGTAACGGTGAAGGGGTAGACAAGAACTCGTCGAAATTATTCAAACAGATGTAAACGCAGAAAGGATTGATACGCTGATTTCGGATGGAGGCCGGCTTTGGATGAATGTATTCATGGTTTATTTACATAGAACAATCTCTGTAGATATACGGTACATTTATACCGATGAGAATTCTATAACGCTTGTTTGTTTAAATTGTTTATTATAATTTTTTTATTGTACTCGTATTGTCATGGATTCCATTATTTATTCTGTCATTTTTTTTTAAACCGAGCATTTGTTTACGAGCTCAATTATTGTTATTTTTGCAAACAATTAAATGTCGTGTGTTTGGTTGCCATAATAATAAGCGTTTTATCGTATTCCGGTTATAAATTGAAACTGAAAAGCGTGAGAATTCGGAATTCAGTAGCCATTCTCGAATTCCGAGTCGGGTTTCTAGATAAGAAAGCGTTTCAACAGACTTTTGTCTATTACCTTCAGCCGGTCTTTTGTAGAGCAAATAAACCACTAAAATACGAATTAGTGGAAACGAACAAACAAAACATTAAATGATATCCTTTTTGTGGTAGCTAAAATATGTGATACGAGATAATTTGTCAGTTTTATAACGAACTTTAAACGTACTAAAAGGATTTTGGATATAGCAATAGCATACCTCGTATGACGATTAAGTAATGAGACTTTATTTTTAAAATAGTACAAACTATGCTTCCCTTCAGTATATACTATCTACACACCCCATTGCGTTTGTTCCTTCCATTTTACATAATATTACATAAGTCTTCAGACGTTAGGCTGTTTGGTAATCTCAACGATTTCTCTTTAACACTTAAAGTTTAAAAATGGACCCCTTTTAAAAATTCCTTTTATTTTGGGAACAAAAAGATCTAAACAGTGAATTAATTAGTGGATATGAATTTACTTTTCGACCAAAAACGACTTTACAGAGAAGGCACGTACATACATAAAGTCACTCCTTTTTCCGTAAGTATAGGCAGACACCACTTCCTTCCACTTCCGCTACGGCTCTTACACACGTTTTTCCCTTCATCTACTTTCATCAGCGTTCTTATACATGCTCGTCGGTTGTTGGCACTCTCGACAGCTGGCCTTTCTTCAATGCAATATCAATATGATCGATATACTAACGCCGAAGTCGACTTCTACCGACCTTTTCATTTACACTCGCCTCGTAAATCTTCTTTCATCCATTTTCTCTACGTGTCCAAACCATCTAACCATTCCTTTATCTATGTTTGTTACCACATCTTTTTTCACACCATTATCTCACTATTCCACACTTTATCCATCAGAGTCAGTCCGGCTGTATTTCTCACACTACTCATCTCCGCAGCATTGATCTTACTTTCATGCTTTTTCTGCCAAACCCAACATAGTACTCCTCTGTGCACAGCAAGTCGTAACCTCAGTGTCCCATTCATTAGTTCCCCTCCACCACTCTTCGCTCAATATCACAGTTATACTTTCCGTCTCTCGTAAACTTTGCACCCAAGTATACGAACTCATTCACTTGTTCCGCTCTTTCTTCTTCAATCTGCACCTTGCAGTTTGTCATGCTTTCTTCTCTTTCAAAAATCATTACTTTTATCTCGCTTGCATTCACTTTCATCCCTTTAACTTTTAGGACATTATGCATAATATCAGCCATCGCCTGCAACTTTTCCTCAGGTGATGAATATGACCTGATCATCGGCGTAAAGAAGGCATTTGACGAACAAATCATTCATTCTTAATCTCAACTCTCTTTCAAATCTTTTAAACAATTGTCTGTGTATAATTTAAACACCTTTTGCGATGTTAAACCAGTCCTTGTAAGCTCCGTTTATCATTCGTAAAGTTATTCCAGTGCTCGTATTAAACAACCGCTGAATACTTAATAAGTTGAAATTAAATGTAAAAAAACCAAGGCTATGATCATTTCTAATTACAATAGGATAAAAACTATAGATAAAAATAATATAAGAGAAAGAAAAATTAGCAATTGTAGCACAATTCAAATACCTGGGAGTTGTATTGGATGAAAATTTAACCTTCAAGGAACATTTTATAACAATCCAGAATTTTTTTTGTAAAAAGCTGTTTTTTTAAAAGTTAACTGCTCAGATATCAATGAAAGCAAGATTGACAGTTTATAATAGTATCATTCAACCTCATTTTGATCATCGTTTTACAATATTCTTTCTATTAGACAAAAACAGTAAAGCTTCTCTTCAAAAAATTTAAAATCATGGTATGAGATTAATTTTAAAATGTAACAGATATACATAAGCAAGAGACTTTATAGTGGCAATCGCAATCGGTAATCAAAAGATTGACTTTCTCTGCAATGTTCTTCATCTTCAAAACAGTCAAAAGATTGATGCCAACCTATTTCACTTAGTTCATCAAGTTCAATCATGAAGATCATGATTACTAGAAGTGCAAACAACTTTTATTTAGACAAATCTAATACCAGAAAGGGTATGAACTCATTATTTACACGAGGTCTAATTGAATATAACTCCTTTTTCTTCTTTTTCTAGTCCCGTATGCTTCGCGCACATTGGGGTCACCTGAGCAATCTCCTCATCTCAACAGGATAAGGGAGTTTTTATCAGCTTGACGAAACAGTGATGCTGCGTCTGCTATTCCACTCCAGTCTCTGATGTTAAGCAACCAGGAGTGCTGCTTCCTACCAGGTTCAGTATCTGCTCTTCTATGTACTTCTTCATTTGAGGTGTGTTCGGTCCACGATATCCTTAACAGCCTTCGAACGGTCCACATTTCCAAAGCTTCTAGGCGATTTATTGATGTTTCGTTAACAGACCACGTTTCAGCGCCATACACAGTAGCACGGGTCATTCGTAACATTTAACTACTCTATGTCGCAAATCCAAGGGCAAGTCTTTATGCAGCAACATTTTCTTTAGATTCAAAAATGTTGTTTTGGCCATACCTACTCTGGTTTTGATTTCTACAACTCCTTACCAAATAAAATTAAAGCCTGTGATACGTTGTTTTTACACTTGCTGAGTTTGAACAGTATTTTTATTTAGCAAACCGGGTATTTTTTTCCCATCGTTTTGATAATAATAAATAGTTCATTGACCATTAGTTGGAATGTCATGAAATTTCGACTCGTTTCATTTGAAGGTTAATATTAACTTAAAATGGCAGGCATTTTAAAGAATACATACATGCTTACATATAGTCACACCTTTTTCCCGTAGGGGTAGGCAGTGACCACTTCCTTTCACTTCCGCTACGATTCTTACACACATCTTTTGCTTCCTCTACATTCAACAGTGTTCTCATGCATGCTCGTCGGTTGTTGGTACTCTTGACAGCTGGCCTTTCTTCAAAACAATGTTAATCTAATAGAGATATGTTCGCCGAGGTCGACCTCTACCGACTTCCGTCCATTTACATCCTTCATCCATCCTTTCTACGTGTCCAAACTATCTAAGCATTCCTTTATCTATCTTTGTAACCACATCTTCTTTTACACCACAGCGTTCTCTTATCTCAATATTTTTTACTTTATCCAACCTAGTTACTCCAGCTATACTTTTTAAACTACTTATCTCCGCAGCATTAATCCTATTTTCATGCTTCTTCTGCCAAACCCAACATTCACTACCACACTGATAAGTGTAGGAACCAACACACCTCTATGCACAGCCAGACGTGCTTTTTTTGACATTTTCTGGCTATTCATGTTTTCCTGCCAACACCCTTCGCCCAATGTCACTGTCATACTTTCCATCTCTCGTAAACTTTGAATCTAAGTACACAATATAAATTCATTGACTTGTTCCACTGTTTCTCCTTCAAATTAAAAAATAACTTGCACAAAAGTTCTTTTAATAGTACTATACCTATAATAGATGATTTACTACATCTTTTGTTTGGTTTAAGAATATCAGTTTCAGCAGAAAATATTGCACGATTTTTATCGATTTCCAATGCATTGAAAAATTTATATTTTAAATTCCACCTTACGAAACAAGAGTCCCTATTGTGCCATTACACGTGTCTAAGACACACTTATCTTTTCGTATTGGATCTTTTGAATACACATTTCTAACAGCATTGCTATACAGGGTTTTCCCGTTAAACGTAAATTAGACGTTTCTGGCAAATGAATGAAACATCAGATCAATCTGAAAATTCGGTGGGATGCATTACTTTTACTTACATAATTTTTTTTTTCGAAAATGCGGCGTTGCTTCTTCTACCAAGCAGCAATTTTTTCATATATAACATCATTTTATGATTTCTTATTACTTTCTTAACAACTTCATTCGAAACATACTAATAATTTTGGACTCTCAGTTGTAAAATCGATAAAATTTGAATTGGAGTGAGGTGATAGTTTTTGAAATTTATCGAGTATTTGATAGTACGCTATGCATATTTTGTCTCGTCGTTAATGAAAGCTAGAAAAACAATTCGTTTTAGACTAAGAGCTAGTGAACCCTCCAGGTAACGGTATGCCTGTACGGCTAGAAATTTGTTGAGTGATGAATTATAGCATACTAAGTATAGTAACTATGACCTGGCAGGCCTCAGCACTGCACATCAGCAGACCATTTATTTTTAAAACTGTCAATAAATGTTAAAAAAAACTGAACGCTGTAAGCTTGAAAATTTACTACGTCTTAGTTTATTGATTATAAAGTTTCAAAATGTAGGATCGGAGAATATTCCAGACATAATCATCACTGAGATCAAATCAGACTTAAAAAATATGAAAAACAACAAATCGCCTGGAGATGATGACATAACAATTGAATGTATAAAAGGAGGATCAACCTTGCTATATGTAATCAAAAAACTATTTAATGCTTGCCTTCTAAAGGGTACAACACCCTCCCAATGGACAAATGCTGTCATTGCCATTATGCATAAGAAGAATTACAGATCTGAGAAATTATCGACCGTCCCACGTATACAAACTATTCATGGCAATAATCACGAAAAGGCTAACCAACAGACTCGACGGCTATCAACCCTGTGAGCAGGCTGGTTTTCGGTTTGGCTAACGTTACAATAGGCTTATTGATGATGATGATGCCTAAACGCATAAATACCGTGATCCGAAGTAGAGGAGGCAACACTCGCTGCTAGTTCGCAATCGCACCTACACCATTTATGCATACTAACAGATTGATAAGGTTTCTGCTTCGCCTAATTAACCTCATTGTGAAAAACCCTGTATCGCGAATAAAAATCTACATTAAATATAATCTTACTGTTTGTACATTTGTCGACAGGCTTTGCTTTGAAGAACAGTGCTCTCTCTCTTTTGATTAGCTACGGAGATGCCGTCCAACGTTCGATACAGATCGTTTGTACACATTCATACCCTGACGCAAAACTATTTTGTTTCTAAGATACGTTTGCCACAAAGCCGGTAAAATTTCAGTTTATTTATACCGTTGCACCTTCGGCGATGGCATCAAGGAAGGGTAAACACCCCCTTGAGGAGGGCCGCCTGGCGAACGGGGATTCCCGAAGGGGTTGCACGACTCCCCGCTCGAACATTACGGGATTTTTTCCGATTTATTGGGACGGGGTGTGCTCCCGTAATAACGGTAAGTGTTATTCGCGATTATGGTCTAAGGTAATATAAAATGTTGTCTAGGAAATTTCCTTCTAGAATTTTTAACAGAGTAAAACAATCTCTATTCTGGGGACCATCTACAACAGTCATTAGTTAGTTTTCGTAGCTACAAGACAAGCGATATTTTACTACGATTTAACTAAATAAGTGAATTACACATTCGAGGGACCGGCTTTTTTTTTTACTGAAAACAGTCGCAAAAAGGGTAGACCTATCGTGTGGGTCGCGGACGACTCGCACTGCGGCTATTTGAAGGGGGAGGAATTATAGAAAGGAGATAATTGTGGACCCGCTGATTTTGAAAAGTTGCAGGTCATAGTTCTCTGCAAAAACCAGAGAAAACAATGGTTTTTTCTATAATTGACGAAATTAATAAAATACATTGTAACATCTTTCTCATACCGTCCATATTTGCTTGTACAAAATAATTTGTTAATTTATATAAAGTAACCTTCCCAACAATTATATTACACAAATAAAACAAACAGGGAAATCATTGGACTTCGAGCAGATGAGCTTCTAGATAACCACCAATTTCTTCTGAATGTTCGATACCCCCTTAAACGTATAATTTATAGATATATATATATATATATATATATATATATATATATATATATATATATATATACACATTTTAAATGGTTCCAACGTTCTGATAATGTTCCTATATAATAAAACTAATTATTACCAACCAAGATTAACCTTACGTTATGTGGCAAGATCGAACAATTCATCCAGGATCGGGTTTAAAGTTTAATTTACAACGATTTACAAAATCGAAATTCTTGCAATCGGTACACTGATCTACTTTATATTTTCAGGATTTGTCGTCAGCAGACAAAAAAAGTCTTTCACAGTTTCTTTTATTTTAAGATGAGCATTAAAAGAAAACACTAAAACCACCAGCATTACGATAGCTAATAAGCAAAAAGAGCTTCAAAACCTTATATAATGTAGTGACAAAGAGGGATGCACTTTGCCTTAAAATAAACACCGGAAAAAAAAAACAATAACAATGATTATTTCTTAAAACACAAATGTTAATACCTACCGATAATACAAATAGCGAAGTTGACAAATTTAAATATATTTTAAAAGAATTAAAAAATGCTAGAAGAGCCTTTCTTGGAATAAAAAACTTACTAGCAAACCTCACATTACCGATAATATCAGAGGCAGATTTGTAAAAGCTTATATTTATACTTATGTGAAACTGAATCGCATAAGTAATCTGAGATATGCCGATGATACTCTCATATTGGCGACAGATCAACTCGAGCTGGAAATGATCATGACAAGACTGGGAAATATAAGCAAAGAGTACGGCTTAAAACTAAATATCAGTAAAACCAAAGTCATTATAGTAGACCAGAAAACGAACAACTCTCCGCATACCCGAGAGGTAGCCGGTTTCGAAGTAGTGGATAAATTTATTTATCTTGGCTCCCTCATCACCAACACAGGAGGTAGTGAAGCCGAAATTAGGCGACGGCTAGCAATAGCAAGAACGGCCACAGCTAAACTGACACGCATATGGAAGGACACGTCACCAGACAAGCGGACACAAAGAAAATAGATGCATTTGAAATGTGGGTTTACCGACGAATGCTCCGAATATCATGGACGCAGCACCGCACCAATGTATCGATCCTAGAAGAACTGAAAATCGAGGACAGGCTGTCCCAGAGAATTAACCGGAACAAAGTGCGGTATTTTGGGCACGACGGACGAAGGTCACGAGGAAGATCTCCAACCCGATGGGTAGACGGAATCACGAGTTTGACTGGACTTTCTCTCCAAGTGGAAAATTGCTATAAAAATGGTAAGCATAGTGCCACCAAACAGTTGTGAAGAAAATAGGACCGAGGAGAGAAAAACTGAATCCTAAACTATGGGATCGATGCTCGATGCGCAGGATGAAGGCCTTGGAAAGGTGGGTAATCCTCAAAATATTAAGGCCAGAACATTTATCTCCAGTGAAACAGTTTAAATAAGAATGAACGTAGACAGAGAAATTCTTGGATTTGTCAAAAGGACAAAAGCAAGCTAGCTGGGATATATGTATATGTAGATGAGAAATATAATAAGTTTCTAATACTAATAATAGAGGGTAAGGTTGGTGGTGAAAGAGGATCTTCTATAAGAAGACAGCATCTTAAGAAGAATAAGTTTGATACATCGAGCGAGGCCGTCGCTGTAACGATTCTGGAGACCGAAATGTTTTTGAGTTTTAATTGATGGCTGTAGATATCGCAGCAGACTGGTGGTGTAATTATTGAGGGTTTTGATGAATGGTGAGAGGTAGATTTTTAATCGTGAATTTTCGTTAATGAACGTGTAGGTAGGACGCGTAATAGAAGGTTAGGGAAGATGTCGAAAATAAAAGAACTTAATGAACGACGGTAGACCAGAAATGTAATTCTATGGGAAATAATAATGAAGCGTATCTTGAGCAGCAGTTATAGCAATCTATTCTCGCAAATAAAATACATTAGTTATATACCGATAATAAATACGTTAACATTATTAACATTAAATTTGTTAACATCATTTACAAAATATTCTTAAGAAGAAAGTCTATAATCCAATCAAATTTTCTTATTTTGTTTAATTATATATGTATAATTAATAATGACTGGTCTGCAACTCTTCTTCTATGTTCTAGAGGGTGAAGGGCATATGTGAGAGTTGAGCTGTTTATCAACCGAATGGCCCTTTTCTGAATGGAATCTAGAAGACGAAGAGAATGCCTTGGTGCTAAACCCCAAATGTGCGAGCAATACTCCAGTAGAGGTCGGATTTGAGCCTTGTACGTCGTCAACATTTGATCAGGAGTAAAAAACTTTCTAACTTTCCTCAGAAAACCTAGCCTCTGTGCATAAATTGTCTGTATGACCGCTACATATCTTTGAAAAGTTTTTAGTCCACTGTAAGGAAACAAGTTATTAAGGCAGAACCTTACACTGCAGGTGACATCTCACAGAACATATATTCAAAGAGCTTTATCCATAATGAGCAACATAATTGTACTATTTTTTCTGGTCTGCGAAGAATGAAATTTATTTATGTAATTGTAATTCTATTCCTACTGTGTGCCCCTTTTTTTTTAATTATCTGATATCCTTCGTCCAAGACTAGCAAAGATTGTGTTGATGTAAAGATTGAAATTGTTTATTATTAAATACCATTTTTTGGGCAATCATCGACGGGTAGTTCATAATATATTTTAAGTTGGATGTATTGATAGTTAAAAGTCTTAATTAAGCAATTAGCACACTTGTCTCAACTTTCACATCCTATCGATCACTTTCGGTGAATGATACAAATAGACTCAGGCAGGAACAGGTTGATTCCATCAATAGAGATCTTAAAGCAATCGTCGAGTGGGGAACCAACAATCTTGTTCAGTTCAACGCCCAAAAAACACAAAGTGCCACGTTTTCCAAGAAAGTGAATTCCTCAAATCATCCCATCACAATGTCCGGAAATACCCTTGAACCAAATCCCTCCATCTCGATTTTGGGAGTCACGGTGTCCAATAATATGTCTTGGCATGACCATGTTGCTAACATCGCAAAGTAGGCAAGCCAGAGGCTAGGTTTTCTGTGGAAAGCCAGAAAGTTTTTTACTCCTGATCCTTGACGACGTACAAGGCTCAAATCCGACCTCTACTGGAGTATTGCTCGCACATTTGGGGTTCAGCACCAAGGCATTCTCTTCGTCTTCTAGATTCCATTCAGAAAAGAGCCACTCGCTTGATAAACAGCTCAACTCTCACAGATACCCTTCACCCTCTAGAACATAGAAGAAGAGTTGCAGACCAGTCATTGCTCTACAGATATTTCCATGGCAGATGCTCCAGAGAAATAAAAACTCTTGTACCACCATTGGCCACATTCGGCCGAAGAACTCGGCACGCTGATCAGTCTCACCCATTTACTCTCAAGATTGACACTACAAGGACCAATCTTCATCAAGAATCCTTCTTTTACAGGGCTGCTACGGAATGGAATAAGCTTCCAAAATCAGTTTTTCCAGAAAACTATGACCTGCAACTTTTTAAAAAGCGTGTCCACAATCATTTCCTTTCTATAATCCCTTCCCCTTCTAATAGACGCAGTGCGGGCCGTCCGCGGCCCATACGATAGGTCTACCCGTTTTGCGACTATTTTCATAAAAAAAAAAAATTAAGCAATTAAATGTCCAAAATCGAAGAAAAAAGGAGAAGTAGCAAATAACGTAGGAACATCGGTAAAAGGGGAGCATTTAAAATCGAGCAATAAAATATCGGTAGTAGTAGAGAAAGACGCGTGTAATTAATGCTATATTAACGAGTGACAGCTTTATGTTAACAATCTGAATACAGAATGGGGCTCGTGTAAATCTCGATTTATGGTTATGAATAATTTAAATGGAGAAGAAGAAGAAAAAAAATTTGCAATGTTTCTGCCGGTAATTCATCCAAATTGGCCTGCCGACAATATAAATTTTATTTTGCCATTGTCTTTCTTATAATCGTCCAACGACCACACACAATGATGTTGCCGAATGCAGCAAACCTCGTCATAATATACTGGAATTTGATATTTTTATGAGATGTAAGCCGTTTTGATGGTTCATTATATCTACGTTTTCATCATTAAAAATACACTCATACTGCAAGTAATGCTAAACCACCTTTACGAATGGAACACAGCTCTGTCGTGCAAAAATGCAGTAAGTTGAGCTAAAATATGTTTTTGCTCTGTAAAGCAATCGAACTGATTACTTGATATCTACCTACCACTACCTACCAAAAAAAGCTTTTAACCAGAGATACTTAACCATTTCTGTATTTTGTCAAATCCCAATCCCAAAATGTTGTAAATCATGATACTATATTTTCTTTCTTTAAAATACCAACTAAAAATCTTCATATATAATTTTTATAACAGCAAATCTAGTTACCTATGTAACGTAATCGAAACTTTATTTTCTTATTTAGATAATTTACAAATTAAAATCTTAAGTAAAGTTAAATAAAACCACAAATTCAATTTAATCTTATATGAAAAAAAAAGTTTGTTTACTATAGAGTAATGCTTCGATTTTATACAATACCAACTATGAAATCAACTTACTAATATAATGCATATAACTATTTACTATGGTAAATTTTTTAAATATACTTGTTATATTTTTGTGGTTTACATAAAATAAAATGTGCCTGTCAGTCAACTTGCTATGTTGTTATTTTGTAAATAACAAGCCAAAGCTGATAATAGTAACTAAAAAAATTTGAACATTTTACATTTACGCTTACCTTAATTTTACCTGTTTGTTAGTATGTTTGTAACTGACTCTTTGGCTTCGATTTTGCCCCACTTTAAGCGATCAGATTTAATTTAAACTTCGCACACTTGTCAAATACCGACGATAATGCAATAGTTCGATCGAAATATTCGATTATCCTGATTACTTTCGCCAGGATTCATAAATTTCTTCAGGGATCCTTTGCATGCGCGCAGTTCCAATGTCATATTATAATACACCCAATAAAATATACTGGTGAGAAACGTGCCGAGGGATGAATAGCAAGAGGGCGAGTAAAACAAATCGAACTAAAAAGCAAAAAATAAATTATAGTTTAAAAAAACTAAAAAACACGCTTTTAGAGTTAATCAAACTAAAAAGTAAAAAATAATAACATTAGAATAAAATTACTGACGAGAAAATTAATGTCACTGCTCTAAAAGCGTGGGGTACTTTGTATGACATTTCTAAACTAACTCTGCGTTTCGGAATATAAGCACCCCACGCTTTTAGAACAGTGACATTATTTTTCTCGTCAGTAATTTTATTCTTATGTGAAAAATTATTTCTTACTTTAAGTTTGATTAACACTAAAAGCGTGTTTTTCAGTTTTTTTAAACTATAATTTTTTTGTTAAATCTTTCTCTCTCGTTATCGTAGCAAAATAAGGTTTATACTAGTTTAAGTCTAATCATATAAGGGCTGTTTCATCAAAATCGGTCCAGTAGATTTTGCATGATGCTCGAACAAACAAAGAAACAGATGATGCTTATATAGTTTAAATGTGGGGATTCGATTTTGATTAGATGTCTATTTATAGAAGGCTGGGCTTTTACTAAATGTTAAACCCTTGACATAAGTTTTAAATTGATTAATTGTGATTTTAGAAGTAATTTGTGAGCAATGTTGTATTAAAACGTTATTAAGTATATTGTGTTCATTTGTACGCGTATTCCGAAAACCGTTGATTTGGTGTTAGACACCTAAACACCATATCGTGTTCCTTTTTGCAAATATTTTCAATGTACAAAGGTATTTCTGTTACAGTTTTATAATAGTAGGTAGGTATATATTTCTAATTAAAACTATCAACATTACCAGGTATAGTTAAATGTTCTTGGCTAGAAGTCAGAAGGTCTATTGCGCTTTTATAGACTTGGAAAAGGCCTATGACAGAGTGGTGAGGAGTGAATTGTGGTCGACATAGTCTATATATGGAGTGAGCGGTAGTTAAATACGAGCACTGAAATCACTTTATGAGGATTTCACTGCTTGTGTCAGGATAAACGGAGCTTGCACGGACTGGTTTAACATCGAAAAAGGTGTGAGACAGGGATGTGTGGCTTCACCATGGCTGTTTAGCTTATACAGAGAAGATTGTTTAAAAGATTTGAAAAAGAGTGCGTATGGATTAAAAATAAATGATTTGATCGTCAGATGCCTTGTTTACGCCGATGATCAAGTCATATTAGCATCATCTGAAGAGGAGTTGCAGGCGATGGTTAATGTTTTGCATGATGCCCTGAAAATCAAAGGGATGAAAATAAATGTAAGCAAAACGAAAGTAATGGTTTTGAAAGAGAAGAAAGCATGGCAAACTGTGAAGTTTCGATTGAGGGAGAAAGAGTGGAACAAGTACAGGAATTTGTGTACTTGGGTTCAAAGTTTACGAGAGATGGAAAGTATGACAGTGGCATTGGACGAAGGGTGTTGGCAGGAAAACAGATGATTGGGGCACTGCATAGCTGTATGACAAGCCAGAAAGTGTCAAAAAAGGCACTTCTGGCTGTGCATAGAGGTGCGTTAGTTCCTACACTTATCAGTATGGTAGTGAATGTTGGGTTTGGAAGAAGAAGCATGAAAATAGGATTAATGCTGTGGAGATGAGTAGCCGGAGTGACTCGGTTGGATAAAGTAAAGAATAGTGAGATAAGAGAACGATGTGGTGTAAAAGAAGATGTGGACGGAAGTCGGTAGAGGTCGACCGCTCGGCGAACATCGATCTCGATCAGATCAACATTGTTTTGAAGAAAGGCCCGGTCAAGTTAGTACCATCAACCGACGAGCATGTATGAGAGCACTAATGAAAGAAGAACAAGCAAAATATGTGTGTAAGCACCACCGTAGCGGAAGTGGAAGGAAGTGGTCTCTGCCTACCCCTACGGAAAAAAGGCGTGACTATATGTATGTGTTCATTTGTATCGTATTCCGAAAACCGTTGATTTGGTGTCAGACACCTAAACAGAATATCGTGATCCTTTTTGCAAATATTTTCAATGTACAGAGATATTTCTGTTACAGTTTTATAATAGTAGCTATATATTTCTAATTAGAACTATTTCAAGACTTTTTTCTACAAATCTTCTTTTAATCCCAAGTTAATTAAATGCAGGCAAAAAAAATTTCTCAGTGTAACTAAGTTTTTAGTTACAAAATGAAAGTGCTTAAAATTAAAAATACATCGAAAGTTAACTGCTCGCTCGTAAAGTGACACATTTCCCAAAACTCCCTGGGAGAGATCTTCCGCCCATATTCCGTTTATCTTTATACACATCGAAGTTACCATCTCGTTTTTTTATGCCTTTTAAATTGTCATTCTCGAATTTGTGAGCATAAAAATAGCATAAAAATAAACGTAAAAGTCTTTATTATTGTTGTTTTTATGTTTTAGTGTCCCATTTGATTCTTATGCACCTCTTTCTTATTGTAGCCGAGCGTCCCGAATAAAAATTTGACGCGATTTTTACAATCTACAGTTAATAAAAAAAAGGAGATGATAATGGACGGAAAACGTGAAAGATTTTCTTCTTACGTTTATCAATATAAAAAGAAAAATAGAACATATTTTTTTTAAATGGACCTGTGCCAGCTTTCGAATAATCGAATTATTCTTACGATCGATTGATAAGAGTATTCGAATGATCCGTCATCGTATGAGATGAATATTTTTATTTTTTAAAAACAAAAAAGATACTCATTTTCCATACATAAAGCATAATTTCTGAGCAGTTTTCGAAAAGCGTAAGGTAAAAATGTATCGACGCCGTTCATGCGTTAAATAATCAGTTGGCCGAATAAGCGATTAAAACAGTGAAAACAAGCATTTAAGATATGCAAACATGGGTATCCGAAACACAGCACCAGAGTCAGTGATACCGATTCCATTCCTCCTCCCTCTATCCCTCCGAGGGATTATAATTGTAGAGGAAAGAGGCACATGTGCCTCCATTAATCAATGGTTTGTTGCTGCTAACAGTAATTAAGCCTCTCGGATACGTCAGATGAAAATACAGGGTGAATTGCTAATGGATTTCGCACCAACATATGTGGCGAATTAAAACAACGTTAATTCTATAATCCTTTTAATTTTCCAACTATAATGATGAATACACAATTCGAGTTGATCACAAAAAAAATATATTCTCAGCACATTATTTATAACTCGTTTATAATATGTAGGTAGTTAGCTACTTTTAAGTAAATTTTGATTCTTTGAAATTGTTTGGGTACATTTTTCGTGCATGGTTAGCTAGTTATTGTTTTTTTTAAATGCAACTTTGCAGCTAGTTTACGAAGCCGTTGAAGTAAAATCCAACAAGTGTTTTCTAGTTCTTGGGTTTACTTTTAATTTCACACTTATTCTTCACAAAAATTTCTTTTTAGAGATACAAAATTGTGTAAAACATAGAGTAACACGTTTAAAATAGGAAAGCTCTTTATCAAATACTCTTGTATGTTTGAAGTTGGCGTATGAATCTTTTATTAATTTCAAAGGGGATTGATTGATTATTTTTAAGATAGAATTGGAAATAAAAAGTTGAAATTTTTTAGTTTCTAAAAGCATGATTTTTATGGTTATGATTTCAGGACCATCAAAAGTTAAAAGTTAATTATCAAAACTCCCCAAAAAACAGTTTTTACTTTCAGTAAACAATCAAGTCATTATCTATCCGTACAAAGACGATGTAAGCTGTTAAAAATAATCGAGTAGGACCTTATTAACTTCCCAGTGGAAAGTTATAGTAATAGGTCCGATTTTGCGGATCCCGAATTTTGACATATCTCCACATTTCAAGGTCCCCAGAGTCGAATACAATATTTTTTACGTGGAAGTCTGTGTGTGTGTG